>VZRQ01009575.1:509662-591303 GCA_013397975.1 Machaerirhynchus nigripectus
TTCTCCTCCGCACCCGCCCGGTTTACCGGGGCCCCTCGGAGGGTCCCTGTCCCCTGTGTGAGTGGGGGGAAAAGGCCGAGCGGTACCGAACGGTGGCGGCCCGGGCGCTGGGAACAGCCTGCGGCGCTGCGGGGCTTGGCTCGGGGGGGCAGGGAGGCAGCAGGTGGGGAGGGGGTAGGAAATGAGCTGGCGGAGCGCCGCAGGTGCCAGTTCCGGAGGTGGATGGATCCAAGGATGGAGGGATAGATGGATGGGTGCATGGAGACCTGGCGCACACGGAACCCGCCTTGGCACCGTGAAGGTGCAGAAGTGGCTGTGACCCGGCAGCTCAAACACCTGCTGGGAGCTGTGTCACAGCCAGGCTGGGGAAGAATGTAAAAGACCGGCTGTGATCACCTCCTGTAAACGCATATGGTGCGTTTCAATGGCTTGTAACTGTTAAAGAACACATTAATATATGGGAGATACTGTGGTATCTTTAAAATTAAAGATGTCGTGCTTTTGTGCTGATTCAGAGTCTCAGTGATGTGGGGAAAAAAATTAGTACCCCTGAAGGACCTTATGAAGTTCCATAGTTAAAACCAGAAGGGTTATAGCTCCTGTATGATAGAGAACATAAAACTTCTTTATAAGTTAAATATCTATCAATATGGAAAGCAAACATTGCTTTCCAAATACCTTTCTCATTTGGGGACTGTTTTTATCACCCAAGATTGATTAAATGGGGTAGGAGGGAGTGTAGAAATTGTAGAGCTAGTGCTAATGGCAGACCTTAAAAGAATGTAAGTATTTTAAAAATAAAAAAAAATAGTCAATTCAATTCAATCCCTCTTGTGTATAACACATACATGCACTTACCCTGATTTAGAAATAGTTTAGTGCCAGTCCACTCCCTGCAGGTACAGCACCATTTCTTCTGGCAACTGCTCAATCACAGGCAGGAATATCTTGGCTACAGGAAGGACTGCTCCAAAAAAGATAAGACAAATAGAAGCTATTCCTTGAAGAAGGAGAATAGTGTTATAAAATGGGTGCTGAGAGCTGGTGCAGTGTAGGAGAAGCTGAGGGGGAGAGCTGTGCCGTCCAGGTTATATCTCCCTCAGAGATGTGCAGTTTGGAACGGGACTGAAAGCTGGCACTGTGCCTGGAAAACGAATGCAGCCGTGATGTGTTTGAAGCACGTTTAACAATGGTGGTAATCCCCCTTTGCAGAGCATTGCAGAGGTGTTCCGATGTTTTATTTGTATGGAGAAGCTGCGGGATGCCCGCCTGTGCCCTCACTGCTCCAAGCTCTGCTGTTTCAGCTGTATCCGGGTGAGTTTGCTTGGTTTAGTTTATTCTTTCAAATGTTTGAACTGTAAACTGAGCTTATGAAGACATTCTTTTCCTGGAGTTCCAAGGATTCCTTTTTTTTTACCCCTCCTTTAGTTTCCCTTTCAAAACCTTTTATAACACCCCTGAGGAAGAAGTAGGCAGGCTGTGCATTGCCTTCAGTGGTGCTAATTATAGGCACCATCTGGAATAATTGCTTTAAGGAAGAGACACAATGATCCCTTCTTTAGCACCTGCTGAGAGTTGGTGATGCCTGTATGGAAGACAAAAGTTGGAACAGAAATCAGATGCTGACTTTGCATCTGGGAAGGTCACAGCATCACCTCCTGTATCCTGGAGGTGTTTTATAATGCTTGTCAGGCTGGTGTGGTGTGATCAAGTGGGGCTAAATTTTTCTCAGGGGAGTCTGAGGCAGCACCTGAATCCTCATTCCTCTCTAAAGGCCGTGGTTCCCAGTGTACCACACTCCAGTTCCAAATCCAGATGCTGTTTTGTGTTGCTGTAGCAGCAAAAGGTTCAGCTGAGGTTTCCAGACCTCCAGTAGTATTTCCAGAAATTGGAACAGACATTCATCCTTCGCTCTGGAAGCTCTGACAAGAGCTGTAGGTGAAGAATTTGTGCTGCATATTAAGGATTTTAGATGACATATTGTTGCTGGGTGGTGAGAGATTATTCATGAGACTCTTTAAATGTAGTAGAGAGGTGACAAATATAAACCCATCAACTGCTGAGCTTTTACACTTGTGAGTTGTAGTGGGCAGGTGAAGTTCTTTGCTCAGCTGTTTGTCCCTGGAGCTTTCTGGAAGAGAAACATTCCCAGGCTCCTTGTGGATTTGATCACTGAACTTCAGGTATTTAATTTGGCTATAAATAACCCAACAGAAAGAAATAAATTATCTTGAAGACTAATTAGACTCTGAAAAAGATGCTTGTGGTGTCTTTTTCTTTCCTTTATTGAAACATGTTCTTGAGTCTAAGACTCTGGGAATCAGCCAGGTGGGTGGTTTCTAATGCAATATTTGGTACCTCAGAATTCTCTGTATAATTTTAACTGAAGCATCTCTGACATCTAAAGCCAAATGATTGCTTGTTACTAAGACACAAGTAGCAGCTTCTTCTGTGACTAAGTGGTTGAACAGTTAAATTGAAAATTTGTTGAAAAAAGGAAAAACTATAGGAAAACTGTAATAAAAAGAAGTAACTCCTAATAATGATAGAATGTACTTGCCTGCAGTTCTTTCATTCCACTCTGTTTAAAAACGTTTTTCCTTTTTCCATCATAGCGTTGGCTGACTGAACAAAGAGCTCAGTGCCCTCATTGTAGGTAAGGTATTTTTAATATCCGGAATTGGGTGGATTGTCCTGTTATGATCAATCTCTTTTTCAGTGCAGGTTGCACTAAATTTATAAGCTTGGGGATTTTTGGGGTTTTTTTGGTGTTTTTTTTTTTGAGACCTACCTGCTGTTTCTATAAAAATTGGCCCTGGTATAATACTTTTTGTAAAATGTGTTCTAGTTTTGTTACAAGCTAAGCAGGACCTTTGTTCCTCCCACATAACACTGCTGTGCACGTAGCTGCTGTAGTAAGAGTAACTAGAGGGAACTCCTCTTTATATTCTTCTTACAAAAGTCAGAGCCCAGAAGCTTCGGTTTTCAGAGTGGAAGTGTCCCTTTTTTATGCCTGTAATTTGTGTGATGTGCCCATGCAGCTATCCTGCATCATTTTAGGATTAAGTTCCCACCTCTCCCCAGCCCCCAAATGAGCTAATTGACTTTTTTTTTCCCCTTGGAATAACTAGTACAATTTCTGCTTTTTTGCCTGTGACTGTTCTGGTAGTGTAGAATTGAACTGAACTCACTTCCGTGCTTCTCCTTTAGCTCCTGGAGCCAAATTCCTGCTCTAACTGTGCCATCCTTCTTGCAGAGCCCCCCTGCAGCTCCGAGAGCTCGTCAACTGTCGCTGGGCAGAGGAGGTCACCCAGCAGCTGGACACACTTCAGCTCTGCAGCCTCACAAAGCATGAGGAGAATGAAAAGGACAAGTAAATGGAGTGTTCTCTGCATGAAGTGTTTTGTGGTTTGCAATATAGGAGTCAGTTTTAGTAATGTACTCTCTATATCTGTGAAGTGCTTCTTGAGAGGATACTAAAAGCAACATTTATCTTACAAAAGGTTTTTATTTATATTTTATGAATATAACTGTTCTCTTCTTCGATGTTTGGTGTGTTACTTGCAAGACTGTGTAGCAAAACAAGTGAAAATATTAAACTGAGTTTGTAGAAAATTCATAGCTATTTTCTGTTGGTGATATGTATATTTTTTGTTTTAAGGTGTGAAAACCATCATGAGAAGCTCAGTGTTTTCTGCTGGACCTGCAAGAAGTGTATCTGCCACCAGTGTGCACTTTGGGGAGGAATGGTAAGAGGAGACTTGCTGGAATGCACATGGTGTGAGGGACTTCAAACTTTGTGTCTGACAGTGGTTTTGAAGAACTAGAAATGCTGTGAAAGTGCTGTTGTGGCTGTTGGATTGCCATGCAAATATTGCAGTTTTACGTGTATTTATAATTTAATGACATTGCTTGTGAAACACGATACTTCCTGTTCATAATTAGAGAAGGAAATGGAATTTTTGCCAAAAGCAGGTCAGAATTACCTTTCTTGTTATAACCTTCATGATGCCTTGGACAAATTCTGTGTGGTGGGGAGAGTTTTGTGGGCAAAGGAAGAAGTCTTGCTCAGAAGACACAGATAACACTTGTTATTTAATTGTCCTGGCCTCTAATCTCCAAAGCTGTAGCACAGTTCCTCAGTGTTTATCCATCCAGTTGGGTATTTCAAGGAGAAACAGCTGTTGCTGTCTGGAATGTAAGTGGTTAACAGTGTGCTGCCTTTGTTTGGGAAGGGTGTTTTAATAATAATAATGATAAAAATAAACCTAAAAAATTAAACCAAACCTAATATTCTATCAGTATTTGATTTGGTAAAGGATTGCACAGTGAATGAAGCAGTTTATTTTTGGAGGATTCTTGAGACTCCAAATAACTACTGACAGGAAGCTCTGATGGAATGAGAGCCAAATTCATGACTTCTTACAAAGGGAAGCGAAAGACTGACTTCCTACATACAGTCTGCTTTGGAACCTTTCCAGAATGAGTGAAACACTCGTAGGCTTTCTTCCCTTCTCTTTCAGGAATTTAATAGGAGTGGAATAAAGTGGAAAAGAGATGTTCTATTGCTCACCACCTCCTCCTCCCCCCCGTTTTTCTCTTTGAACAGCATGGAGGACACACTTTCAAACCACTGGCAGAAATCTACGAGCAGCACGTCACAAAAGTAAATGAAGAAGTGGCAAAGCTTAGGAGAAGACTGATGGAATTGATCAGTTTGGTGCAGGAAGTGGTAAGGAAGTTTTGCTCTGCTCCAGCTCGGATGTGACTTTATCACCACATGGGCCACTTGTGTTTATAAAATGCTGAGAGTTTGTGGCCTTCCCCTGCCAGGGAGACTGATGCTGGTTTTATCCATTATTGTTACCACAAAGAACTTCTCTGTTTTTATCACGTTATTCTCGTTACCACAAAGATAATTTTTCTGTGCTGCTCAAGCTGCAGAAGAGAAACTGGCAGCTGCATTTACAGGTCTGAGACTAAAGAATCCCCATATGACAAATCCCTGTGTGATGAGACAATGTTGCTCAGCTTCCCAGTTAACCTTTGGGCACGCTGAGGGATCCAGTGAAATCCTGGCTGCTCCAGGAACAACGCTCCTGTTTTTCCTCATAAGGGATTTAGGGAGACTTAAGCATTTCTGGGATCTGAGAGAGTGGAGTCGAGGTGTGAACGAGTGGAAGATGCAGGTGTGTGAAGGTTGTGTCCGTGCTTTTCCTGCCCCGTTCAGGAGCGGAACGTGGAGGCCGTGCGCAGCGCCAAGGACGAGCGCGTGCGGGAGATCCGCAACGCCGTGGAGATGATGATCGCCCGCCTGGACACCCAGCTCAAGAACAAGCTCATCACTTTGATGGGTGAGGATTGGCCTCTGTGAGGAGGAGAAATAATTAACAATGTGTAAATCCACTGAGAAACTGTTACCCTGGGAGCATGACTGCTTCCGCACTGTCCGGTGTTGAGCAAATTCACTGCTGGCAGAAAACTTCCAGCTGCAGCAAAGCTTTTGGTTAATGATGTAGTTACTGTGCTAAGTTCTAAATTCAACATAACCTGATCATATTCTGTTAAAAACTCCTATATACTATCTTGGAAAACATTCCCATCTAGCTGGAAGATGTTTAGCACCTTCCAACTAAATTGCTTTTACTTCATCATTTATGTTGGTCAAGAAGTGCATCTTTCTAATTAGAAAAATTTGAAAATTACATCTTTGTGATAAACGCTCCTTTTATTGTAGTTTTAATACAAGACAGGCTTGTCTGGATAAGAGTCAAACCTGCTTTTCTTTTTGTCTGAAAAAGCACCCCAAAACAACAAACCTGCCATTTCTGGGACACGGAGTGTTTCATTACTGACTTAACCTCAAATGAGTTCTTCACTACAGCTCTAATTAAAAATGTAGACTTGCTTTTCAAATGCTTTCTCAATCAACCTTGGTATATTTAGAAATCCTTTACCTTAGTATGTTCTGGGGCAGCTTCCAACGGAAAAAAACAAAAAGGAAAGTACAGTTTCTTAAAAAACAGGGAGTATGTGTTTTTGGGGTTTTTTACCATGTCTTTTCTTTAAACAGGGCAAAAGACATCACTTACTCAAGAAACTGAACTTCTGGAAACCTTGCTTCAAGAAGTAGAACATCAGGTGATTATGAAAAGAAATGAAGTGCTGTGTTGCATAGATCCCTCCTCAGCTGGCCTTTCTTACTTTTTAAAAAACTATTAATTGATGTATATTTCTGGATTATATCTCTGCTTTGAAGTGGCCTTAGGTTGCACAATTTCTTCTTAAAAACAGATGTGTCTTCTCAAAATACTCAAAGGTGTTGCTTGAAAAACTAGTACAGGGATTAATGGCAACATCATACAAAACCACCCAGTTCTGTATAAATTTAATCTAAGGGAGGTGCATAGTGGCTGTTGTATCTTTCATTGTGGAATTCCAGAAAACAAAATAACCCAAAACATCCAAGCTCCATTTTTACATTGTGTTGTGGGTAAACTTTCTGAAGCTGTGACAAACATACAATTTAGTTGTTCAAAACCAAAAGTGGACAAAACCTTTGATTTCTACTGACCTAAGGATTTTTTTTCCTTCTTTTTTCTTCTTCTAGTTACGGTCCTGCAGCAAGAGTGAGCTGATATCCAAAAGTTCAGAGATCCTGATGATGTTCCAGCAGGTCCATCGGAAGCCCATGGCCTCGTTTGTCACCACTCCTGTCCCCCCAGACTTCACCAGGTGAGTGTTGCATTTCTGTTCTGTTTGTTCAGTGCTTTAAAAACATATTTAAAGTACTTGAGAGGAGAGTTTCCTCTTAGCTTACTCCTTGTAGTAACCTGTGCTGCATTTAAGCTTTTGTGTCCCAGCAGGGCTTATTTTGTGTCTGTAGTCCCTGCTGGGGAGTCAGGACAGTGGGTCCCAGCTCACAATTTTTTTTTTTCTCTTTTACATTTAGTTTACTGATTTGTCCTTTTTTTCTCTTATTATTGGGTCATTCGGTTTATAATTGCCAGGCTCTCATGAGATGCCTCTGCAGGTCACCTTAATTCAGAATATACAGCCAAAATCACTTCAGAGTGCAAATCTGCTTCAGGAGAGTGCTGCTGGTGCTGGGTTCTGAGGGAGCCTGTGCTGAGAGAATGTCTCCAAAAATGGAAAGTCAGAAAAGTCTCAAGAATTCCTCAGCAGAAATTGGTTTGGCTGTGTTTTGGCCTTAATCTGAATGTTCATTTTCCAATGGCACCAAGGTGTCTCCTCCTAAGGAGGCTTATAAATGGAATGATACTGCAATAACCCAGTGTAGTCCTGGTGAATTTCAGTGGCTCTGGTGACCTAAATCATCTAAAATTCTTCTACAAATTGCAAAAATTGGGATTTTTAATGCCGTGTTACTCAAGTGTAATATATTTATTCTTTTCCCCCACAGTGAATTGGTTCCAGCCTATGACTCAACTACGTTTGTCTTGGAAAACTTCAGGTAAGAATGTATCTTAAATTACTGTGAATATTGGGAACATCCTTCTGTTCCTTCCGTACATGAGAAATGTTATTTAAAACACAGAATAATCTCTACAGGAAACTGTGAGATGTGGACTAAACTATAGGAATCCCATTAAAAATACCTTGTTTACCAGGTGAACAATTAACCCCACTAAAAAGATTGTCCATGATAAAGACAATTCTCTGTGTAGCTCGTGGTTCCATGAGGGGTTTGCTTTGTCCCAGTACCAAATGTTTTTCCCCCTCTCTCACCAGTACCTTGCGCCAGCGAGCAGATCCTGTGTACAGCCCTCCCCTGCAGGTGTCAGGACTGTGCTGGAGATTAAAAGTTTACCCGGTGAGTTGTGTCTTCAGCTGGAGCTGTTCTCCCATCCCAACTCATTCCCAGGCTTTCCAGTGAGGAATCATCAGTGTGTCTCATGCTGTGTATGAAAAGCTGTAGGAAAAGAACCTTACAAGAGTTGATCACCAACCACTGGAGCATTCCCTCTCTGCCTCCAGATCTCCAGTGAGAACATGCTCAGTATAGTTTGTCTGGTTAATTTAAAAGCAATTAAAGATGGGTCCTACTAATATTGCATAGGAACTTTAATAGATATTTTAATGTCTCAGTGATTTTTGCAGATGTTCCTTACAGAACTGAGGTAGAGAGTAACTTACTCTATGTTTGAGTAATACTTACTGGGGAAGGTGGGAGGAGGACCAGGCATTTGTTGTTGACTCTGCATCCTGCTCTCAAACTGGACATTAAAATGTGTATTTTGCTGTGTCCCTTCAGTGGGCTGAATATTCCAGTTTCTGAAGCTTTGTCCATGTTGCAGTGTTGACCCCCAAGGTGGAATCTTTCCACATTCCCTGCTCTGGTCAGTGCTGCTCCTGCAGCTGTGTGGAGAAGGAGGAGTTTGGTGGTGGAGCACCAGCTCTTAGTGATTTTTGTGGCACCCTTGGAGAATTGACTCCATGAGTGAAGCCCATGGATGCCCAGAATTGTGTTATTGCAGTGCAGAGGTGGGACTGTGTGGAATTTTCCAGAGTACTGTAAATTCAGGATTAGCTCCATGAGCTGTGCTGTCAGAAGGCATTAAAATTTATTTTTTCAATGGTAAGTTGAAATGTTTCTTCAAGCTGGAGGATTCAAGTTGAGCCACTTCATCCTTGATTCAGGTGAGTGTGATGGAGGTTTTTCTTGACTTCTGGTGACTCTAATAATTGTTTCTTAGTTAACTGCCCTAACTTTTCATGTTGCATGGGATTTTTTTCTGAACAAATTGTTCTTTTCTCAAAAATTAAATATCTTTGAAATGTGACTGTATGTAAAATATTTCAGAACTAATGTTTAACCTGAAATAATATTTTTCTGATATTTAAAGTGTTTGTCTATTCAGACTTCCACTTAATCAAATACCTGAAGTGTTAATAGAGCAATTAAAGCTCTGTCTTGAGATTCATATTTGAGATACCAGTACTGCACTGTGTATGTGCTTCTTGTTGATTCATGTTACAGTAGGAGGCCACTGAAGACTAAAAATCACAACTGTAACATCCAAAGTTGATTCCTGCTGCAAATCCAATGTTGATTGAAGCTGTTCTCTAATCTTTTCTAAGTCTTCTGTATCAGTGGTTTTGTTTTTTTTTTTACTTTTCTGGTTTTTCCTTTCTATTTTTAATCAACTCCTCCATTTTATTTCAAGGATGGAAATGGAGTAGTTCGGGGCTATTACCTGTCAGTGTTCCTGGAACTGTCTGCTGGATTGCCAGAGACATCCAAGTAAGCAAACCTTCAGTAAGAACAGATGGTGGGGTTTTTCTATCAGTGTTTGCAGAGAATGCAGAACCCTTTGGAAAAGAATGATGAGACTTCTGTTGTCCATTGAGCTTTGAATCAGGCACAGAGATAGTATTTTAAAGTTGTTTCTCAATGGCTTTCTTGAGATAAAGAAGAAGCTGACAAAACAGCTGATAAGAGTATCTGTGTGGTAGTTCAGTCCTGGAGTCCTACTCCCTATTGCTGCTTTCTTCTCTTTTTCACTGTTTATTTAAGCGTTCAGTAAAATTTTAAGCCTGACTCACCCGTTCAGCTGGGCAGGGAAGTGCAGCTCTTAACCCTGACCCACTCAGCAATTCTGACATCTTTTGGTGCTAATCCCTGTGCCTTTCCCCTGGGCAGGTATGAATACCGTGTAGAAATGGTCCATCAATCCACCAATGATCCCACCAAAAACATCATTCGGGAGTTTGCCTCTGATTTTGAAGTTGGGGAATGCTGGGGTTACAACCGATTCTTCCGCCTGGACCTGCTGGCCAACGAGGGCTACTTGAACCGGCAGAACGACACCGTGATCCTCAGGTGGGGCTTCCCTGCTCTGCTTCCAAAGTGTCCTCACAAATTACTGCTGAGATGGGGAATAATTAACCAGTTGGATGTAAAATATTAGCGACGTGTTTTGTTCTAAATGGATTTCACTGTCAGCAGCTTTAAAGAAGGAAGTGTGCCAAAGGGAGTTGTGGAAATTTTAAGTGTATCTTTCTTTGAGGAGTAGCTGCTCCTGGCACTAATAAGGGTTAGAGACCTGTAGCTACCAGAATGAAAGGAAAAAGGTGCTGTCTCCCCCTCTTTAGAAACAGTTGTAGTGAGCATTAGAGAACTTTGGGAATAAAGAAGACCTGTGAGTCTTTCCTACAGAACTCACTGTGGCCAGTCGGGTGTTCAGGGCAGAGTCCACAAGGACCTGTTGTCTGTTAAGTTTATTTCACCACTAGATTTTAGGTTTCAAGGTTTTTCTGCAGGAGTTTTTGGATGGAGGGAGGGACATTTAAAAACAAACCCCAAACCAAACAAACTCCTCCAAAAAACCCCTTTTGAATATTCCTTTGAAGGTTCCAGGTGCGCTCACCAACCTTCTTCCAAAAGTGCCGGGATCAGCACTGGTACATCGCTCAACTGGAAGCAGCTCAGACAAGTTATATCCAGCAAATAAATAACCTGAAAGAAGTAAGTGGTATGTCTGTGAGTGTAAAATCACCTGTTAGAGTGTATCTGCAAGTCAGCAAAGGTGCTTGATTTGGCAATGCTGCTCCATCGTTGTCTTCTCTGTTATTTTTGTGATGCTTTAGAGGCTTGCGATTGAACTGTCCCGGACTCAGAAATCCCGAGGGGTTTCCCCTCCAGACACTCACCTGAGTCCCCAGAATGATGAGGGCTCGGAGACAAGAGCAAAGAAACCTGGACAAAGCATTGAAGCACTGCTGGAGAATTTCACTGCTCCAGGATTAGCACGGGAGAACAAGGAAGAGGAGGAAGAGAAGACTCAGCAGGAGGACTTCAATGTAGGAATTCTGTTTCCTGCCTCTGTTTATGTGCAGCTTTCTGTGATAAGGCAGCAATAGAAACAGGGGAACTTCTGAATTGTAAATGAGGTTTATTATCCTTGCTGTGGAAATAGGAGATGACACACTTGAAAGCTGTGAGTGAGAGGCAACATCCAGAGAGATGTTCCAGAACAGAGCTAAAAGATTCCACCACAAAAAAATCTCCAAGTTGCAGCTGAAAAATCTGACTTGTGTTTGTTCCCAGCCTTTAATGTGCTTTGAGAGCCTCCTCGCTGCTGTGTGGTAGTGACACTGGGGACAGAGAGTGTCTGTTCACAGCTTTTGGGGATGCATCAAGGTGCTACTGAATGTTTCTTTATCAAAAACCTCCTGTTTTTCCTGCAGCACGAGCTCTCAGATGGTGACCTGGATATAGATCTTGCTGGAGAAGATGAGGTGAACCACCTTGATGGCAGCAGCTCTTCAGCAAGTTCAACTGCAACCAGTAACACTGAAGAAAATGATATTGATGAAGAAACTATGTAAGTAACTTTAAATGCCTTTCAGATCATCCTTTACCCAGGGTAATCATCCTAATTCCAGTGGAAACTGGGTGATTTGCTGGGGTGTGTGGGATTCCAGTGTGATTTGAGAGGTGGTTCCTATACTGGGAACAACATGAACTCATAGAGCTAGTGCTAAACAAGGGATTTTTGGTCAGCTAATTACTGTCTTCCTGATCTCTTTATTTATGTTAGTGCTGCATTCTGTCTTTGACAAGTGATAATCTGTGAAGGTTCTTTCCCAAAACACTATTAAGAAATCTGTCTCAGCACTGTAACAGAATAGAGGTCTGGTATTGGGAAGTGTTGTAGTAGTAGGAGAGTGATGATAAGGACAGGTATTTAAATGAGGGAATTCAAGGCTGAACTGATGTCAGATCCTGGAGTCTTAACTAAGATGTGAGAATGTGCTGCAACACTTACAAGTACAGGAGTCTGCAGGATCAGATTTTGCCGTCTAGGTACATATGGCACTTTTGGCCTCTTGGTTAACAAGTCAGTAATTTAATTACTACACTTCATTTGTTCAGTTTGGGTAGCTTGGAATGCAGGAAATACAGTTTAGAGCACTTTATTTTGTTTTTTGTGCCATAACACACATCTAACAAGAGCTGAGCAAAGCTAACAGTTGTATTCTCCTTTTCCCACCCTGATCGTCCCTGAAGGTCTGGAGAGAATGATGTGGAATACAGCAGTACTATGGAGCTGGAAGATGGAGATCTCATGGAGGATGCAGCAGCTGCTGCTACTCCTGGAGCATCAGGTATGAAAAACGACTCCAGAATTCCCATAAAAGCGAAACGCTGCTGGATTCCTTCCCCTGCTCCTCTTGGAAGCAATGCCAAGCTGCGTGTTCTGCAGGCAGTTCTATTTTGGGAACTGCTGCATCATGTGGTTCGTACTGATTATTGCAGTGTAGCAGAAACACTTCATTGGTTCAATAAAAAAAATAAAGTGGGGGGATCATCTGAAGGTGCTGGTTTAAAAATGATGCCAAAGTTTGGAGGGTGGCTTTGTTCCTCTGAAATTCCATGTTCCGATCAATAGGAGACTGACAAGGAATTTTTACTGATGTCTGTGTGACCTCTGAGTGGGTGATTCATTCACTTGGGGTTTCATGCACTGCAAAACCCAAAGAATATGGAGGGAATTAAGTAAAGAATCCTCACAAGTCAAACAGAAATACATTTTAAATGCAACACAAAAAGGTGTTCTGGGATTTTTTGCAGCCTAGAGATGATCACAGCCCAAATTAGCCACAAGATCCTGAAAGAAATATATCTATCTATATAGAGATATATCATGGAATCTAAGTATATTTAGGACAAAGATACCAGAAGTGGCATTCTTTGGAAGTGGTATTTATGCTGCTGTGCAAGTCTGTTGGTGCTTGCAAGACAGAATTCCCTGTTGGAAAGTTCTGAAGGTCAGGGAGGGACGTGTTTGTGCCCTTACTCCTTTAGAGTAAGTCTGATCTTTGTATTGATTTGTTAACAAATCTGTTTATTAAGAGCTTTTTATTAAACGAAGTGAAGCACTTGCCCCTTTCCAGTTGTTTCTATCTTACTCTTAAATTAGAAGCAAGTCTGATTGCTTTCAGCATCCAGAAATCCACGAAATACTGATGTCTCATCAAGTTTCATGTGATGCTTTCATTGCTAATCTGCTTGTATAACTCTTTTTATTTTTCCCAGGGAATAATGCATCCCTGTGTCCCACCCACCCCACCTTTGTGTCTCTCCTGCTCAGGTACCAGCCACAGCTACAGCAGTGCCAGTGGGAGACCCTCCCGGAGGGGAGCCAGTGCCCTGGGCTCCACAGCCAGCAGCAGTCTGCTGGATATAGATCCCTTAATTTTAATCCACTTGTTGGACCTAAAAGACAGAAATGGCATGGAAAACCTCTGGGGCCTTCAGCCACGTCCTCCTGCCTCCCTTCTGCAGAACAGAGGTAACTACACCACGTGTCTGATGGTTTAATTCCAGCCTGCAACTGCTGTGGGATGGCTGAAAAGCCCCTTTACTGGAAGGGGCTGGCACTGGAAGCCAACACAAAACACAATTCTATGCTGAGGCAGCAGCTCCACCTCTCCCTGCACACAGCTGGAGTGGCTGGGAGTACTTGGAGCGTGGTGCAAACCAACAAAATAAATCCTGGAATTTAGAGGCCATTAGAACTAGAAGAATGTGAGTGGTTGCAAGGCTGGAAAAGAAAAAAAAAAAGAAAAATGGATCAAAATGTCAGGAGCTAAAAATAGTGATGGTATTTAAATAATAGAGGAATATTTGTGGTTCAGTTGGGACCCTTGACCCACAAACACCAATTAACTCCATGTGCAGCAGCAGCAGAACTGGCAGTCCTGGCACCCCTGGCTCTTCCTGGAGGTTGCTTGTTCCTCTGGTAGTGAGGAATTAAATGTATTATTGAGGTTTGATTGAATTTTGTCATGATTGACACTTACTTGAGCTGCTGGCCCACAACCATTTGGTGACTTTCTAGAACAGAAGAGAAATAAATGTCCCTTTGCTACAAGTGATGCTTGGGTTTGCTGCCACAATGCCATTGGTGGTACTGAATTTAAAAGCTGGCTCCAGCTCTTTGTTCCTTTGTCATTAGCTTTTTGAATGTAGTTACATAAACAGGCATGAATTTTCAGTGAATGTAATCCATATTTCCAAAAATGGAAGGCACTTCCAGAAGTACAAAAAAAAAAAAGGGGAGCAGCACATGAACTGTGAGTCCCAGTTCTGTTTTGCTTTTGGAAAAAGCCCTGGACAAAAGGAGCTCAGGAGAGGGCACTGCACTTTGTGCTGTGCCCCTCCAGCTGGGTGAAGCTCTCCTGTTGTGCTGAGTTGTGTGAATCTTTAGCTGCTGAACACACAGCCAAAATCACCTGTTTTGTGGAGCCTCCCTTGGGATCTGACTGTTCCCAGAGCTTATTGAAGTTGGTCAGTAAAGACAAAGCTGCTGTTCTGTTTGGAGTTTGTCAGACCTCACCTCCTGAGGTGAAGGTTTCTAAGAGCCACTTGACTTTACAGTTTGGAACAGCTGAATTTGCAGTGAACCACAGAATTTATAACACTTCAGATAGATCCAGGCTGATCTAATTCTGGCTGAGCAGCACAGAGGCTTATTCAGGTATTAGCTGTTCAACCTCATCTTCTGCTGTGAGGTACTTAAGGGAATTCCTTCCCTAGCTGCAGATTTGAGTTCTCTGCGTTACGAGGTGTTGCTGGTCTGAGAATCTTCTAGACACAGTCAACAAATTCTATAAAAACAAATTTGAGATGAACTGGCAGCCTGGTTGGCAAGGTGGTAGCTCAGGTGTCACCAGAATTCCTGCAGCAGTACTGGGAGCCTGGCTTCTCCCAGTGAGCAGGATTGGGAACCTTCTTCCACGACAGGGAACAAACCATGCTGTCCCAGCAGCTTGGCAGTGCTTGCAGCCTCAGTGTGGTGCTGTGCCAGGACAGAATGTGTGTCCCTCACTTTTGTAGCAGGACAAAAAGTACAATTCTTAGCTACCTTTATTTGAGAATGGTTTTCCTCACCTGCTGTGTTCTCTGCCTTTTCCTTTGGCAAAGCCTCATCCTATTCCCTGAAGGATCGAGACCAGCGGAGGCACCAGGCCATGTGGAGGGTCCCCCCCGACCTGAAGATGCTGAAAAGACTCAAAACCCAGATGGCTGAAGTTCGAAGCAAAATGTCTGATGTGAAGAACCAGCTGTCTGAAGTGAGGAGCAGCAATGCTGGCTCAGGAGAGGGACAGCCCAGCTTCTTCTCCATCGAGCAGGGGGCCCTGGCTGCCTGTGGCACTGACAGCTGCAGCAAGCTGCAGGAAATAGGGATGGAGCTCCTGACCAAGTCTTCAGTCACCAGTTGTTACATAAGGAATTGTAAGTGCATGGAGAAGAGGGGATTTCAATCACCCTTGCAATGTGGTTCGTGTCCCCAGGCAGTTCCTCAAACTCGGGTTCAGCTGGAAGGTCAGAAATGTAACCCTGCCCTGCCCTTGAGCTGCTGAAACTGATTTCAGCCCTTCTCTGTAAAACAACAAAACTTTGCCCCACAGCCAATGCCAAACCTGATGCAGTGAGAATGTTCTGAGGTTTAACTCAGTATCAGACTGGTCTGAGCTGGCCACTCCCTTGACTGCTCTGCATCAGGCCCATCTGGGAACTTGAGGCTGTTGTAGGGAACAAATTAAAACAGTCCAGACTTACTGAAATCTAAAATATAGGTAAGCCAGGATTTGGGTTTGTCTGTCCTTTATAGTCTCATGCTGCCTGAAGGAAGCTTTCTGAAGGATGTTGCAGTGCAAGGCAGGTGAACATGGCTTGTGCAGCCCAGGCCTTTGACAGGAAGGTGTGGAAGGATTTTGTGCAGGACTGGGAGTTAATGAACAATGGGAATAATGTGGAGCTTCACTTAGAACAAGCGTAAGGCCAGGGTCCAGCAGTGCTTTGAGTGAACACTTGTCACATCTTTACACTTCTTTGCAGCTGCCAGTAAGAAAAGCACCTCAGCCAAGCCCCTTCGCTCGGGAGCAGCCGGGAGCCTGTCCCTGAGGAGAGCCATGGACAGCGGGGACGGGAACCTGCGCCTGAAGGGGGACAGCCACCCTGCTGAGGGTACACGGGGCACTGTCACCTGTGGGGGGTGGAGTTGGCAGCTCTTGTACAAAAGCTTTTCAGTGAGTCTTTTATTTGGCAACTGGAGTTTCCCTTAAACTTGCCCGGATCCTTTCTCCCGCGCAGTGTTACTGTAGCTTTGATGGCTGAGCTGGGAGGCAGCACCTCACGTTCACTTACCAGAACATAAATACATTGTGTATCAGCAAATACCTCAGGAGTGACCTAACAGCGAAAATTCAGGATCAAACAGCACTGAGCCAGGTTTAAATTGTGATTTGGCTTAGAGGGAACTCAAGGAGACTCCAGTAAGAATTTTATGGTCGTGCTGCTCCTGAGTTGCACGATGCCCTTCCTTTAGTGCAAGCACAAGGAAACCCCTGACACAGAAATTGGTATTCTGCCCCTCTCCAGCGCTCAGGGAAGGAGGGGAGGATCACGTGGATCACATTTGTGCTCTCTCTGCTCAGGAGGCCTGGGGAGCTCCAAGCTGAGTGCTCGGCCCCACGCTCGGGCCCTGGCCGGCCCCGGGGCCGCCGAGGCGCTGCCAAAGCAGGAGGAGAGACCCTGTGAGGGATCAGATTCTGAGGTGGGAGCTTCTGGCTTGAATGGCTTGGCTGCTGTAGAGAAGAACAGAAAAGTTGGTGCTCTGGGGTAAGGGTTTCTTCGTTTTTCCTCTTATCTTCTCCCCCACGTTCCCTTGATCTACAAAAACCCCACAATCTCCTAAAACCAGGTGCTTGTAGCATGAAAGAGAAATTACTTTGAAGTTTACTTGGTTGCTGCTGTTCCCTCTGGACAGCAATTTTTGGGTTTATAACTAGGTTACAAGTTGTCTTTTTTCTTCTTTTTTTTCCCGTTTTCCTCTTATTTTGATCATCTCTGGCTGGAATCTGACACTTGGAATTGAAAGGCAGTCCAGGCCTGTTTTCCCACTGTTCATGCAAAATACCCTCTAACTGAAATTCAGTCACTTTTGATTTCCTCATTTAAGATAATGTTTTTTACTCTAACTCGATTTTTCAGCTGTTTCATGATAATTCTCTGTTGGCCATCTAAGCAAAGGGCAATGGAGTTTTCAGGTTATTTTTTCTAAATAAGTAGAGTCACCTTTTTTGGGAAAATACTCAAACTTTTCAAGGTTTTTTGATTGATTTAGAAATATTAAAATGTTAAAAATAGCTGGAAGCTTAAGTGGGTGTGCAGAAGACTTAAACAAGGAGTAAAACTCAGCGTGGCACTAAAAGACTTTGTTTTCACAGCTCAGCTAAGGCTGAATTTCTAACATGGGGTTTTGGATTTCTCCTAAATTCCTTCCCAAGCTCAAACTCCAAGGGATGTCGGACAGAAGGAGCCCAGTCTGGCGGCCTGGAGAGCAGCTCTGAGCCCGGGGAGCTGCAGGGGATGGGCTCTGAAGGTGCCTCTGCAGGACCAGAGGAAGGTAAATTGGATGTGGTCGGGGGCAGGTGCAGCGTGGCCACGCTCCGGGCGCTGCTGCTCCGCCTCTGGAGCAGGAAAGAACGGGAGAAAACCACCCCCAAAAGCTGCTTCCATGGCTGCTGAACTTTGCTGTAACGTGGCAGCTGGAGAATAAACCTGAGTGAGGAGAGAAGATCTCTGTGTGGCTGCTGTCCGGGCAGGATCGGGGCTGGCACGTGGGGCCGTCGCTCTCTGCACAAGCAGCTGCTTTTTGTACCTTGAGACAGCTCCAGGTCCCTGCTTGGCTGTTCAGTGGGGTGGCCTTGAGAAGAATTTCTTATCTAATTAAAATAGCAGTCAGTGACCTTGGCTTGTAATTCTGCTGCCTTCAGGGACAACCCCCCGTGGTAACTTTCTCCACAGCCACACGAGAGCCTCTCCAGCACTTCATTCGTGCCGGGTGTTGTGCTGCATAATCCAGTTTCCTTAGAGACTTGGAGGAAAGTTTTCCCCCCTCCCTTCCTGCATCCTTTCCATGCTGGAAAAAAATAACACTGCTTTTTTTTTTCCCTTCTGAAAGTCCACATAGAGTTTTTCTTATCTTGCTAAAACTCTCCTGCCTTCCACCCCTGCACTAATTTGAATTTCAATGACTGGATTGTAGCGCAAAGCCTATATTAAGGTGCCAGCATCCATCTCGAGCTGCAGTGTGCAATATTGTGTGGGAGTTGGCATTTACAGAAGGTCTCTCAGTGACAAAACTGAATTTCTGCTCTTAGTCACTGCAGCGTGATCGTGATGTGCTCCCGCAGCTCTGCTCTCAGAGCAGGGAGCCCAATCGGGAAACGCTTTAGAAACTGAAATACTTCATTGTTAAAAACCCCAGGAAGCAAATATTACAATTTTTTTCCCTTCAGAGGAAAAACTACAGTAGAGTTGGCCCCTCACTTTGCTTTTTCTTAGCAATGAGTATCAGCTTTTAAGAGGCAGAGCCAAGCAGACCCTGTGTTGTCCATGGAGGGTTCCGGCTGCCCAGTGCCCACCCAAGGTCACCACCTGGAGTCACCAACAGCTCTGATTCTGCCTTGGAGGGGAAATTTGTGTGAGACTCAAATACACTACTGCTGCTTGAAGGCTCTGCTAGGTCCATCTGCCCCACAGATTGTGCTGCCTTTTAGCCCCTAGAAAAGCAACTTTTATTTTCTGTCCCAGTTGCAGAGTAGACTGAGCAGCTCAGCTGGTGGCACACAGGACAAATCCAGCTGTGTTCAGGGCTGGCACCCAGTGCTCTGCCAGACTCCTGAGTGCTTGGAAAGTGCTCCTTCCCTCAGTTCTCCTGATACCAAATCCCAAGAGCTGGCAGGGACTCTTCCATGGGACAAAGTCAGAGGTTTCAGCTGTGCAGATCTCGCTGCCATCGTTTTGCCCTGGGTGTCTCTGGTTTCTCTTGCAGCTGGGGTGTGTCAGAAGCACGTCCTTCACCTCCTGCCAGGCATGAGCAGTGACAGTGACATCGAATGTGACACGGAAAACGAGGAGCAGGAAGATGCCACCTCTCCCTCGGAGGTGTTCAACCAGGCCTTCTCTGTCCAGCCCTCCAGCGAAGGTAGAGCTGATAGAGCCCCTCTTCCCAAACATTCCCAGTCTTCCCAGAGCTCCTCGGATATAGATCCTGGGGGTGGGGGGCTGTGGAGGTGTTAAAGCTCAAGAAACTGCCAGTAAGATTTGGAACTCTTCTCTTGGGATCCCAGTTAAAACAGCTCAAAACAGGAGAGGGAAACTCTTGCTAGCCTTGAGAAGTCAGTTTAGGTGAGTCTGCTGGGAAGGGTTGGAAAACCCATAGCTCCAGTTCCCAATTGGAGCTCCCTGTGTGCCAGGATTGGCACTGTAAGTAGGCTAATTCCAGGGAGGTAACCACTGCCTTAGACATGGATTTGCATCTTAATTGGCAGGAATGTGCTTCCAGCAGTTCAGTGGAGCTTCAGAAAGTCCTCTGGTTAAGCTTTCACTTCCAATCCAATGGATCAAAGCTGTGAGGCCACAGGGGTGAAGTTTGGCCTGAGTGAGGGGAGGGAGCATTCCCTGGCTGGTGAGGGTGACTGGTTTTGCTGGTGTTGTTTCACCCTCAGAGCACTCCTCGGTGTTACCAGACGGGGACCAAGCCAGTTCTGACGATCTCAGCTTTGTCCCTGGAGAGGAGAGCACCAGGTAACTGGGAAGGTTCTCCTTGGCCAACCCTGGGGCTGCACCTTCCCTGAGCTGCTCCAGGAGCTGCAGCCACGGAGCTGCTGCTCATCCTGTGTCAGGATCCTGGGCTCCCTCTGGCTCTGAGGCAGTCTGGGAGGAGGGAGGGAGGGCTGAGCTCTGAACACTTCCATAATCAGTACAAAACTGACTGGGTTGAAGTAGCTGGCATAAAATTTTAACTCATTACGATTGTGTTTGAAGCCTTAAATTGCTCCAGCAGGAGAGTTTTCAGTGCAAACTTTGTCTGGAGCAGGTAGAGCACGGGCTTGAGGCCTGAAGACCCACGGCTGCATCCCTGGGCAGAGAGAGGTGTGTGCATTCCCTGGAGCTGAGCCCGAGGATGTGTCCCTGGCTGTGTGCCCTCTCCGTTCTTCTGCCATTGTCTTAACCCTGTCCTGGGGCACAACGACCTTTGCAGGCCTGGCACTGAAGGGTGGCACTCCAGCCTCAGCTGCTCTCAGGAGTGGTGGGGAAGGTGCTGAGCCCCGTCCCGGGGGGATGAGTGTCCTGCTGTGCTGCTGGAATGACATTGACTGTGTGACAGTCCTTTGGAATGCTGGGGGAAAACAGCCACCACTCCAATTGTTTTCTGCAGTTGGTGACGTGGACCAACCACAGCCATTGCCAAACTCTTTGTTCGTTGCATTTTGAGCTGCTCAAGTCCTTGTGAAGCTCCTCTGGGAGCTGATGCCTGGTTAGTGACAAAGCATGAGCCCGGTGTTGTCCTTGTGTGGCTGCCTGTGCCCTGTGTCCATGTGAATGTGCTCTACAACTCCTAGTTTAAAACTGTTTGCACTTTGTTAATAAAATGAATGTTGAAATCTTGAGTTGTAGGTGTTTGTGTGTGGATAAGTAAAAGGGTGGAGGCTGTCAGGGTCAGCTTCACTTGCTGCAATGCCTGGCTGCTCATGGAGGGACTTTTTCCTGCCATCTACCTGTCACTTTTTTCCTTAATTATTCAGTGAAAAGCACTTAAACCCCTCTGGGATTCTGTTTGTAGAAGCCAGACCAAATACTTAAATCTCAAGTCCAACAGGAATCGAGCAGGATGCAGAGTTTTTCCCCAAAGTTTGTGTTTCTCAGCTGCAGAGGGAGCACAGCCTGTGCTAGTGCTGAGCCTGGAGGGGGCTGGGGCCAGGCCCCACACCCTGGAGGTGCCTCGTGAGTGTTTGGGGCTGTGTGCTGATTACTGCACACAGCTCAATTAGTGTAATCATGGAGCTCTGCCTCTTCAGCACTCGCAGCTGCTTTACTCTCCATGAGAGGCCGGAGCTGAAGGAAATCACTGCTGAGGCACAGGGGCTGCTCTGGAGCCTGTGCCCAGCTGTTGGAGGGGCAAGAGAGGAGCTGTTGATTTGCTCACCTTATGGACAACTTCTTTAGAGCTGGTTTGTAAAGAACGGGGTGGAAAAGAGGCTTGAGAAGACATTGATCTCCTTGGGTTGTGCCATAACAGCCCCATCCCTTTTGGGCTGTAAAACAGCAGAGCTGGGCCACAATGGGCCCTGGGCAGCCTCAACAGAGTAATTCCAGTTCCACATCCCACAAAGGAAACCCCTTTCACCACAGGAAAGGCACGGCTGCTCGCTGCCTTTGTTAGCTCTTAAATAAGCAGATTACCTGGAGTGTGGTTTAAATTACTGTTTTATTAAGATATTGGTAAAACTTCAACAGTTTTTCCTGTATAAACAGCTTTCATAAATAAAATATGGATGACTAATACATGGTTAGAACTAAACTCGCGGGTGAACTGTAGAACAAGATTGCAAATGGAAAAGTCCCAACACTGGTACATGATTTAGCTTGAATTTATTCACTTGATAAAGAACATGTTTCATGAACAAGGTACTACAGAAAGGTCAGCAGGAGCACCCAGGAGCTGAGACCGTGCCTGGCTGGCCACGAGCAGCAGCACCCGGGGTGAGCTCAGCCACCTCCCCTGTTCTCGTCCCGAGGTGTCTTCCAGAGGGAAGGAGAGGAAAAACCGGACACGACAAGGGTTGTACGAGACCCTGACAGGTGGGGGTTGTTTTTCTTTAATGCTGGCAAGGGCAGTGCCATGGCTGGGGTGCCAGGGCTGGAGAGGGGCACGGACACTGGAGTCAGAGGTCGTGTTAGTGCTTCCTTATTATTGCACACAATACGAGGGTAGAAAGTTTTGTTCCTGTCGCAAAGAGGATGTGAATTAAAGAAAGATTGCCCTAAATTACAGACACGAACAAAGCTGCAGTATCCCCTTGGATGGCTTTGTTTATGTGACTAAGTGCTGAGTGACGAAATTGTGCTAAAGCAGCCCCTAATTTAGACCAATCTTTCTCATTTTGCTTTATTCCCGCAGAATCTCGGGGTCGGGAAGATTTGGTGAGGAGAGAGTGGACCTGAACTACAGCAGCCATGTCTATGCACACAACTCCTTGTGCCTCATCTGCCCATGGGACAACCGACACACAGTGCTCCAAAAACAGGCGGAGTTTTCTAGGATGCTGCACCACCAGAAACGTGGTGTAAGTTAAAGTCTGCTTGGACATTGTCCTTCGGCGCCGCCGCGCCACCCAACCCAACAACTCAGCTACGGAACGCTTTTCACTGGCAAGGACAATGGATGGCACTTCTAGGTAAAGAAAAGTTCCACACGTGCGTTTCCACCCACCTCTAGTGCAAATGGAATGGGTTAAGAGCTCCCTGCTCTGATGCTGTTCTGCTCTCTGCACCGCACACATTCCTCAGAGCTGGAAAAGCACAGCGGCCCCTCCCGGCGCGGGAGCCCCGCGGTGCTCACAGTGAAGAGCAAGTTTTGAGCAGCTCCAGGCGACACAGCCCCGAGCCCCTTCCTCAAAACCACCACAACTGAAACAGAACAAAAATAAAGTCATGTTGTCACTGCTACCTCCTGGTTCTACAACCACGGTCACCACGTCGACCGAGAGGGATGCGGGGTTGCGTGAAGGCGGAAAAGGGATACTTCAGCTCTTTATTGGAAAGATTCGTTGTACAAATTTCACCACCACTAAGATACACGATAAAAATACAAAACACAGGTCACAGACTGAATCTCAGTATCAACAGTTAATAAATACAATGAGATACTTCTCTATTAGCCTAATATTTTACACTGTCACCAGATAGACGATCAAGGTACGAGATACAGAACACTTAGATACCGTTAGAGAGGGATTATTGCTTACGTCAGCAAGCAGCAGATAAGGGCACAGGAGTTTGAACTGAAGGAACTACTTCCTATCACCAGTGGCATTAAGAGAAAACACTGCATTTCACAAGCACTGCTTTTTTGTCTAGTGTGTAGAATCAAGAGCAGCATAATCAGACCAATAACCACTACTTTTAATATTATAGAACTTTAAAGGACTTACCTTACAAATGGTTCCTATCTACTCTATAAATATGCAGTTAGTGAAGAAATGAACACTTGCTCTATCTATACAATGGTTTTACCTGACCACACTGCAACTACGATGGTGGATTTTTTTTTCTCCTAGCAAGATAAATGGGATGAGTCGCAGAATCACCATTTATGAATCCACACCTAAAAAGCTAGATCCTTCCCAAAACAGCACACATGCAGTCCAGTGCTCTTCAACTGCTCCTGCAGACTGGGAAGAAGTTTTATCATCCATGACGGGTTTGCATTCCAATTTACTCACATCAAGAATTGCACTTACACCACCTTTCTCTCCGGAACACGACAGTCAGCTAAAGATGGACTTTCAATGAGTCATTATTACTGTGAATAATTTAAAACAAAGGCACCGCAGAGATGCCCCAGAGTTGCATATTTTACCATTTCATGGTTTCTCAATTTCCTTGGTAAATCTGACTTGGAACGGAAGCTGCAGCTAAAGAGAACCTTGACAACAGCTAAGGCAGAATAAGATGGCAGATAAGAGCCAATGATCCCGTAAGATTAAAACAAAGTCTGAAAAAGATCAAAGGAATCTAAAGCCACACTCCAACTCCGGGTCGCTCACAAAGCCTTTTGCTGTTCATCAGATTGATTTAAAATAGTGCATCAAAGAGAGAAGCAGCGGAAATTGGCAGAATTCAAGCCTTGCCATCTTGTCGTGTTGAATAATTTTCTTGACTACTTAATATTAAAATACTTTGCAAATTCTAGCTAAACACTAATACTGCTATTGTTACTGCTAAAATGATATGAATTGTTCACTAAGTGCCTATGAAGACTTACTTTATTCATACTCCTCCCAATGCATCGCTGTAACAAAGGGTAGTAACAGGATCTGGACGTAGTGAGGCTGATGGGAGTCGGCCGCTTATTTACGTCCCAATTAGCGGCTCCCCTAAGGGTGGGACCTCACCTCGGGAGCCGGGAGGGGCTGGTGGCTGCTGCTTATGCAAAGAAGGGCAGCTGAGTTCCTCCCTGGCCCTCCTGGACCCGGGGGAGCCGGAGCAGAGCCCTGCCCGGGCAGGGAATTCCACCCTCAGGGCTGAAGCCTCAGCGCAGCCCCTGCTCTGCTGCATCCTCGGCATTTCCATCCTCTCTGGATTGCTCCGGCATCCATCCCTACACACCCTGAGCATGCCCCACGGCAGCCGTGGTGCTGCATCCTTCCTGCTGCCACTGGATGTGAAATGCTGCCTTTGCCACCTGGGAATCCTCACCAGAACCACACAGCTCATCCAACAGCTCCTGATGTCCGCTGGGATGGGTGCAGGGACAGAGGGTGGGACTGGACACCTCCACGGGTTGGGTTCTTTTAAGACCTGAGATGAAGTTAAGGTGGGAAGAGGTTGGCTCAAAGCATTAAGCACAATCATGTTCAACTCATTGAGAACGATTTCCTAAACTGAGAAACAAGAAAAATGCCGCTAAAAGCACCAGAAAGATACGAAATTCCCTACACTGCACCTCCAGCCACAGGAAATAATTTTTTTTTAAACTGCAAGAAAAGTTTTCTTCATACTCCGCATTTTATATTACACGGGAAAAAAAAAGGTAAATTATGAGTCTGTACCTCGATGGGAGTCTGAGACCAGAGCAGCAGGAGCTTAGTGTGTCCATTCCTAAGGTACCTGGTAAACCCTGTATGGCTTTTAGTCGTCTACCTGCAAAAGTGGATGTAATTTTCTAATTCATCTTAACGCTCACCTGGAATAAACAGAAAGCAGAACACAAAAAGAAAAACAAAAGACCAAAAAACCCCACACCTCGACTCTATGGAAACTTCCCCCCGCTCTAAAAAAATTTGGCAGTTCTAACCCAGATCGTTCTTTGAGTATTGCTCCACAGACATTTCTCAGGCAGGTGCAACCTTCTGCGTGCTTAAGGACCGTGCCCTGGCGTTGTCTGTCCACGTGCAGCGGCTGCTGGGCTCTCCCTGCTGGATGTGGCTGGACACTCGTGTGTGCGGGTGGTCGGGCGGCTGCGGCATTGCTCGGGGTGGCACCACCACCAAACTTTATTAGAGATCGAAACAACTACATTGGTTAATTCCTAGATCTATTTACACGGGGGTTGAGCTTGGCAGGGGGCTGGAGTACAGTTCGGAAATGCCCCCCTCTTTTTGTTTTTTCGCTTTCTGATGATGCCGGTTTTATTTTGGGAATGTCTACTTTGGGAGTCTGACAGGGGAACACGAGGGGGTGGTTACATTTTACAGCATTGATGAAGGTGTGGGTCTGGTATACAATGACTTTGTCTTCGCATCAAACACTCGCTGTAAGGGCCGTGGCTGGGCAGCCTCCGCCAAGGGGAGGGTCGGGCCAACGCCCTCCTGCTCCTGCGGCCCCGGGCGGGGAAGGCCAGGCTGGATCCTTCTCCCTGGGAAGGCTCGTGAGCCGAGAGCGGCGTGTGAAACTTTGGTTTGAGCCTGGCTCCTCGCCGCCTCTTCCCGTTGCAGAGCCGAAAGTGAGGGAACGCTGCTCGTTTTCCCAAGGATTTGAACAGTTCATCTTCCAGCCCAAAGAAGACGGGGGATAAACCCCTGACCCTGTAGATTCCCTGCCCTGCAGCACCCGAGCTCAGAGGGGCGTCGTCCTCCCCGGGGTCGCTCTGTCCGCAGCCCGAGGACGTGCTGAGCTCCGGGGACTCGCTCTTCACCAGGGAGCTGCTGATCAAATCCGCACTCTTTGGTATGCCAGGACTAAACACTTGGACTGGTGGCAGACATTTGGCACTCTGAGGTGTACTAGTTCCTGTTTTTGTCAGGTCTAAATAGCCTTGATCATCCAAGGGGTTAACGCTGGACCCTATGCTTAAGCTAGTTCTGTCGGTGAAGGAATCCACTCGTCCTTCATAGCCTAAATCTGCAGGTGCTGAGCACTGGTGCTGGGGCCACGGCCGTTTGCAGTCTCCGTGGTTCTCCTTGTCTTCCCCGTTGTCTTCTTGCCCACCTTGGAAAGAGTTCTCTGTCCAGTCCGACTCCTCGCTGACCGCGACCGCCGCGTTCATGTCCCTGAGAAACACCACAATGACGGTGATGTTGTCGCTGGAGCCGGCGTCCCGAGCAGATGCCACCAATTTATGTGCTACCATGCTGCTGTCACCATTATTCTCCTTCAGATGGTCAGCCACCACTTTGACTGCCTCATCGGGGTTGACTGTGTCATAGAAGCCGTCGCAGGCCAGAATGAGGTAGTCTTCAGAGCCATCCAGCACCGTGGAGGCAGAGTCTGCGTCCCCACAGATGTATGGCTTGTGCTCAGCGTCCCCTGTGGAAAAACAGCAGAGAAACACAACTGTGGGTTTGCAGCCACAGCTTCCATCAGCCCTTTTTTAACTCAGTGTGGAGCCAATGACTCTTACCCCAAGTTAAAGCAATTATATGGAAATTATTCCCTCAGACTTTAGGGGGAAAAATAGAGGTTATTGCTCATAGGTCTATCTTCAGCTGTATTTCAAATTTTGATGACTAGAAAATTAAAATTTTATAGTTAAAAAGCAAAGCAAGTCTCAAAAAGGAATGGAAGCCCACTCACCAATAGCTCTGGAGACAGAGAGGCTCCCGTTCACCCTCCAGGCTCCAAACCAGACCACGCAGCCGCCCAGGGCTTCAATGCGCTTCTTCTCATCCTGAACAGCAACACAGGAGAGGTTTGGACAGAGCAGTCAGAGCTGCATCACACACTCAGCTTTCCCATGAATATTTGGTTTTTCACAGACACGGCAGGCCCCATGAGACAAAGGATTTGCACTCAGATCCAAACAAACCAGGATAAGGGGAACACGCACTGCCGCTCCAAGAGATCCTGGCACGGCAGTGCTCCCCCAAAGCTGGTACCTGTGGTGTCACTGCCCAGGGGTGTTTAGACAGGCCCTCCTCACCTCTCGATCTGGTTTGTGGGGTTTCATCAGTTCCACAGCTTGGCCTCTCCTCACGAGCATGACCTGGGAGTCCCCAAGCCAAGCCACATGCAGCATGTTCCCTCGGATGAAAGTCACCACCCCGGTGGTTCCACAGCGCAGGCTCTGGAAAAAGTACATTTCCATTTCAAAGCATTTTCTTACTTAACTCAGGAACAGAACATGTTGAAACTGCAGCACAGAGCCTGTTCCCAGGGAGGAACAGGCAGTGCTTTCCCTACGGCTACGACTGCTCACTAACCCCTGGAGCCAACCTGGCTGAACACGAGTTTACCCCATGACATCCCTGGCATGGGACCCACCTGCCAGGAGCTGGGCACTGCTGGAACTGCTCTGGCTGCCTCCTGCCACTGACAGGCACACCTGTGTGTTAGTGAACCCAAGGACTGAGCCTGGTCAGCAGGTGAGCATGGGAATGGCAGCAGCATCCTTTAGAGGAGCTGGAGGCTGTGAGAAGCAGGAGCTGACATTTTTATGGGATGTGAAGCTATGGACAGAAAGCCACCAGTGGGGACCAGTGCATGGACATCTCTGTGCTGACTCTCCTTGTCAGAGCACCCCTCTGACAAAGGCAGAATTTACAGGTGAATGCTTTTGGAGCCCCTCACCTCCCTGGCTGCCTTCTGCACAAAGCGCTCGTCGGTCACGCGGAAGGCTCGGCACAGAGCCTCGGCCGGGTCGTGCTGGAACATCTCCTGGTGGACCATGTTCACATGCAGGTGGATGGAGGCATAGATGGCAGCATCCACCCCTCCATGGCCATCAAACACTGCAAAATAAGCTTGTTCTTCTTGGTCCTGCCAGTGGAAACACAGGGAGGAAAAAACTCAGGGGAAAGCAATGCAAGCAGCCCATTGGATTGTCTTAAACCTTTGAACTTGGGATTTGTGGTGTCCTCATCAAATTGCAATTAGAGACAGAGTCTCCACTGGAAAAGCAAACTACCCTGACCACCTGCACTTGCATCCAAGGTGGGAAATTTCCACCTTGTTGAATTCTAACTGCAAAGTGCAAGAGATGCCCTGCCGGAATCCCCTGTGTAGTGCCCTCAGCACTCCTTAGGTCCCATTTGTTACAGCTCAGTCACACAACTCAAATAGGAAGTGCCATTCTCATCAAATTGTGCAGGAGATTTTGTGACTGCAAAAACCACAGAGAGAGAAGAACATCCAGTACAGTTTGTGTGAAGTCTACATCATGATTGGAATCCACCAGGGATAAAGTGCCAGTACAGTTAAAATGTGAAGCCAGCCAGCCTCTGCTTTCACTCTTCTTTTTTTCTTAACTCTAAAACATATCATCTTAGATGCCTGTGTTTTAAAAAAACTGCATGTGCTCTCTCATCAGAAAATTGTGATTACATTCACAAATCAAATACAGCAAAATCACTCATCTTCAAGGCAGTTTTCTCAGCTTCCCCTTCTCTGCTCAGTGAAACAACGCGGTACCAGGAGACAGAAACTCCTGTGCCTATTCACACACACACCACCAACCCACTGACAGAGCCAATTCAACCTTGACAGCCAGCTCAGTGACTGGAATATTTGCACATTGTAATTTTTAGGTAATGGGCTCCAACACAAATTGGAATAAGAAAGCTGACAATTGACAGGCAAAGGAAACATCTGCCTCTGTTTGCATTAATATCATTTAAAGGTAAGAATGTGGATGGGGCAGAAGATGGTTATTAAAGTGACAGGGTGTAATAAAGAAGCAATTATGCAGCAATTTGATCCTTAAGGTAAAATTCTTGCCACTTCCTTATATTTTCCATTCCTCAGTGTCCAGTTTTACATCTCCAGGGAGAGCAAGAATGAGTGTCCGACCAATGGCCACACCAAGAGATTAATGGAAGGGAAGGCAAGCCCCAGTTCCAGCAAACTCTCACATTGCTAGAACTGTGTGTGAGCTGCACCCCACAGTCCTGTAAGTTTTGGGTTTGGTTTAGGTTCTTTACTTACTTTCCTTATTTTTTCTTTTGGCTTCTTTCTCCCAAGAGGAAGGGTTGAAAAGCAGAGCAGACCCACCCCCAGCTGCCGAGTGGCTTCAGGGATGAACTGTGAGGTGACCTGGTCAGCACCAACTTCCAACCCTCCTCAGGTCCATCGCCTTTCACTTCCTCAGTGGAAAACTGCCTGCTTTCCCAGGATGGAAACCACGGACTGTGGAATCTGTGTCTCCCACGTGCTCTGTGCTTACCTCGAGGTTGAAGAGCATGTTGAAGTCAGGGATGCAGACGTGCTTGTCCTCCATCTTCCTGCGCATGTTCTTGATGGCGTGGATGGAGGTCTCGTAGTAGCGGTGGGGCTTGGGCTGCAGAGGGAAATCTTTCACCCAGTTGCTGCAGATCTCGTGTAGTTTGCTGTAAACTAAACGGGCCAACTTCACCGTCTCGATCTCTGGGGAAGGCACAAACCACAAATGAAAGCCTTGAGAGTGTTATTAAGTCAAGAGTTTTGTCCCTTGCATACATTATAAAGATGAAACAAAACCATTTTAGCCAAGCAGTTGATGTCAGCAGGGAAATTCTGGGCTCTGATGCATGAAAAGAGGAAGCCAAACTCACCATAATCAGCATTCATCAGTAAGCAGCTCATTGTTTGTTTGTCTTTTTAACTTAAACATTTCCCCGTGCCTTTGGGGAACTCATTTGCAGCAGCAGAGAAAATGAAAGGCATTGGATCCCTGGCGTGGCCCTGACAGGGACATTGTCATGACACAGGTTGTCACTAACAAAACCCACCCTCCATAACAATGGCACACTGGGTTTGGACCAAATTCTCTATTCTAAACACCATTTCACTGCAGAGCTGAGGCAAGACAGTGGAAATAATCTGCAGAAATTAGTAGAGTCATTTTAAGATGTTTTGTGCACTTTCAGCGGTGCACAGGTGCCTTCTTAGCTATTTCCAGATTTCCTATTATTCCCATATTCCTGACAACGGTGTGTCAGAGAAATCTGCAGTGTCAGAGAAATTTGCATGAGTAAATGAGAAACCATAAAGGCCTCAAATTTAAGAAAATGCTGAACTGCCACTCCTGAGAAATTGTCATTTTAAAACATGAAAACTCAGGCACTTGACATTTGTTCTGAAATTCAGGAGAGGAAAACAGGAAGTCATCATCAGAGCTGAACACATCCAAATCTCTTTGTTCGTGATCGCTCACCAAAGCCAGGGATCTTCAAAGCTAAACAGCAGCAATTCAGGAGTGCCAATCACTCCTGGAGGAGGAGGGGCTCCCATGCAGGGAGGAGAGGGGAGAGTTACAGCATCTCTTGGTTCACAGGAATTCTGTGAAGAGCATAAAAGCAGCATTTACTAATTTCTGTCCTAGGTCTACAGTGATCAGGGGGCCAAGCCCCTTAGGAACAAGATGCTGTCCCAGCTCTGTTGATTAGGAGTTGGTTCAATCAAGAGGCATTAAGCTGGAAATACACTGGATAAATAACCAAAAGGAGTCTTTTCTCCTTGATCACACAACTTTAAAACCAAGAGGTGGAAATCAAACCACTGGGTCATCTCACCCAGGGTTCCTCACCCCACCTGTACTGCTCTTGCTGGTGCCACCAGAAATCTCTTTGGGTAATGTATTTAAAGAGGGAGCACGTCCAGCCTGATGTGTCCGAGTTCTGTTTCCCAGAGGAAAGCCCACAGATTTTGCTCTCCCATTTCTCCCCAGTGGGAAGAGGTGAAGGGAAGTGGGCACCTGTCAGAGTCACGTGGCTGTGGCACCTCTGCAGGAGGATGGCAGTGAACCCAGTGGCCCTGCTGAGATCCCAACACCCTTCCCAGGGGACCCTGCATGGTGTCAGCATCATCAGTAACCGCTCGTGAGGTTAAAGCAGGAGAATAATAAAATACCACAATAAAAACCACCCCCTCACAGCTGGAAATTACTCATCAATTGTTAATGTTGCCGTGCTGAGCCGGAGCTGACTCAGCTGTCACTGCGGTTGTGTCACGGAGAATTTCATTTCCCTCCTGCTGCTCCCAAATCCCCAAGGTTGGAAGTAATGCTGAGCTGCACCACAGTGAGTGGGAAATCCAGCTCAGGCATTCTTGTTCCCAAAGATGACAGGGCAGAACCAGGGTAGAAAGAATACCGGGAATCATATTCTGCTTTGTAGTGCCATTTTTAATGAGCTGTGTTGAAAACATGGACAGTGTGACAACAAGGGTCAGAACCAATGACCAAGGTTCTCCTTAATCTAGGAACTCTAGATCTCTTTGGAGATCTCTGGCATCCATCTCCTAGAACCTGGAACAGCTAGGTAATGGCACATTATGATTTGCTTTGTGATATCTCCTGGATACCACCACCAGGTCCTGCTATGGTGGCTCCTTAACAATGCCAAACTCCCATGTGATTCTCTTCCTCCACAAAAAAACCCCAAACCTAAATGTCCTTAACCTGACCTTTCAAAAGAGAAATCCAACATCATTCAGTTCTCATGGGAAATCTCTTGCTCCTCTCCAGGGCAGCTGGAAGAGAAGAGTCATGGCCTGTGACTCAGATATTCAAAGGCACGTGGTCACCCCAAATGTAACAGACCCCTGTTCTTGCAGTTCTTGCAATCCTATATTTGTGGACTCCAACCAGTTCTAAGATTTGCATTCTTCTGTCATGGAGCTTCTCATTTCGTTTCCACCAGCACACCAAGAGCTGCTTTTACCACTCCTAAGTACAGGACATGATTTGTCACGTTGCAATTCTCAGAGTGAAATGTGCCACTGAGGAAATTTGAAGTAGTTGTTTTTTTTTTTTTTTTTAATCTTCCAGCAAATTCAAACTTGAGGCAAATCAGGTAAATGTCTCCTTGTATTACACAGAGTAAAAATCTTTCTGGGTTCATAAAAAAAACCTGACATAGAACTGGATATTAAAGCCAGGCAGCTAAATTCAGCTTGGTTTCACATTCTGCAGCAGCTCAAACAGCATCAGGGCACAGCGAACTCTGAGCATCAAACTTCAAGATGTAGAAATCCCATTTTCACCACCTGCCACACTTTGCTCTGCTTTCTTCCAAAGCATTAAAGTCTCCCTGGATGGTACCACTGAGGGCAGATCTCTCAGCTCCTGCCCCAGGTTTCTCCAGGGACTCTGCTGGGGAGGTTCTCTAGGATGGAGCTGCTGCTCCCCCCAGTTTTGTTTGGGTTTTCTAGGCCAAACCTTGCACTCGTGGCTGATGAAGCACAGGGTGTCCAGAGCAGCTGGGGCTGCCCCTGGATCCCTGGAAGTGTCCAAGGCCAGGTTGGACAGGGCTTGGAGCAACCTGGGGTAGTGGAAGGAGTGGCAGGGGTGGCACTGGATGAGCTTTAATGTCCCAAACCATTCTGTGACTCTGTCATTCTGTGACACTTGAGCTGATGTTCTGTTTTGGAAAATTATCACTTAGATTATTTGAAATTGCAGGGTTTGTATGAAGCTGTTGCTTTTCTACAGGCCAGAAGATGTTTTCTCTCTTCCTCTCCCCCTAAAGCCTCACAATTTAACACTTCACATTGCATCAGCAAAGGGATATTTTATTTCCAAGTACCCTCATTATGACAATTCACCTCAACAAACTGCATCTGGAGCTCTATTCTTAGTGCCTGCTCCAGCCTGTTCCCATCTCAATCTATGTTTGCATCTGTGTCTAACAGACTTAGATATATTTAAATGGCAATTTCTGTAGGTGTGAGGGGTTTGTGGTGGGTTTTTTCCTTTCTTTTTCCCCCTTTTTTTTGTTGAATTCTGTAGATATTCTGTGTGGAGGCTTAGTCAACATTTCCTTGGAGACTGTCAAATATTTATGCAAGTTTCAGAGATCTCAATTTGAAATTAATGAAGGCTGCTCAGCCAGAACAATGACAAATCTATTCCATTTACCTGCTCAGCAGGAGGAGGCAGCAATACCTACAGAAAGGGAACCCAGAGCATGTTTTGCTGTTTCTCGGGTTTCCAAGGGCCTCTGGGGAACACAGCAGCATCTTCCTTTTTGAAGAGTCAGATTTATAGATCCTCCTTATTCCCAGAACAATTTACAGGGGTTTTTTAATCAAAAAAGGAGGGAATGGACAAAGTGGTTTAGGGACTGTATTTTCAAGATCAAATGACAGAATTCCTGTCAATACGTGTGAGAAACATTGGTCTTTGTTGTAATGAACAACCCAGCCAATTTTCAAGGTTATTTAGGCCAGCAGAGTCCTGAAATGATTTAGGGTACATGACCTTGAGCTGGATGCTGCAAAAATCTTGTCAGCCAACACAGATAAATGAGGAAAAGGAATTTTCTTCCTTTTAATCACGACATCTCTTTACACTACCTTTTGCTAAAACCACATAAAAAACTTACAAGCCATAGTAAAAACCACACTGACTGAAATAATTCAGAACTAAATTATCTCTTCCCACATATATTTGACTTTGCTCCAAGGATGAGGGAGGACAACTGGCACTTGCCAGCAGAACCACATTGTATAAAGTGCTGAGAGAGAGATTCAAGGCCAACAGATACAGCCATGAAGCTGCACTTAAAGAGTGATTCCAAAGCTGAGAAAGCTCTGACTGAGAAATTAGACCTCCAGCTCTATCAGGAGTGGTGGAGAGCTCTCCATTAACCTTTTCACATCAATATGGGATGTTCCTGTACCAGAAATCCAGTCCAAGCTCCTTGAGGTGGCACTTACGGATGATGCCGTCGGCGTTGTCCACGTGCTTGGGCAGGAAATGCGCCGAGAGGTCGCTCTGCAGGACTTCATCAGAAGTTGCTCTGGCTAACGCAGAGGCCAGGAATGAAGGGCAGTTACTGGAAAAGAAAGAGAGAAACCCACAAAAAGATGTTTTAGTGTGATTCAGCAAGGTACCATAAAGGTGTTTTTCACCAAGGTTCTTCTCCGCCAGACAGCACCACAACCCTGCAGCAAGACCTCAAGCTCACTGACGATTTTAGTTGCCCTCTTTCACTCCTATGTTCCCTGTTTCTTAAGTTTTAATGTTTCAGTTCATAACCTCTCTTTAAATTCTTTTCAAATCTAGACCTGAGCCCTCCAGAGTCTGTCACATGACTGTACATTTTTACATATGTATGATACACTTTTAACTCAAGTCCAGCTTCACCTAAGAATTGGAGTCAGGATTCCAGAATTCCTCAGATTTCAAAGTGTCCCAAGCCTCTCCAAGGGGCACTGAAAGTTAAGTTTAACCCATAGGGAGCTGACATGCATAAGGTTAAAAAGCTCCCTCAGGAATGATTTCTGTCCAGAGTGAAGTGGCTTTAACTCACTGTAGTTTAATTAAACCTGGTATCCCCCAAGGTTAATTAATCTATAGCAAACCAAGGCCACTTTAATGTACATTCTCTCATTCAAGAGGAATTTAATACTTCTTAATTTATGTATGACTTTGCATTTCCCATTGGTCAGCCTGAACTTCTCCAGGTGTCTACTGCTGACACAGCCTGAAGCTCCCAGTTCCCTCAGATATAATTGGGGTAACAATGTCTTTCCCGAGACATTCTACTGTCACGGCGTCACAGAGAGACACAGAGCCCATTTCAGCCCAGAAACTGTCCATCAGCCACAGAATTCCGTGTCAGAAATCCAGGGAACAGGCAGTGAACACAAACACTTCCTTAAGCTATTTCTTCTGTTCAGCATATCGATAAATGATTGGAGGATAAGATTAGCAATAAATAGCTTTGTCCAGCATTGTCACCAGACAAGCTCTGGCCCTTGAAGTCACACGGAGAGCCACCCGCACCTCGTTCTGGCCCCGTCCTAAGGTTTTCCCTGGAATTCGCAGCCGGCCATTCCGCTGGGAGAAATCAGCTGCCTTAGGGCCGGCTCTTCCCAGCACAGCTCAGAGNTGCTCCCACAGCACCTCCAGGAAGCTCCGCTGCTGGGAGAAATCAGCTGCCTGAGGGCTGGCTCTTCCCAGCACAGCTCAGAGCTCTGATCCTATTTACAGCCGGCAATTCCCGGTGTAGGAGCCGTCAGCCAGAGGCAAACACACCGGGACATCCCTTGCTTCTGGCACGTGGAGGAGCTGATTTTCTGTCTTGTCTTTTCTGTCTTTATTTAGCTCAGAAAAAGCAGTGATGCAGGGATGCTGGTTCTGCTCATGTTACAAGAGACTCCCCCCAAAAAGGGAGAAACTGCAATGCCAGGGATAGAAGAATAATGCCAGCAGTTACCAGCAGAGCACCCGCAGGAATCTGAGCTTGTTTCCAGTCCAAGGCTTCCCTTGAGCAGCTCGGTGCTGAAACTCTTCAGAAAAACCCAACTTGTTTTGTGTCACTTCCAAACAAGCCCTCAGGAACAGTCACTGATGGGCAAAGAGGGAACCTGGTTAAGAACTGGGGCAACAACAGTGGCTGAAATAGAGACTCAGGATCTAAACAGCTGAGAGAAAAAATATCCCTAACATGAGGAACCTCTGCTCTGCCCGGGCCTGGGAGGGGGGACAGCAATGTCTGTGGATACCCAGAGCCATGAACACTTGTATCTGAAATTTGAGCTATTATTTTAACTGCAGTGACCGATGACATAACTGGAAGGTGCAGGGGGTGTAGCAGGTCAGAATATTTCCCAACTCCAAGTGCTGTTCACGTGTCCTCACAGCCAGAGCCAGCAGTTCCACACAGCAGCTCTTTATCCAGCCAAAGAGTGCATTTCCATTACAATGCTAAACCTACACAAAATAGCTGCTAAAGATGTTATTAGATAAATTAGAGGATTTTAACTACATCCTTCCTGTTCTCTGGCAGCGTAGGTGTGTTTAGAACACCCACAGATGCATTGCAGCTATCCTGGAATAACTCTGGGAAGGTATTAAATCAAGCCTAAAAGTGCTCTGCTTCCATCAATTAAGTTTGAGAAAACCAGTCTGAGGTGGGTTTAACTCAGCCCACATATTATTATGTTACCAGCTTAACACACAACTCCTCTCCATCCTGATAGCATTAAAGTGGGGAGGACTTTCTAAACGCCTTCCCTGAGCTATTCCTCTGTGCTCTAAATCTAATACAAACTCTTGGAAAAAAAAAGAGATGGCAAATTTTAAATTCTTATTGCATGGGAGTTCACCACGGGGGTTTGAGCAGCTGATCAATTTCGAGGGGAAAGGTAGAGAAAATAAATCAGCTGAAGGCTTTCCTTCTATGTCTGGCCACTCTTTGTCCTAATAATAACAGCTGCTGGCTGAAGAATTAATTGCCCTTGACATTTGTTGATCACAAAGCTTCTTATGCGGCTGTTCCAGGGCTGTGCCGTGTGAGCAGGGAAGTGACCACACGCAGACAGATGACTTCCTCTTCCTGATTAGCACCACTCAACATTTACTTCTCTCACTTGGCTCCTCAGAGCACTTTTAGTTGAATTACTTTTTCCCTTCAAGGAACAGCAGATTGCACTGGAGGTTCAAAATAGCTGTTGAAGGCAAACTGCTCTAAGGACACTTCACTACTGCTGCACCAAGACAAATGAAGAGTCAGCTCTGGGATCTCTGTTTTCACCACCAAAGTGAGCACTCAGGTGAGCAGCTACAGCATCCCACAGAACAGCAACCCAAGGAGGGCAGTTCTCCCCTCTCCTCACAAAACCAAAAACGTAGCACCAGAGTCCATGGGGACAGGGAGGAGCTTCCACCCTGGGATTACCTGCTGGCTGCTGGCAAGAAATTCTTCAGCCACATTCTAGATGCTCAAACGTTATTAGTCATGAAGTTTGACAAATTGAAACGGGGAGGGCGCGGTCTTGTTTAGCAGAGAGTTGAGAGCTAAAATGCCTCTGTCTATTCATAGCTGTACCACTAACTCAGCAGCTGACCTTGGACGAGTCACTTCACCACTCAGACCTTCGTTCCTCATCTGCAAACAAGGGATGAGAATGTCATTTCCTCTGGGAGAGGAGGAGGAGAAGGAGGAAGGCTGTAGAAGGCCTAAATCTGTGTTTGTGAAGTATTCTGGAATTTCTTGATAAGAGCCCAACTGAAGGGAAAAATACCAGGATGAGAGTGGGAGATATTTCCAATCTATAGAATTTTTATACTTTCATACTTTTGATAGCTTTCCTAGTCTTTCCTCACTCTTTTCTCATACCCTGCCAGAAGTGCTAAGTGGAACACACAAGCAAACAACAGCTCTGGGTAACTCACAGTGTCATCAACAGCTGCAGGAAAGGGGAAAACCAGCAAAGAGAGACCTCAAGTTCTTAAAACTTGTAGTTCTGGAGCATTAGTACTGCTGATGGGAAAATGATGCTGCAGCCCCTGCCTGAAATCCACAACGAGGGCCACCAGTGCCGAAAATCCCAAAGCCTGTCATGGTCTGGGCGAGCTGACGAGGCATCACTAACCCAAACAAAGCAGGGAAAATGGACCGAAACGAACTGGGGCTTTCAAGGGGCAAAATGGGCAGTAAATCACAAAATGTACAGTGTTTCTGTTACCTCAGGAATCCCCTGACACCACAGAACAGCAATTGTTTTAGTTAGAATGAGGAATGATTTAAATAGAAATGCTATTCAATCTGCTGAACACAAAACAAATCCGCAGGCAAACAGGATAAAGCAGCATATTTGGTTTCACACAGCAATCCAAGCCCAAGAACATGACCTGAAAAGAACCAAGTACAGCACATTCCCCAAAGGCCTATAATTTACTGTGTTAGTAAAAGACTTTGTAGGGATGACAAGTTAACTGCACCCTTTCCAAAAGACATTCCACCAGGGATGCAGTTTGGGAAACACTCCTGCTCATGTGGCCTGTTGCAAGCTCTTGTTAGAAAGCAACTTTTGCCAGATTCCATTTAAGAAAAACCTCATTTGTCCCCTGCTTATATTTACAAAACATTCCAAAGTCTCATGAGACTTCTTCCAGATGGAGCTTCGGATACAGCCTGGAAGCTCTTTGAAGAAGCCTTTAAAGTCTTTATTATTGAAAGTTCCCATGCTGTGAAGTGCAGCAGTAACGAGCAGAGAAATTCTTTGGGAAGCTCCTTTGGCCATTTCCCCAGGCCCCCTTCCTCCACCTCCTGTTTCCGTGGCCATCCAGAGGGACTTGGAGGCAGCTGAGGGGCTCCTGTTTGTCTCCAAACTCCTGCAGGTCACCCAGGACTCAGAGGGGAATAATCTGTGAAGCATTCCAAGACCCAAAAATGATTATGGATGTATCCTCTGGTTCTGCCAAGCGGATGCTATTTCCAGCTCCTGTCTCTGCAGGTTCTCCTCTCCTCACTCCCAGAGCCACTCTCTGACCTGTGCTGTTCTGCTGCTCTGCACAGCTGCTGGAAGTTTTGATGCTTATTTAAAGCCTGGTCACGGTGGACAAATGGAGTATTATTTTTTTTTCCCCCTAACACATGGTGAAACCCTGCACTAGATTTTATCTGCTGCAGTGAGTTACTAAAAAAAACCTGGCACACACACACACACACAGACACAAAAAGAAACAAATTGAAAAAACAATGCACCTTTTAAAAGCTTGCATAACCAAAGCTCCTTGAGAAGTCATTTGAGCTGGCAGTGGTGAGACAGTAAAGATGCTTGATAAATCTGTTTGAAGGAGCTGCAAACGTGCTACCCAAGGAAGCTGCTATCTATAGGCTTCCCAGAGACAGCTGCCTGCTCACATCCCCAGCCATCCTGTCCTTGTGCTGACAGTTGTAAGCAACAGAAATATAATACACAAGCATTGCAAAAAGACACAGTTTCAGATACATTTATCATGCCCATGTCTATGCAGACACTGCGTTTACCAAATATTTAACCTTCTGCATTCTGCTCACTGACATTTTCTAGCCCAATTTTATATAGATGTGTTCCTGTAGTTAAGTCTGTCTTAACTGGATATTAAAAGATAACCAAGCCAGAGGTGCACCGCTCATCAGAAAACCTCTGCCACAGCTGGATTAAGATGCTTCACCAGGGGAAACCCTTGGCTTTTAACACAGTTTGCAACACATGAATTAGGCTCAGCCCTCTGATGCATTTTCTGCTGCGTAGCAAGTCAGTATTCCCTTCTCCAGAGGGTGAAGTGCACGTGACAGTACATAAAGCCACCAAAATGCGAGCAAGACAAAATAAAAAGGTCACCTTTGTCTCTTTGATGAGGTACAATGTCATGAAGGGCAGAGTGTATCTAAAATATAAATGCTTGCTGCCCACAAACCACTCATAAGCATTTGTGATTTAATGGCTGTCAATAAAACACCACTGACACCGCAGGGGTGAACTGTGAAGAATCCAAACCACACAAACCAGCCTTTCCCGAGCTCCTGGCTGGATAAATTGCCTGGGTATTATCTTTGAAACCAAATTCTATTATTTCTCTCACTCATCTCACAGCATGGCAGTTCTGAGGTTACTCATATTCCAATCTCTGGGGCTGATGCTGTGGCTGCTTTTAAAATGACAGAAATCACCTCCTGTAACACCAACAACCCCTAAAAACCCAGCATGGATCTGCCAGGAGCTGGAAGCCAAATAACTGCAAGAAATTGAATTCCCAGAAGTGACTGTGGGATGGTTTTCTTCATTACAGCAAAGAGCTGAAGATACAAAGTTTGCTGTTGAAAATCATATCCCAGCACTTCACAGCCAGATTATATCCATCTGTTATTAAAAGAAAGGGAAACCTGGACTTTGAAGAAACGCAGAGAAAAACGGACCACAGTCCATGAACCTCTGGTATAACACCAAGATGTTGAGGATGTATCTCTGTACACCCATCTAAATCAGAATATTTTCTGAGGAGCAAGATTCTGAGGGATTGGGATAGTTTTCTAATAAAATTTTAATTGCTGCTATGAAATGCCCTTTACAAAATTTTACAAAATTATTAAAATATTATTCTAAAATATAAAAACCCCAACAAGCCACTTATTTGATGGGCATTGATTGTGCAGCTGAGATCCTTAATATTCAGCTTTGCAAGTGCAAACACACAGTGAAAATAAATCTGTGTTTACCCTATCATTAATTCATCAAAATAAAGGTAATTTATTGGTATTACCCATTCATGTGACTTTCAGGGGTTTATACTGAGAGGAAAAATCCTTCTGGATTTTGTTGTTGTTTTACAAGGATTACCCTGCATGTTTACACAGCACATTCTCTGCTCAGGGTGTGAGCGTGTCCAGAGTGCTCCAAAACCCCCTCAGTGCCCACTTGGCACTGCTGGGAATGGAATGGGGACAAAGCCACATCAGTGCCAGGTGCTGCTTCCCTTGAGAAGTAAATTTCTTCACTGGAAACCCAATGTCAACAGCAGTTACCTCACACTGAGTTTCCCTGCCAGAGCGAGGCCTGTTTAAAAGCTCCACAGGACATTAAAAATGTCATTGATTTTTCTCTCTTTGGCACTCAGTCAGTTTGAAAGTCAGCATAATTCAATATCTTTCTCCTGGTTCCATTAGCAAAGAAAGGAATCCATGCTTCAGTCTATGCTGCCTTATTGGAAAAAGTAATTTAATTTTACATCTGAAAGTGTGCCAACATCAGCATAAAAGCGTACACTGTATACATCAGATTTAATTTATGAATTCTGCATTTTGTCAAGCCAGAATGAGATGCTGTCTAAAATCAATGAGAGTGTACAAGCTCACTCTGAAGGTACTTATATATATTCTTATTATTTCAGATATTTTATGTCCTAGCTGGGGTTTTTGATGATTTCTCTCCTTGCTATAAAATATTAATGACACACTCTCTAGAAAAGTTCATGTTGCAGCAAACTTGCAGAAGAGCTCAGGCACATCATTTACTTACCACTGATTCATGCCCTAATTTTTTCTCTCTGTTATAAATAAACTTCCACTGATACTTCCCTTAAGTGGAAGGGATATTCCATACAGATCTGATGCATCCAGAAATACAAGTTAAATAAGAATCCCCCAATGCAGAGCCGCTGTTTTATTAGAGATCAGATTAACACACCCAAGTCCTCTGTCAAAAAGAAAAATGCATTTTGCTGTTACAGCTAATGACTTAATTTCAAATAAATGAAATAAAATGCTCCACAGCAGCACAAACCCTGCTCTCTCCTGCAGATCACCCTTAAGGCAAGCAAATGTAAAATGACTTCTTTAAAAAGGGGTGAAGATCGTGCCTGTTGAAATGCCCAGCTCTCAGTAACACCCCACAGAGCCAGGCCCCAAATCTCCATGCTCCTGTTGTAACATCTGTCTTCATGGAACTGAGAAAAAATAAGAGCTGCAGGCCAGGATTTCCAAATGACATTTGATCACTTAACTTCTTTCAACCCATTGAACAAATATCAAATATAAGGCAAAACACACCCCGGAAGATTTATGGCCACTGAGTCAGCAGCGAATGTTCCCTCGCTGCCTTCTCACTCCTGTGCAATGCATTTCATCACACAAATGGCTTGGGTGTTTATGCCAGATGTAAGATTAGATAATTACTCATCCAAGTCCTGGACGTCAACTCTTTTTGGTGATAAAAAATTTATTCCAAATGCCCCATTTATAATCAGTTGACTTGCAAAAGCATTCTGGTGTTGTGCAGTGATACATCTCGGGATGTAATTCCGGGCAGGAACGCGCTGTGTTTGTGCTGTACCAATGCCCTGCCTGGTGTCAGCCCTTCCCGGCACGGAATTTTGTGTCTGCAAAATAGGGACAGTGCTATTGACCTCTGGAAAGCAATTTCAAAGCCAATGATGAAGTGCCAGATATTATTAATTATGCCTAAAGTGGGGATGGAGCAAGAGAACAGCAATTCCCATGCACTGATTCCCAGAAAATAATGCTGCTCTTGTGCATGACATGCAAGAGACACAAATTAAAACAAACATGAAAAAACAATGCAGTACCTTTAAAAATAATTTTACAGGCAGACATGTAACTACAAGCAGATTCAAAGATTATGCAGTGGGGCACATTAAAGGTTTTATTGGAACCTCAAATTCACAATTACTGACACTGATGCCCACGGAACAAGATGCTGGAGGGATAAAAGGGGCTCTATGATTGGGGTGAGTGCTCTTTTAAAGGAAAAACCCTTTAGTTACTCAGAAAGATCCCATCCTAATTCCCACTGTCACTTGTCCTTTGCAGAATTGCAAAGGATAATGGCAGGTTTAGGGGTTTAGGCTTTTTCTTTAAAGGATAATCAAAATGTTTTAGCTATTCTGTTTCACATTAAAGTCCCTAATGCATTCTGTTCTACTGAGCCACATAGTTATTTCAGTCATTCTTAATAAATAACAGTTGCCAGTAGTAGTTAAGCCAACAGATCTGAATTATTTATAGTGTTGAAGAACAGAACAGCAGATAAAATACATTAGGGCTTTGGGTTGTTCTGGCCTGAACGACACAATGGCAGCCTTTAGATGTTTTTCACCAGGCTGTAAAATATTCTGTTTCCAATCCTGGTTTAAAAGATTTCCTAAAGAGGCAGCAGCCAAACCTCCAGCTATCCATCTTCAATAATCACAGTCATGAACAGCAGGTGAGAGAATCTCCCAAGAACAGCACTGGCACAAAGCTTGGTTTCATTGGACAAGTTAAATGGCTACTTAGGATTAATCCTACATTATTATAAATAAGCAAAACGTACTTATTTACATATTATTTAGCATGGATCTAAATCTTCCAGTAATTTATTTAAAATAGTGTTGAATTTAAATCTTTCTCTTCTCCCTTTGCCTATAATCCCCCTTCCCTTCAGGAAAAATGCAAAGATATCACTTACATTTTACAATGGCAAATCCAACTTCACATTCCAGGCTGAAGCATGCAAAACCTGTCACTCCTTTTTAAGAGGCCACATCATGAAACATTGAACACACAAAAAACAACAGGGACAGAAATTATCTTGACATTAACTTGACAAATTATGTTACGCACAGATGTTGAGTTTAATGCTCTTTGTAGCTTAAAAGATACATTCAAATATCTGTCCTGACGGGCTGCTGGGATAATGTGCCTCTGCTGGGCTGTGTCTGGCTGGAAATTTGTGGGAATATCTGACTTTCCCACCTTGTGCTGGCATCAGAGGGGGCTGCACCAGTGGGGAATTCACTGTACAATCGATTCATGAGGAGAATTGTGCCCACCAACACCACAGAGAGATTTACACTCAGATGCTGCAGGGAGAAGAACTGGGGGAGTAGTTGTAGCAACAGAAGCTTCAGCCAAAGAGTTTTCCTTTTATAGCTCACCTTCCACTTCCTCTATGGATCTATTTACAGCAGGAAATGCTGCAAATTGCAGCATCTCTAAGGAGTAAAAAGAATTAAAAAACAAAAAAAGAAAAGAAAATCTGGAGAGGTAAAAACCAAACCATACTTTCTCCTACCAAATAGTAATGAAATGGAGGAGCAATAACGCTGAAATAGAGGAGGAATAACACTTGGAGGCCACGTCCGGTTATGAAGGCTTCTGCAAGTGGCTCCATGATGTCAGAGTGTAGGAACAGCCACAGCATCCCAGGGAGGGACAGGCTCAAGTGGCAGGATCTCTGTGCTTCCCTGCTCCCCCTTCCTTGGCTCAGCCTCCTTTCCCGCCCCGGTCTGAGGTTTATTGAGGATCTGCGCTCTGAGGTTACTGAGGTGGGGAAGATTCCATGAGGCCCAAAGCTGAGGAATGTGGCTTTCCATGGGGCCAGGCAGGCCCTGAGCCTGTGGAACACAGAGCCTGCCTGCAGTGCACAGCTAAATTTAGCTCTTTTTGCTCACAAAGGCTCTAGGAATTGATTCCCAACAAGCTGGGGATTTCGAACTACTCTGCAGTGCTGTGGCCTCTCTCCTGTCCTAGAAAGTACAGGGAATTATTTAAAACTTGGGAGACATGCCTTAAAATTATTCCCAGCCCCATTTAAAAACAAATCTGTGCACATATTCCAATCACTGTTATAAGGTGAACTGGAAAAAAAGATCTGTCACCTTTTATAGCTGTGACATTACAAATCTCACCAGATTATGGGCATTGGTTCTCTGCTATGGACTTCCCAACACCACACAAATTCTCCCACACAAATCCTGCCTATTCATCAAAATTTGGAACTTTGTTTATGCAGCAGAATCAGTCTTGTCTTTAAGTCTTATTTGTTGCATTTGATTTTCTATGAGATTAACACGTTCAAATCACCCATTTCGGAGGTGACGACTCTGCCCCAGTCCAGTGCAGCTCATGTAAGAATTACCCAGCAGCTCTGCTTTCCCTCTCCCCCTCCACAAAGAAGATTGTCAACTTTTCCCCTAAGCTTATTATCAAACCTGTGATCTCTTCAGAAGAGAGACGAGCTCTAAATATAAGAAAGAATCTGTTACATAATACCCTGAGCAAGGAGGCAGCACACAACAGCCTGTAGCCAACACGAGCCTGAGTCCATCAAGAGTGGAAAAGGGAGGAAAATTGTGACGTTGTCCAGTGCCAGGCCTTGGGTCTGTCCCGTGCAGAGCCAAACCCATAGAGAACATGGAATCATGTGCAAAACTTAAGGGTTTATCTCAGTGGAAGATAAACAAATGCAAACAGGTGACATTATCTGGAAGTTGATTCAGGATGTGGCAGAAATTTACTCAGATCAGAAGAAATCTTCCTCAAACACAAGGAGGACTTGTTAGAAGCTGCCTGAACCTGGATTGTAAATAATGCACTGGTGAGGACTGACTCAGCCCCGTGATGAGTAGGCTCAAAGCTGCTTCCAATGGAGCAGTGTCACAGCTCTAATCAGCAGCTAAGAGAGTTCCTCGGGAGCCACACTATCAATTACCCCAGTAATACATATTCAGGGAGGCAGGGACACCAGACAGAGAGAATACAAAATCAAAACATTAATAAAAAATAAGGAACCTTTGGAGACAAACGATTATCTTCTATGTCTACAGTGCTTTGTGCGTTCCCAAAGGATTTAGAATCTAAAAATAAATGATTACTTCTACCAGCCCTGACATCCAAGCTACCTTGGATGAAAAGCAGCAAATTGCTAACCATGGATAGCAATATTACACAACTGTTTTGAACAAACAGCAAGAAATGGGCCATGCTGGAGAGAACAGCAGGACTCTACACAGAAATTGAGGTTAAGATTTAACCAGAATAAAGTGAATATCACCTTGATTTTCTACACTTGTGATGGGATAAAAATGAGAACTGTCTGCCTTGATATCTCATCCTCAGCCTCCATCATCCTTCTCTCACCATTCTTTAGCACCATACTGAGACACTGCCTTGAAGGAAAATGCTCAACATCTGCAGCTGAAATCTATTTATACATATATATTTATACACACACATATGTGTTTAAATACAAGCAATCACCACAGATTCCTTGGGAAAAGAAAGAAGGAAGATTCCTAGAGCAGGTAGAACATGAAAGGTCACACAAAACCACATAGCTAACCCAGAAATTATTAAAACTCTGGGCTAATGAATGTTTTGAAAAGAAATTCAATCAATTCTGTCTCCAAAACACACAATGGTAATGATACTGGTAGATAAAATCACCTAATGAAGATTAAAAAAATAAAGAACCAAATAGGCCTCTGCAAGGCACAGTTCTGGATTAAGGGCAGCAGTAAATTAGAATAGTAATTATAAAAGCACAGAAGAACAAATTCAGGAGAAGGCAATCAAGGAAAGATCAAATACAAGTAGGTTTTCTTAGCTGGAACGGAGACTTCTGCGAAAGCTCTTAGAGAAGAGCCATAAAAGTGCAAGGATTTTTAACTGTCAACAAAGCACCAAATGTAAAAAAAAAATCTGTATTCAAAATCCACAGTGAAAATGACAATGAATTATTTTTGCTGGGTTTATCCGTAAAACACTGCTAATAGCACACAATTGGATCTATCAGAAGTACAGTCAGGCAGCACCAAGATTCCTCAAGGGCAGAGAGTTTTCAAATCAAAATACAGGTGGTGCACCCGCCTGAGTGAGCTTTTTAATGAGGCATGGAGGCGACAGAAGAGACACAACTGCAATGGGTTAGATTGAAAATAATATAGCAAGGAAAAAAATAAAGATTAGGAACACCAGCTGAGCTCTGAGATAACACAGGGGAAGTTACTGTTAAAGCAAGATTTGAGTTATAATAACCCAGCAGTGGTAAATTGGAAGATGTAACGTGATAGGAGCCTGAGCACTGCTCCCAGTTCTGGGGCTGACAAATGACACCTCTGCCAGCAAATCATTTAATCCCTGCACATCCATCCATCTAGGAGTCAAAGAGGTTTATTGCCTTAAAACTTTGGAAGAATACCATGAAATTTAATTTATTAATACCCGAAAATGATGCTTTAATCCTCGGTAGAAGGTGCTGAGGAAGGACAAGGTATTTACAAAGTTACCACTACCTCATATTTTTGTGTTCTGTTCAGTGAATCCTCATCTGTTTCTGTCCTGTTTCAGTTCATGATTCCACAGCACTTCTTGACTTAGAGATGTTAAAAACAAATACTGGACCGATGGCAAAACACCCACTTTTACCAAAACTTGGTGTTTTCTAATATATAGTATGGTTTTTTGATCAGGGCTGGTTATGTCATCATCAGCCATCCCACATTTTTGCTGAAATCATTCATTTGATTTGTAGATTTTCAGAAGTACCAAAGACAGGAAGAAAATCACTTCATTCCCAAATAAAGCTCAGCGAGGCTGGAGCCTGAGCACTGATTTACTTTCACCTGGCTGAGATGGCAGCAGAGGAAAAGGCTCACAACAATAAAGTAGAGACAGAAGAAACCAGCAAAGAAAACAAAAACTGATGCCCAGCAGAGTGGAACTGACCTCCCTCTGCCACTCAGAGCCCAGACAGACCAAGCTCTCTCACCCACAGGGACAGCCTGTGGCAGGAGGGCTGAGAAATCCAATTAGGGAAACTTCCCGGGCTCCCTGTTTCCAGCTGGATATTAATTCTTGATATTTAGGAGAACTTGTCAAGAACAATTGCACAGTTCCTCCTGAGCCTTCAGCTCTGAGTCACCATCACATTAGGGAAAGGTGAGCTTCATTTAGACAGCACAGAAGGGTAAATTACCTGGGTTTTTTTAAGGTCTCATGTAGCCCTTAAGGGACCACATTATTTGTTTATTTATTTATTTATTTATTGTTGCATTTCTCACATCTTCACCTTTTTTTAAAAGAACTACGAGAATGTCATTAATCTTCACAGGGTTCAGTGAAGGGAAAGAGGAAAATGAGGGAAAGAGGTTTCCATGTTTGATGGAGAACTTTGCATCTCTGGTACTTTCCTGCAGGAATGGCTTAAAGGAACAAAGGGATATTCCTTGAGGATTCTTCCTCCTGCAAAATGTATTGCCCCAATCTTCCTAGCAAGGAAACTGGAAAAACTGGAAAGAAATAATTAGCATTTATAGCCATTTCTTAAATACAGAGCTAATCTTGTTAGAAAGAAAATGTCCATTGTGATAGCAAGTTTTATTTAGGCTAAAAAAGGAATATATGTGGCCCTTTTAGTACACATGTTCAGTTTAATGTGATGTCAGATGAAAACAAAAGTGAATATTACCAATTTTAACACCTCACTGATCAAAGCTCTTCTCTGACGCAGGGAACAAGAAAAATTAGCAGGGAAAAGAACAAAGGACATGAAAAATTTGCAGGGAAAAGAACAATAAAGTGCAATAAGACATGTCTGAGTAACTGCTCAGGTCCTGATATCTGCAAAACCTGACCAAGAGAGAAAGAAAGAAAAAGAAAGAAAGGAAAAAATTAATGGAATGATTGAGATTAATTTGCCTACTTGCTGCTACAATAATTAAAGACCTCTTTCTTATCATGTGAATGTCTCAGGCATCCCATTCATGAGGGAGATTGACACACTGATACATTTTACTTCCAAGTTAGAATGGATTTCTCTTCCATTCCAGCCACTCTGGAATATATTGAAGGAAAATCGTGCAGAAGACTGATAAGAGCAAGAACCAGTGAATAACATTTAGTCAGGACTGCAAAGAATTCTGCATCCTGGGTCCACCTTTGATAAAGGAGCAAGATGGCAGCACGAATTGGACATTTCTCTCTGTCTTTTCCGTGGATCTTTTCACCCTCCCACATCCCAGCCCTTGCCCACACAATTCAAACCAGCTCTGCCTTGTGTTGCCCGAGGATGACAATTAACAGAGAAGACCTCCCAACATTTTCCTTGCACATCCTTCCAGCCAGACCTCTTACCTCCAAAAGGGATTGTTGTGAAGTGATGGTGCAGAAAAAGACACGGAATGTGGAATGGTCAGGAAATAGGGGAAATCAGAGGAATAAAACCCCTGGCTGTACTCCAGGTTGTTCCAGTAATCAGTCTATATTTATTTCCTTCAAAGTCTCCCTATTGGAATAAAATGCCTGTTGAAATACCATATTTTTTTAAAATCTAAAGCAGCAACCAATTAAAAAAAAATAAAAAGAAAGTAAACCCCCAGATTTCTCACTCCATGTATTTAATACGAGGTTGTTTCCTGATGAAACCCTTCGTAAGTGGGAGTACTCAGGGAGACACTTGGATTTACATAAATTTGAGACAGAAAAATGCTGCTAGAGTAAGTCCATGGCACCGCATGGTTGGGATTGAGTCTTCCAGTAGAAATTACTCCAGGCTGCAGACAGACACAGCGCTGAGTCTCAGGCAAAATTCATAATTAACTTCAGAGTATGTCCTTAAATCCAATCATTGCCCACCCCTTTACAATATTAGCAAAATATTTACAGGTTGTTTATACACAATATGCCAACTCTAAGTTATTATTTTACCTTGCTGTTAAGTCCATTTTATCATTGCCACACAAATTTTAAATATGACTCCATGCCATTCCTGATAACTTGATTTTTACCCTTTTAAAAAGAACAGTACACATATCACAGCAACACTCAGCAGTTAATATAATTTAATGCAAAACTACACACAATTTTCAAAATGGATAGTGGAATTTATTTAAGAGTTCTGCTAGACTCAGCTTGATATAGTGCATCATCACACACTGCAATAGGTAATAACTTAGGATTTTTTCCTCATAATGGCCAGTAAATTCAAATTCGAAAAATTCTTCTATAAGAAATTCATCTGCTAAAGACCCAGGTGAAGCATAAGCCACTCACCAGGAGATACCGAGGTTCTCAGCTTGGCAAATGCAGAAGAGATTTAAAAGAATCATCCATTTGCTTTTCTGGCACAAAAATCCCAACATTCCATGAGCAATTTCTAAGAGATCCAGGATGGAAATAGCAAGGAGCACACCCAGAAATGCCTGGTGAAGAGTTTACCAAAGTGAAAAAGAGAGAAAGTAGCAGAACAAGACCCAAACATGCACCACAATTCTCACAGCCAGATGACTCCTGGGCAAGGCATGTTCTTCCAGCCGCTCCTGTCTTTTTTTTCTGTTATCAATTTGATTTCCCTTTGGGGGAACAAAAAAACCCCCATTCAGATTTGAAAAGAAACGTGTAAGATGAATGCATGAAGGCTTTGGAGGCTGCAATAAAAAACACCAGATGGCTGAAGAGTGACTGCACGCCCCAGTTCACTTCTGGGCCCCTGGTCCCGTTCCGACTCCGATGACGCCAGCAGAGCCCCTCCAGTGGATTCCAGCCCAAGGCTCACAGATTATCCCACATGTGCTGGAGAGGAGAGGCCTTGCACAGCCTGTGGTTACTCCCTCCTCAAGCTGCAGCCATTCCATGCATCCTACAGGATTCAAGGATAATGTCTGTTTTCTGGTATTTTGTTCTCCAACTAAATTACTTCAGCTGCAATAAGGATTTTAACTTGAAAAATGCAAATCAGAGAGCAGTGAGAAGGATCAAAAGTTTAGAAAATGTTGCCCATGAATTAATGATGATGACTGAGGAAACACCGGAATTCACACATGGAACAAGGAGGCTGAGGAAGACTTGATACTGTTTCCTGTGCTCATGAGGAAGGGATAAATGTGACTGACAAAATTAACAGGAGGCATTCAGACTGGGCACTAGGAAAACTTTCCACCTGTAGCTCCCATCACCAAGACCTGGAATAGCCTTGCAGAAGGAGGTTGTGGGATCTCCACTGCCAGGATTTGAGGCGAGGTCAGAAAAGGAGTTCCCAGGATGGGGTTTAGATTTAGTGAGTTCTACCTTGAGGTAGAAACATGGACTCAATGACCTCCTGAGCTGCTTTTCAGCCCTATTTTCTATGGTTTCTCTATTCTATTAAAAACATGTGAAATTCCCCTTAGCTCTTTTCCTTAAAGGAAGGAGGGTAATTCAAGAGACACCGGATCTCCAGAGCATAGTCCTTAATTAATTAACCTCATAACGTAACCTGCAGTCACATTGTGCAGTGTGGTGTGTGTGCCCCCTCCAGCGCCTGCCCTACATTCCGGTGCCTTCTGCCTACGGAATGTGGAGCTGGATCACAAAGAGGGTGGTGTGGCCTAACTCTCCGGGAAATCAATGGGAATTGAGGTGACTAATTAGGAATTGTAATCAGGCCCTCAATCCAAAGCAATAGAAAGACATGCCTTTGGAATTTGATTAGCTGCTTAATAATTCGAAACAGGCACCCAATAATATATTGACTGCCTGGGAAAAGGCATCTTTTTTCTGAGGCCCAGAGTCTCACATTTCCACTGAACTCCCAAGGAAAGAGAAGCCAGCCCTCAGTCAAAGCAAAATCCATGAGGAACCTACGCTGGATGTAACATTTTGGGGTTGTTCTCAGTCAGGGCTGCTCATTTATGGCTGTAAAACGCTGCAGGACTGAAGAACCAGCTCTTCTACATCTCTGTGTAAAGAATCATCCTGTCATGATTTCAATTCTTCTGAGACTTCTCTGCCCTATTAAAAAATTTTTAAAACCATTGTTTTAGGGTAGCATCTCCCAGACAGGCAGATCTTTGGCTGCTTTACACTGGCAGCACCCTTTGCTGATGCCCCGCTCTCATCCCAGCTGCTGAGAGCCAGAACTGAGAGACTTAATTACTGCACCTTTCAACAAGGATTTCATTTTATTTTTGTTCTTTCTGCTGCAAATGCCCATGAATCAGAGGGTCACTTTAAGCACAGAATTCAATTTAATTATACTCAAAGGCATTTTTATCATTAAACAGGTCAACTTATTAAAAAAATACCTTGATTATGAATAATGGAAAGCCTGGCAGGCAATGCAGGAGAGTTTTGCTCTGAAAGCTCCCACATCCATTTGTTTAGATTTGTTTACTAAGCACTGGGCAAGGTCCCACTGAATGAACATGACAGCATTAACTGAAAGTGCATTCAATATTTAATTGGAAGTAGATTTTAATGCTTATTTATTGATTTTTTAAAATGGGAATATTTACCAGTATTTGTAAAATGGACTGTTAATTTCTAATAAAGGCAGGGAATGAGAAAAGCAACAGAAATGACTTTTGACTGAGAATATGACACTGAACTGGATCTGGAAACATCCTTCCCAAGGTGCAGAGTGATTCCATAGAATCAGGCCCATCCCTCAGCTAGGATTGGATCCTTTCTCAGGTAGGACACTGTTTTAATTACATGCCAGGGAGGATGTCTCTGATGGACTATCCTCATGTGAACCAGATCTAAATAGAAAAATCCACGCTGTTCATGAAAGCCTTGATGTGCAGCGTAGAAAAGAGTAAACATTCTGGAGAAAAACCATTCTGGATAGGAGGGAACAGAAGAAAAGGAAAGCTATTTTCATGCTTGGGTCTTTTCAAGGCAAGCATTTGCATATTTTTGCTCTATTTCGTATGCAACTCCATGTAACATGATTTCTGTGCTATTTATAAGGCTAAGTAGTCAAGTAACTGTGTGTTTTATATATCCCCTTCCTTTATGCTCCCCATTTTCATTAACTGCTTGTTTTCTAATAGTTCAACAGGCCTAGAACTCATCTATTTGTTTAACTGTATGGTCAATACTAATTTGAAAACTGGTTGCTATTTTTAATCACTTGCCGTATGTATAAAAAAGAATTAATTCTACTATCTTAAGCTAAAGGCTTTAAAAGGTAATTACACGAGGATGCAAGGCAAGAAGTAAATACAAGTTTTTACGGATTTCTGAAAGGTTTTTACCTTCATCTTTTTCTGGACAGAAAGGGAATCAAACCTGAAAGGAGCCTGATTGCAAAGCCAGTTCTTCTCTGGACCCAGAGGCATATGGAACACTTTCCTAATTCACCCAGGATTACTTCATGACCCTGATCATAGACAACCACAAACACACAGATATCTCAAATAGAAGAACTAGAAGCAATTTCTGTTCCTGAACGTTGTCTTTTGCTGATTCATGAGGGTATCCAGACACAAGAGTAGGAGCTCTCACAATCCACAAAGGCAACGTGGCATTACCACAACCCTGGATTCTCATACTTCATTTTCAACTTCCTTTTCTACATAAAATCAAACATCACACAGCTACAGCACCACAGAACTGTCAGAAAACCAGGACCACACGGATTTTGTTTGCCATAAATTGTTGCTTATGGCAGCTGATCTCAGAGGTCCATGAGGTTTGGTTTTGTCAGGAGAATGGATGCATTATCTTCCTTTACATAGAGAAGTGTATTGAAAAAGGGCTATATCCAGTTCTCACATCAGTTGCTGGTGTTCCTTTCTCTCCCATGGCCTCATCTTTCTCCTCTCCCAGCTTTGCAACAACCCCTCAGCTCCGATTGTTACTCTCCTGTCCAGACTAGAAAGAGCAGCAGATTTTCTGGTAATGGATTCATCTGCTGCTCTCTGGTGATCTATTTTTGCTCAGATGATTCAATTTAATGTTCCTACAGTGTACAAGGCTGACCTAAGCTCCCTCAGGTGATGACCTAAGGAGTAACATTACTTTCATTAGTCAAAAAAATTTCCAAGATTAAATCTCTTACGGAAACAAATCCGAATTAAAAAAAGAAAAAAACAGTGAAAATACACAAACTTGGTGCTGCAATGTGACACTGAAGTGGCACTAAAATGTGCATAATAGTCTCCAGTTACATTCATTTTTCAGCTATTAGGTAGCTGATCATTTTTTGTTTGGACATGATAGCAAAGACATTTCAAATGGCACAGCACTTGGATATTTAATTGGAATTCTCTGTAGGAATTTTCCATATTTTTGGTTACCATTTTCACAAATTCCTGAGGCAGCTCTGTAAATAGGGTCACCACAAAGAAACTGGGCTGTGTATGAACATAACAGAGCAGCACTTGGTTCTCCTGCTGCTTCCTCGCCCTCTTTACTTCTGCATGTGGCCCTTGCAGCCCTTCTGCAGCTCTGCCCGTGAGTTTGGCAGGTGGAAAGAATCCCAGTGATGTCATCTTTGTCACTCAGCACTTCCGAGGACACCATCCCTGTCACCTCCGCACTAATGAGGAGCACACCAAGTGCAACAGCACTTTCCAAATCTGAACAGGGTAAAGGAGCAACAAAGGCAAAGCAGGAGCAAGGGATGGTGGTGATGGAAAGCCACAGTCTCCCCCAAAAGTCCAGGAATACACAGATCTGTGTTGGAAGCTTCAGGATCTGGGCTGTCTTTTCTTGCATTCCACTGGAATTTCAAGTTGTGGCTACTGAGCCCTGCAGAAAATGCTCCCTGACCCAGGGAATTTACAATTTCAATATTGAAATTGTCAGTCAAAAGGAGAGGAAAGAAGGGCAAGAGAAGCGAAGCATTAAAGGCATGAAAAGAATAATGATTTACCACCCAGGATAGTTCCACTGTTTGGGATGTTGATTTCTATTCAAATATTGTTTGAATTATTATTATGAAATTAGGACAGGTAACAAGAGCAACTTCCAAACACAGAGGTCTAAACCACAACCAAACTGTGCTACAAATCAGCAGCACTCAGAATGATAAGATTTCTAATGAAATATTAGTCTTGCTGCCACGTATGTCAATCCCTAAACCTAGGGAAAGGAACACCCAGAATATAAATTGGACTCAAGGCAAAAGCAGCTGCAAAGCAAAGAATGAGCTGATTTGACACTTGCTAAAAAAAGTCCATTAATCAGAGGAGAAATATTTATGCTTTCAAGTCAGAATACCAGACTTGAAAAACCAAATATCTGCATAAATTCCTCATTGTATTTCCAGACTTTCAGCCACAACACAACTACTTCTGTGAAAAATGTGATTACACAATTTTGTGTGTGCATGTTAGTAATTAGTGAGAGCAGAATTCACAGATGTCCCACATCAAGAGATCTAAAAAATGCCACACAGGTAACATGAAGAATATTTCAAGCTGACACTGGACCACTTATTAAAAACATACAATCTGAAAGTGGTAGATATAACCTGCAAGTTGGAATTAATTTTATACTGCATAATTTCTTCCTATTAAATGTGAGTGGTTCTTTAAAAAGCAAATTATTTGTGATGGGTATTTTTAATGGGAATTTTGAAAAAATAGCCGATATCTAATCTTAAAGTTCTCCTGAATTTCTGTCGCTATAACAACGCATGAAAACCTTTTTCCTGTTGAGGACATCTGTAGCTATTTTTACAGGCAACAGCTGGATTTGTCTGTCTGAATTTCACTTAGTGAAAAGAAAAAGTGTTTTACTTGCTGCCTTTGAACAAGCTTTTAATACAATGACAAATGTCAGAGCCCAGCAAGCTCAGTAGCTGAATAATCTGGTATAAAACATGGATTACATGGCAAAACTGTAAATTAAGCAACAATTTGATTAAAAGCAGTGAGAGTCTCATACTCCCCCCCATGCACAGACACCTCCTCCTCCCAGATTTAGCACTGGAACAACAAGGGCACAACGAGTCTTTAGAAATGAGATCTTTGATCTCTGGAGATGCCACCTTTGTACTTTAGATTTGTCTAAAATTTACCAATACAGAAGACCGAGAGTCTGACTTGCAATTTCCTGTGGAACGAGGTATGTCAGGCAGCTGGGAACATCCAGCATTCCGTGCTGCCCAAATCCACTGAAAATGTAACAGCCAACCTTTCTCATCCTTCTCTACGCAACTTTCTCTCACAATAAAAGCAGCAACTCAAGTCAGTGATGAACATGCAGATTTCTCCATAAATCACTGAGCTCTCTCAGCACCTCACAAGATTAGGTTTTGTGTAATCCTGCCCCCAAATTATAGATATCTGTAAGAATGGAAAGAGAAATTTGGGGCTCAGACAACCAGGCAACACCGAAATTGGCATTGAAAGAAGGCCATTTTAGTTTAAAACTCCACTCTATGTTGTGCAGGATATATTTATTATTATTATTGTTATCATTATTGCACATAATTTAGAATATAGGATCATTAGCAAGAATCCCTGGAGTGAATTGTTTGAGGATTAGGGAAGAATGAGCTATATCCTAATGCTGGTTACAAAGCACTGCTCCCATGTGTGGGGAGAACCTGCTGGAAGCTGCATCCCTGCACCCCCAGGCACAGCAGCCTCCAGTGGTGCAGAGCCCTTCAGAGTACAAGAAGTCACAAAAGGCTACATGGATTCCTGAAAAATTCCCTCCTGCTGTTTCCAAAAAGACCTGTTACTGATGAACTGAAATCACAAACAGAAATAGCACAGAGACTCGGCTGGGATGTTGGAAATACACAATATATGCATTACACAAAGGCAGGAACTGCACCTATGCCTGAGGCACAGGGATTAGGAGAATATTTGCTTTATTTTTGAACCGAAAGAGAGGAGGGCCTGACATTTTGTGAGCAGGATCCTGTATCTTTTTTCTTTCTGACTTTAGCTGTAAATACATAATTACTGTAAATGCATTCAACACCTACACGACTTCTAAACCAGCACAGAACTGTTCCTATTGCATGTGCTGATCAATAATTACCAATTTCATGCAGAGACAGGTAAATTGCCAGTGCTTCACCCCAGGACACTTGGTGTTCAGACAGACGCCTACAGTTTAAAGGCAACAGTTTGCAACACAAAAGGCAAAACCAGTCTCAAAATTTGTCTTAATGATTTGCTTCCAGCTGATTGCTCACCACATCAAGATGTACGAGTTCCTACTGCAAAAGTACTGAGTATGACTTGGATGTCAAGGAGATTTACAGCCCAGTGGCAGACAATACTTTTGTTGACACTTTCTAAGCTGAATTTATTGGAAAGCTTCCTGAAGAGAGGAGAAGTATTCAATTACCCAGTAAATATCAAAGAACGTGCTTGGTGCTGCTGTTCTTCCCTTGGACAGGAATTCCAGGCTTTGAAGTGTGACCTTTTGTTCAGGCCTACTGGAGTCTGTGTTTAAATTGTGTGCTGGAGAATTGGACACAGTGCTGAGCTTAGGAGTGATTTCCATGCAGGTTTATCCACAACGCAGGAAGCAGCACAGAAAGTAGAGACTAAAGAGGCCCAAGGCAGTAGTTTTTCAACAATTCCCTAAAAGAACAAACCAAGCCCTAAAAAAAAGATTAGGAGCAGGGATATGAAACAATTGAAATTTAATATCTGAACTCTGCCAGGCTGGAGCACCTGGATGCTTTGCTATTGTTAGTAAGGGAATAAAGCAAAATAACACAGAGAATAAAACTGCCTTGGAATGAAGCCAAGACAAAGCAGAGAAATTCTGTCCCAGGATTCATGATCCACATGAAGGCTCCTCTGAAGGGCCACTCATTAATTGATTACTCTTCAAGATATGAGACCAACGGACCCAGCAAAGTGTAGGGATGTGACAGGATGGGCAGGGAGTGGAAAGCAACTTATTTGTTAGGATGTGGCAAAAAACAAGTAGTTCAAGCAACTTAAGGAATTGGAGAATGACCTTGTGTTAATCAGGTTAGCATGCCCAAGGGAGTGGGAGGGAAATCTCCTTACTTAATAAGATCAGTCTTGATTTTAGAGATAATAGGGACATAATTACAAATTGGTGAGGATGATGTGACCTCCAACCCATCTTTTAAATCCTCATCTCGAGATACTTAATGAACCTAGTGAAAGTGGAAAATAAAATGGAGTAAGGAGTAGTGATCAGAGCCAAAGCCTGGTGGAGAAGTCTTCGACAACAACCACACTGAATTTTGAGGAACTGAAAGAAACATTTTAACACCACGTGAAAGAAGATCTATATGCAGCAAAACCTTTTAACACATCTTGTAAAGCAAATTACTTCAATACACTCACACTTTAACAGCGCAGTTTGTAGCTTTAACACATAAAATGAGAGCAAAACAGAGAGAAAATGAACTGGTCTTTCTTTGTAGTAACCTCCACACACATCTTCTTGGATAACCTTCCCAAAAATGTGGCCTTTCCTGTCTACTATTTATATTTACTGTGGCTGTTACAATGGGTTTTGGAAGTAAACTCTCAGCAATCAATCTTTAGAAACACAGCACGACTTGGGTTTTGCACAGAGGGATCCAAACATCTGTAACCCTGCAGGTGCTACCATCTGCTCAGGTACTCATTTGTACCCACAAATACAAAACACTTTCAAGCACTATAAATACCTTTGGTTTAATTTTTTGGTAATTTTATGAATGTTTTAAAAGTCAAAACCTTATGCACAAATATTAGAAAATATATATATGTTAGAAAAGAAAGAGAGAGGTTCAGAATGGATATTGGGAAGGAATTCTTCTCTGTGAGGGTTTGAATTGCAGAGAGAGGATTGTTGCCAGCAGTGACTGACCTTGAATTAGGCCTTAACACTTTAGAAAACCCTTGAAGTTTCCTCATTTCCAGACCATCAGCATTCAAAACACGAGTGACACTGATCCCCCATGTGCTGAAGTTCTGAAAAGTTACCTTTAAACAACAGGATCAAAGTAATACCACAGCATTACTAAATCTCTTTACTACTGTTTTTCCAGATGAATTATTTAATATCAAAACCAAAGAAAAAAATTCTAACCTAGTGACTTCAAGATGACATTGCTCTCTGTTCCCAATTACTATGTGATCCTCAAGCTGAAATCAGAAGTTGCTACATAAATTTAATGCTATTTAAGAAATCTAGGGTTTAAAGAAACTTAAAGCAGAAATAACAATAGAGGATAGCTTGGGGGGGAAAAGAAATCAGTGGAAAGCCATGAATTCTCTCAATGTTCCGTCCTTCACGTCACAAATAATCTCTCTGGAGATATAAACACACAGGCAAAATTCGATTAATGCTTTCAAACTGTCAAGCGTGGTTAAAAATAATAAAATTAAGCCTTTTCAATCAGAAAGCATTGCCAAAAGGTGCATCCAGTGAAGGCCAGCACTGATTCCAAGGCCTGGCCACTCCGACTGGGAAGGATCCCACTTAATGAGCCCAGAGTGTTCCTAAACCTCCTGGGTCTGTCCTGAGCCATCCCCTCCTGTCAGAGCTCCCAGAGGTGCTGGAAGCTCTTCCCAGATTTCTCTGGCTGAAGACTGGGTTGCTGTGATATATTTCTATGGAATAATAGGGGGGGGAAAAAAAGTGGAAAATGTGAAGATTGCAGACATGTTCCCTGGAAAAAACGTATTTGATCACAGGAAGTCAGCAGCAACCCTGACCTATGAATTCCTTACTAAAAGAAGTTCTTCCCACTGTTGGTTCCAATTTATGCTCATTTTTAGATGAATCAAAAAAAAAATAAAAGGGAGAAAAAGGGGGAAACAAAACAAATATTTTGTTGAAAAAATACTAAGGCGTTATAGGAAGAGTTTTTCTGTTGTTATGGAAACCCAGAAAGCACAGGCTAGGAAAAAGAAAAGTGAATAAAGAAGCAATTTCAACTGCAAATATAAACACGTCCGTGTTTCCCGGAAAAAGTCCTTCCAAAGGATTTTGTTTATGCTGTGCATCCAAGCAACTGAAAACTACAAATTCTTCCCCCGAGAAACACAGATATAAAATTTGAAATCCACTGTAACAAAATAATAAACAGGATAAGGGATAAAAAACCAGACGGAGTTATCAAAGTGCTGTTTTCACACCCACAAAGAAGCAGTTTGCTGAAAATGCAGAAAACTTCAGGCATTCTGTTTTAAGTAATCAACAGAGTGGTGGAAAAGGACAGGATTCTGTATTTATCTGGAGAAAAAGAGTTTTCTGCTCCTCTCCCACATTTGTATTTGCATTTCATACATTTTGAGCAGGTAGACAAAGAAATAATTCTGTTCTCTGAACATAAATGACTTATGAAAAATTGGTTGTTTTATATGAAGCTACTCTGAATATGAAGAACATAATGCAAAAATCTCCATTATCTGTTAGTCCATAGTGCTTTGCACATGAAAAATTAATTTAAAAATATTTCCTGACACAGACCTAACTTGCATCAAAAAATAATGGTAATTAAGTGCACAGATATAACAAAGTCTTGGCTTTAAAATTCTCATTCTGTCATTAGGTGATTCTTAATGAAATGGCACAAATCAGTCCTGCTAATGGCACAATGCTCTTATGTACCTGCGTAATCTGCACTGCTCAGGTACCCTGGAACTTGTCAGTTCAGGATCAGGATGGATCCTTTAGGGAAGAGCACCCAAGAGTGGCCCTTTCCCTACAGAAGGACAGAGGTGCCTGCACTGAAAACACCTTTCCACTGCTTGAGAAAGAAAAAAGAAAAGGATTTTTTTACTTGTAGCAATGATCACCTGCACATGTAAATCAACAACAAGACAAGAGGGGGTTTGTCATCAATTTGAAATATTCAGGGGGTAGATTGTCAGTGAATCCTCAGTGGTTTTAGGACCAAACGTCCTGCCTGCACCTACTGAACAATTACTGCTGCTGTTGGAATGATGGGCAGGAAATCAACTGCACACCTCCAATAGGCACTTCTCTAAATCAGCTAATCTTTGAAAACAGTTTCTCTTCCTCACCAAAACAAAACACCAAAACAAAAATCCCCCAAGGGCAGCAGACCACAGAGTTCACATTATGGACCCAGTGACTTCTAAATTCATTCTGGAAAGAAAACCATTTTTACTGCAGCCATCCATCACTCACCCAGCTCAGGAGCTTTTTACTCCCTGCAGGGCAAAGTCTCTTCATCCTCACTTCTGCCATTTTAAACCACAGAAGGGAACAAATCACACACCTCAGACTGGGGGTTTATTCTTTCTTAGACCAAATTTTTAAGTCATTTTGTGGCTGGGAACTCTGAACTCAAGGATCTGAACTGTGCTGACAGTAATGGTACCAGTTAAGGAAAATCACTGAACTCTTCATGCCCATGAATTTGTACATAAACAAATAAAAACCAAGTAAAATTCAAAGAGATGTTATCATTGTAGTTATAGAAAAAGACTGAACTGCACTAAATTACTGGGATCAACTTTGGTTTATTGATTCCATGCTCTTGCACACACCTTTAGCTCCAAATTCCTGTCAAACTCCTTAATATTCTTTTAGTAAAACTCACAAATAGAAACATGGATCTTAGCAGGATCTAATGGGACTTTTTTTGGGGAAAAAAAAAACAGATGAAGGAAAATTCATGTGATTTTTCGAACTGGAGCATTTTACCTCATTTTGTGAGGATACTCACAGAAAGTCACCCTGTTTTCCAAAGTACTTTAGCTGCACACACACAAAGCCAAGGCTTTATATATTTAAGAACATGAAAGTGTCCCAGTAAAATACTGTCACCTCTCTATTCGAGGCACTGTTATCTCCAGAAATACAGCTTCAAATTCTAATGTGCAGTGAACATTCCCATTGAACATCCTGGTGGGCACCTTCACTGCCAGTTCTGAGCCAGGAGCACAATAATTGCAACAAAGGACCTGGGGAAATGGTCCCAGAAAATGTATTTTCCTTTGGGTCAAGTGGGAGCAGGACTTGAGAAGCACCAGGATGCTGTCCCTACTGCACTTATTTCTTTGGGGCACAGAATTGGTTCAATCTCTGCCATAAAAGACACAACGCTCTGATTTATCCCTAATTAAGGACGAAGTAGAGAAACAACATTTGATTGTTATTTACCTTTCCACATCTGTCGGCCTCTTTCAAATACAGTGATTTGAAAGGAGAGAAGAAACCTCACTAATTGCTCTCAGAGCTGTGTGAAGAGTTCAGGCTTTCTGTTTCTGGGTTTTTGTAGGGAAGAGCTGTGTTTCAGATGTAGTGTGTGTTGCTATGGTAATTATTATTTTACTGAATGGTATACATTCAGAACTGATTTCATATTGTCAGACAGCAATTAAACAGATTAGGCTGTGTATACTCACAGTTCTGAAATATTTCCAGTTTGTTTTAAATTTCAGGGCATGTGAAAAGCACTGGCCTGGGAAGTGAAATATCAATTCAAAGGGCAGCTCCAGCTGTACAGGTTTCCTCTTCCCTCCTCTACTCAAATGCCAGGGTATTTAGGAGCAGAGACACTGCAGGACATTTTGGGGCCTCAGTTCCTACTCTGTCTCTCTGGCTCCTCATCTCCTGCTCATTCTCCTGCTGCAGACTTGAAATCTCTTTCCAGATGGCTGCAGCAGCAGCTCCAGTAACTATCCAAAATTGAACATACTGGCTTCCATCTCCCATTATCACCCTGCTCCTCAGAGGAAGTTTTTGCTTGCTGGCTGCTGAAAAAACTTCAATGAAGATAAATTATTTCCCTCATCCTGCAGTGCCTTTGCCACCATCCAGCCCCTGAAGGCAGGTGGGCATCACTGCAACACCATTTGGTCCCCAGGACACCTGGACAACAGAACCAAAGCACGAAGTGCTCACTCTTCACCACAAACTCTCAGATTCCAGGACCAACAAGTCCTTCAGGCTGACTATCATTCCCAGATTTCTCCAGCCCTCTCAGGTTATAAAAACACAAAAGAAGTCAAGGGATAAAACCAGGAAGCAACATGATTTCATTTTCCTGAGAGATTCCAAGTATCTCAGAGTAACCGGAGAGACAATATTCCCCCAGGACAAAAATGATGCTAAAATTTGTGTAACCAAATCCAAGAAACCCTTTGGAATTTTATTTGCTAGGTCTTAGTTTGGCATAAGAAGAAATTATAGCAGCCAGGATAGGAAGTTAAGAAAACTCAGGCTTGTGCTCAGCTTTAATACAGGTTTTCTTTGGTAAACCAATCAATTCCAGAATCCCATTTTTCCCCATGCTAAGAAATAACTCAAGACAAAATTTAATCCATGTGAATAGAGATAGTCATGGAGATGAATGATGAGTTTGAAAACTCTTGGATGAGAAACACTTGAAAAATGTCCAGAATTATCAGGAAGGGAATGAGCTGTGCAGCTTGTGAACAAAGGATAAAAATCTCCAAAAAAAGAGCAAACGAAACCTCAGTTCTGTAGGCCCATGGCTGGGTATGTGCAATAGTACAGGTAAAAATAGGGTGTAGCTTTTAGCTTTGTGGGGAGGACACCTGACAGACACAGAACAGCAAGAGAAATTATAAGATTATCTAATTATCCATATATTTTCCTGGTCATTCTCTCTGTAAAGTAAATTATTTTCATAGGTTGACATATTACAGTTTGTGGGAGCAGGTCAGCAAGGAGATCAGGAATGAGTCAGCACTGGAAGGCTGTTGGAAACATTAATCTTGAAGAAAGCTAAAGGATGAGAGGAAAACAGAATCATCCAAGATCAGAGAGGATATAATGGGCACAGAGGGTCTGAAAGGTGAACAGACTGATGGCTGCACAAGGGAACATCAGCCTGCAGGAAGCTGGCACAGCACAGGCCATCAACAAAGAGGAAAAAATTGACTAAAATAAGATAGAGCCTTGAAAATTAGGATAAAAATAATTTGGATTCCAAAAGGAGACATAATTTACCCAAAGGATGTCATGCCCTGGCAACGTGAATGAAGCAATTGTACAGCATTTGCTGTTTCTCCTGGTGATAAGGAATCAACATAATCTGGCCATTTCAGACAGTTCACAAAAGATTTGGCATCCAGTCAGGAAAGTCTTGACTTATCTTTTTGTCCCATTTCCCAGCCCTGGGAACAGTGGGGGTTTTGTGTGCCATCAATGTATTGCTAAAATAGCCAGGTTGTTCACAACAGTACTCACTGCCCAAAATCACCAAAACAAGAATGACTTTTTTATGTCTTTCGGATCAAGCTGTCATGTCTGTAAAATACACTTTGCTGGGTATCCTTGACATATGGTCAGAATAATTTGGGTTGTTTTCTTAAATACAACCTTCTCTTAAGGCAAATTTACTGTGCAGGAGCTATGGAGGGGAAAATGATGCAAAATGAATCAGTATTCAGTTCCAAGGGAACTTATAATACATATTTAATTTTAACAGATACTGAAACTCTCTGTTGGTCTTAATATTCAGGCTAATTATGAGTCAACCAAAATTATGATTCTTTCCCTTTCTTATGTGTTTGAGAAAATTTGGGTTTGTCTGGAGAGAACAGGGAGGTACAGACAAGGTCGTTCACCTTCAGCTGCTGGAAGGGCTCGAAGGAAGAACCTGTAATTTCTGCCTCTGGAAAAGAACCCAAATGGTTAACTGGTGGCAGGATTCCACAATATGAGTTTAGGAAAGCTCATAATCCCCAGCTTTCCAGAAGGGCCACCACATTAAAATGCAGTGGTGAAGGAACAGATCATTCTTTAAGGCCACACTGGCAGCTGAAGTGATTGTCACAGCAGTGTCCCCAGCTTTTCCTTAAAATGGTTCTAACAACATCCCTCAGCTTTAGCCAGTTAACTTGCAGTTAGCACGTGTGAGGCTGAGCTCAAAGTTATTTTAGGAGCCAACTGGAAAGGAGATTCAGCCTTTTTAAAAATGGAATTGTTTTCTCTGGTTTAAGACTGTTTCCATGGAGAGACCACAGCATATGAACATCTTTAGGCCAAGTGCTTTGCTGCAGGCTTATCTGAATGGAAGCACCACAGGAGGAAGGATAATTGAGGCCAGTTGTTTAAAATTCATGGGCCTCCTCCTATACTTAACTCAGGAGCAATTTATTTTCATTATTTTGATCTGTTAAGCATTTAAAAGTTAAACAGTGCTATACACACCTTCTCTTAAGTGACATATCTTTATATAATATTTACTCAGGGTAGACTAAACTTAGTGGCAACAATGTCACGCTGTTGGGTGAGGGTGACAAAGTGAAGCAGGAAAATCACACTGTAGATTAATGTAAAGGGATGCATGAGGGGAAGAAACATCCATCCTAAAGTCACATACAAAATAGTGGGCTCTGAACAGAGTACTGCCTCTTGGGAGAAGCATTCTTCTGAGTTATAATGAATAGGTCTATTAAAAAGGCAGTTTACTCTTCACTAAAGGAAAATAAAGCCAAGAGAGTGGTGGCAGTTACTGGAAACAGGGATGTTGTTATCCTGCTTTATAAACCCTGCGTGAATATTGTCTCTGATTGGGATCTCAGTCCAGCTTCTCTCCTTACCACTTCCCCTCCCAGCACAGACAACAATAAGCACACAGACGGCAATAAAAACCCATGAAAGGAATAGAACATCTGCTCTTGGAGGCAGAACTAAGAGTTTATATTGTTTAAAAAGTAAATATACTGGATTTGCTGTGTGCTCTTGCATGCCGCTGTAAGGCAAACCCAAAATTCAACCCTTCCCCTCAAAAAATGTGAATTGAAATTTGGCAGAAAAAAGTTTTGGGATCTAGGAGCTAATGTTTAAACTTGACAGACTGACAAAGATTTACCCAAGTCTTGAGAACATTTTCAGAGCTTAAAAATGCAGTTTCTCTCCTGTGTGCTCACCCCATCCCGTGAATTGCTGGTTTAATCTGTGTTTCACGCTGTGCAATAATTCATGTTCAGGCTCCAGCTCTTAGGAACATGGGTGGGAATGCCATGGGCCTTTTCCAGTCAGGAATGTTACGGGATGCAGCCCATTTGTGATGGCAAAACCAAACTAGGGCAGTCAGCACAGAGCTTAGCACAATCCAGTGTGAATATCTCAGTTCCATGGTCACATCCCAGGAAAATCAGGGTCAAACCACTCAGATACAATTCCAGTTTTTGCTAATGGAAAATGATCACCTGAACTACCTCAAAATCCAGTATAAGAGCCCTCACTTTCTGTTTATTGCACGGAGTTGTTTGCTCTATGCCTGAGCCAGGAGGACACCTGCACACCTCTCCCAGGACAGAAGGGTCATTAAAAACCTGAATGGAAGAAGAAGGACAGGAAGAACATTTCCTCTGGCAAGTCAGGAAGTTGCCACTTGCTCTGGCTTTGCTGCTCATGATAAATGTGAGTGTCAGGCTCTCAGAGCTGAGTCCCAAATCAGACAAGCTGATCCTCAGAAGACAATGGCCGAGTCTGAGAACATTTTCTATAGCTAAAGAAATTCCATTTAATAGCAGAACATTTACCTTTGACATCAGAATCTCTGTATACACGAGAGGAACAATTTACCCTGACATTTTCCACAGCAATACTCTGTTCCATTACAAATGCATCATGTTCTTTCCATTCTTATGCATGAAGAATAATGACCTTAAAAGTAACATTTCAATTTACAGGAAATTTTAACTAGCACAATCACCATCCCCAAAGGAAAAGGATACTGAAATATTATTCTCTTGAACTTTGCAAAACACAGGGAGATATCAACACAAATAACAAACCTTTCACTGATTTAAGGCACAGACACTGTGGAGAGGTATTTTTGCAAGGAAATGTTAATTTGCTCCTCTCTTCACAAATAATATTGATAATTAACAGACAGTCCATATTCACTCACTCAAACCAAATTTCCTGAGATGAACAGGAGTACAGAGAAGCAAAATTACCAGATTTTGCCTGGGTTCTTTGACCTGCATTTCTTGGACTAATGAGAAAGTATCTCATTAAGATGCAAACGAGCAGCCCATGTGAAAGGAATTCCACCCTACCAACTGCCTTTGTAATTTCCTGTATTATGACAAACATTTCTAAACACAGGCAGACATTTTCTAACCACTAACTGCAGATTTTCAGATTTTTTTAGGTCAAGATCCCTGGTTTACAATCAATATACACTATGGCATGTATATATAGGAACCCTTTTCTTTTCATATAGAACAGAAACCAGTTCTGTAAGCAAACATGGGTTAATGAAACAAGGACACTGATGAGCCACAAAAGTCCTGTCAGCCACGACTCTGTCAACAAAATACGTCAGCAGAAGAAAAATAGAAATGTTCATGTATTTTCCTTCTTGAAATTCAGGATCTGATTCTGCTGTTTGATTGCATCTCTGGGGATAAACTCAAAAACCAGACAGGCTTGCTTTATCATGTTTCTCCTCTGGAGAATTTTGAAAAAGAACCTATTTGCACCAGTGAAGGTTGAAAAAATCTGAATCAACATGACATGCTCAGCTGGTTCCTCCCTTCAAGACAAGTGAAACAACAAGACTTGGTATCTTTTATCCAACTGAAGCCATTGCCCCCAATGGATTTTACACATTCACAAATATATTTATGATGCCTCATTAGCCTGGCATGATGAATAAACTCCATCAATCAACATTTATTTTACTAGATTTAACTGCTATTACCCTTGAGTTGAAAAGGAAATGAAGAAAAATGTAGGCTTGTAGGAGCTGTTCGCCCAAGGGCTTTGTTAAGGATGAAGGGAAAAAAAAGTAATAGAATCATTTAGGTTGGAAAGACTTTGAAGATTGAGTCCAACTGTTCCCCAGCACTGCCAAGGCCACCACTAACCCATGTCCCCAAGTGTCACATCCACATGGCTTTTAAATCCCTCCAGGGACAGTGACTCAGCCACTTCCCTGGGCAGCCTGTGCCAGTGCTTGATAACCCTCTTGTTTTGTTTTTCTGTTTTTATCAGGGAACAAGAATTACTCATCTGCTGTAATTATTCTTGTTAACAACCATACCTCACAGCAGGGTAAGGGCAGAAGGTGCACTGCCCCTCACAATAAGAGCCTCTAAAGTTAATGGGAGCTGCATCAAGAGAACTGAAAGTGATGAGCTTCTACTCACTTGGCAAGGAACTGAGAGGTCAGGAATTGGTGACATTGTTGTGGTTCTTCATGTGCCACTGTCACTACCACGTAAATCACCAGCAGAAGTGCCAGTGGCGTGAAATTTTAGATGAGCACTGACTGGGGAAGGGGAGCAGGAACGCTGAGCTAGCCCCTGGTACTGCAGCTGGCAGAAATTGTGCTGAGATTTAGCACAGGACTTGGGTTTCAAGAGCGAAACCACAGCCTCAATCAGCCCTAAATTAACATATATTTATTTCCAGAGCCTGTACACGCACATGTCTGTGTATGTATGCCTTTAAAGATAAACCAGCAAGCAGACAGATGTTGATTCATGGAGAGTTAGAATTAAAATAGCCTCCTTGCTGATTACACCATTCAGCATGAGGCTTTTTGTCCTATTTGATGTCATTTTTTCATTGCTGAATGCTACAGCACTGTCTCATCTCCAGTGTCCTTTCACACCATGTTCATAATGCCACAAAGGTGCTAATTGACCAGAACATTCCAGTGTGTGTATTAAGACTTCCATCATGCAAAAATAACAACATAAATGGCTGGGTTTGCCTGTGCTATCTATCTGTAGATAGGTAGCTATAATCCCCAAATCTCTCTCTATCCCAATCCCTTCGCCTTATCTCCAAAACAATACTGAAAAAACCCACAACAAATCATGCTTATAGTATGGCATATTAAAAGCTCAGCAGAATTTCATTAAATAGCTACATTTGCTTTGTTTGAGATTACAAACACAGATCTCCCTCTTTCTGGCAATCCATAACCCAAGATATTTGGCACTCTATCAACAATTCCAGACTTGGAAGGATTATAGATGTGCTGACAGTTAAAGGGAGTTAGAGTTCCCTGCCTAAGATAGATAAGTAGCATGTACTCTTTGATAAGTCCTATCAGAGCCCCACTCTGACAGGAATTCCTCCTCGATGCCACTAAATCTTGCACCGTGAAGCTCATTAAAGGCACTGTCATTTGTCCCACCAGAGCCTGAACTCCCCTGTCACCGGTAAATATATTCCATTTCTTTCCCCAGTTATACACACTGCTTTATATTCCAGATTCAAAATGTATTCAGGCTGCTGGGAGGGGGGAAAGATGGGAGGCTTTTGTAAGAGCACGCAGAGATCCAGCCCCTGTGCTTAATCTGGTGAGCTGTAAGACAAAGCTGTCCAGTGGCTTTGTGTCAGAGGAAGGAGCTGAGTAGTACAACACAAATTCCACTGTTTGTAAACATTTCATTCCCGTCATTTGCACAGGGTTGCTCTGTTGAAAGGAGGAGTTTCTGGAGAAACACTGCAGTTGGGAGGTTAAATCTCAGCTGTTTAGTTGCAGTGATTCCTCCCCGTGCCAGGTTTTTGCAATATCATTACCCACACACAGAGCACGAGGATCCCAGCCAGCTCCATTCAGGAGCAGCACATCTAAGTTGACTGAACATTTTTCTCCTACAGGAATATCACGATGATAGGTTCTGCAGAATGTGGTCAGACTTGTGTTCACTTCACTGGATGCTACACCATTACGAAATCCATTCTGAAATCTCTTCTTGCCTTCAATATAATTGGGAAAATAACAGAGCTCCAGCAGCAAAGCCTTGCTGTTATTGTAATGAAGATCTGGGATCAAACATCTCAACAGATTCTTTTAAAATAAGTGTATTATAATTTCCTAGATTATTACCTGCCAAAGCTCAGTGGGTGGGCTCTGAAGGCCTACGCTGTCAGGAATCCCAGGTTCTTAGAATCCTGTCATATCTGTCTGCATCCACCCCCTCAGTGTTTCCAGTTTCCCTTCTTCTGCTTCTGAAAGTAATTCCCTCGGTAGCTGTCACATTAAGATATTGGGATACAGCCTTCCCACTGCACTTTAGGATTCCAGCTGAACCTGATTGTCAACTTCACTAACAGAAAGTGAATACAACCTCCTCCAGTGCCTTGAGATTAATTTGCCTTGAGCTAATGAAAGTCAGTTTCTAATTTCAACCCTTAATTGTGATCAATAGGGCTTGAATGAAACTTATCCAGACAAACAGGGAGAGAACTGATAGGCAGAATCCATATCCAATGTGGCCATTTAGGATTACGTGCCAGCCAGATTGGATTCTTCAGGTTTAGGTATTTGTCAGAAACAGGGAGATGACAGCTCAGAGTTATTGCAGGAGCAGATCTGGTGAAGAGCACAGTAAATGGCTTTAGAGTCCCACATATAATCACTGTTTTCACGTAAATGGACATTCCATAAGGTGCCTCATACACTTTGTTGGGAGAGGGCTGTTCCTTGCTGGGGTTAAGGCCTAAATCCTGACAAAGGCATCAGCTCTGACTCTTTGCTCCCTCACTTTTACTCTAAATCACCTTAGTGCGTGGACAGCTTATTTCAGTTCCTGTGGCATTCTCTGAGACACAATGGAGAGGAAAACGTCACAATTCTGCTGCATTCTTAATTCTGAACAAACCTAACGACCACAAGACCTTACACATACACTAACACATCATTCAACCGATTATATATTTTTAATAACCTAACAGGTTATTTTTAACTCAGAAAACACATTTTATCTTACTGGTGGCTCATGGGCAAGCTTGTTGGCTACAGATAAAAGCTTCTCTAGACAGGAGCAGGGCTGTGCATTTGTGTGCTTTTTTTCTTATTATTGAACACCATGGCCAATATTTTGCAGAGATAAAATAATCAGAACTATATTTTCAAGCCTGATAGCAAGGGCAACACTTCCCAAAGTGCTTTGTTTACGCTGCTGTTTTTCAGGAACTTTCCCGGTTTGTTGTTCCCACCAGTGTTATGATGAGGGCAACAATTTTAGACACTACAGTGTAAAATTTCCTTATCATGTCACTTCCCGTTGCTCTAAGTGAGACTGGCAGCTTGTATTTGCTACTCATACTTGCAGTAGTAGTCTCCTCTTTTCACAGATAGTACTACAATGGTTTTGTAACTACACACGGAAAGCAACACTAAGAATGTCAGTAAAATTAATCAGCCTTTTATCTGTTTTAAAAATACTGCCTTACCATGCATATATTTTGGTTTTCCTCAGATTATGGTTACAACAAATGAATAAGGAACCTTTGCAAGCAAATACAGAGAGAGGCATCATCCTCATACAATTGACTGTGTTCACACAACAGAGATGTGTAAACTATCTTTGGATCCAGGAGGTGGAAAAGAACAGATGAATCTGTGGAGCAGAATAATACTTGTGGAATGTTTTCTTTTACAGGATATCCAAGCATGTGGGCTGGAACGTGGAATTGGGGGAGTTACAAATATACTTAATGTATTATACTATATAGTGTATATACTATATAAATAATACTGTAAATTCCTTGTTTTGATATTAAGTCAGCACGTCACTCCACATTTCAGTTCTGCCAGTAACAAGCAGAGAACAAGATCCCTTACAAAGGAGGAAGAACAAATCTAATAATTACCAGCTCCTCTTAGATACCAGAAAGAACAAATCCACTCATTACCAATCCCATCTGAACACGTCTAAGTTCAGCAGCACCACGCTCAGGGGTAACTTGCCATGTCAGTGTCCTTGTGTTTGCTATGAGATTTCTAAAATATGAGAAATTCTTATTTCCCACGTATAGAACAGCAATAGGAACTGGTAGAGAACAATAGATTTATCTTTTCAAGCTACTCCTGGAAACCTAAAAGCATCTATAGCTGCTTAGACCGCAGAAACACTGGATGAACAAGACAATTTGGACCATCTGTTTACCTTGTCAGACTTCCTTTGTCGTGGAGAAATGCTTAACACTGGCAAAAGAGAATGGTGAAACTTGGGAAAGATAACAATTCTATAAATCCAGAGCTATGATATTTCAGCTGTTGCACTACAGCTACATCATTGAATAAATAAGGGAGTATGCTTGGGAAAAAGGTGCAGCTTTCTCCAAGGAATCAAACAGAATATCCAATTTTTCACCTCACAGAGGGAGCAGTGCTGTAGTTTGTATCGATTTCAGCTGTCCAGACTTTAAGTGGAACTGATTGGGTGATTAGGTGCAATCAGTGTTTTACTGGGAGGTTTAAACACAGCCTCTTAGGTGGGGAGCTGGCAGGTAACTGAAGTGGTCATCCTGGCAGTTCCTTTTAATTGTTTGAGCTGATCCAGTGTTTCAGGTCTAATTACTCTCACAATTTTATTTTTTAAATTATTTTCAATTGACACTGTGTCTATTACATTTTCTCATTCTTTCTTGTTGAAGTGTTAATTGGTGACTGCTGTATCTGTTGGAAAACAACCCCACTGATATTCCAGACTGTTCTTTTTTTAAGGAAAGTTTCCAAGCTTCTTGATTGCAGAGTAAAAGTCTGAAATGTTTCGAAGTACATTTTTCAGAAGCAAACCCAACACCAGAGTTTCTTCCCAATTATTTTAAATTTACATCAGTTGTATCATTTTGAGCTAAGTTGTGATACAGTGATTACTTGGTTTGGCAGCACTTTCTAATTCACCCTTTCTTTTGCCCATTCTTGTTGTAGGAACTTTTAAGGCATTTTTTAATGCCATTTTTATACGGGATTTTTCTAGAGGCACAAGGAAAGCACTTGTCAAACAAGACTCCCAACTGGATTTGTATTTGTAGCAGCAGCACAATATAATTATCATTTAATTTATAACTACAGAAAGACATGAAAACTTTATCATGGAACAGGCAGAGAGTGGGGAGAAAAGATCAAGAATGAAAAGGATTTTCTTAAGTGGAGAAGAATTTTAAATGTTTACTTTTAAACCAAAAGTGACTTGCTCTTTTCTTTTTTGTCCCCCTGTAAATTTTTCCAACCTGCTCTATGTACTTATCCTTCCTTTTGCCTAGAAAAGTAAAACAAATCATCTTCCTGAAAATAAAGGATAAATATAGAGTCAATTAATTAACTCAGTTCTGAGACATAAGGGTTTATGAAACTGGAGGATGTGTTAGTTTATTCTGGGATTTAAAAGCAGCAATTTTTGAGGGTCATATCCTGTGCCTTTTTATTTAGCCCAAACTTCCTTTGACAAAACTTGTAAGTCCTTGACACACAAAAAATGCAGATTAACCTCCACACACACTGTAGAGCTCAGCATTTTCCTGGAACTTCCCAGGTTTATTGTTGCTACCAGGATCACTACCAGGGTTTAACACCTCTGAATGTTTTCTGTTCTATCTGCCAGACAGCCACAGGCAAAACGAACACTGTCATACCTCTTACGCCACTGAAAGGAGACAGTTGAATTATTTTATCAGTCTTTCCAAAAAACCTTAGAGTGCAGCCTAAAACAGCTCCCTGAAAAGCATCTGGAGCTGGTAGCAGGATATTAATAGCAAACCCATGTGAAAGCAAGAGCATGAGAAAGCCCCAGATCCTTCTCTAAAGTAACAACACAGCCCTGATACCTCGCAGTGATGTCAAAGTACAAACACAGCCCTGGGCAACCAACTTCAGCTCAGGAACTTGGCCATGAAAAAGAAATTGAGGAGTTTCTCTATTTTGCAAACCCCTTTCACAGACTGACAGTGATTCTCTAAGGAATGAGTGGGTGGGTCACTCAGGTTTGTGGTATTATTTAACTCTTTCTTCCTCTTTCTGTTTTTTATTTCACGCTACCTTGACGAGCTGGGTTTCACATCTTTACAAACATAAACCCGACTTCCTCAAAGTGCTTTTCTTTTTCTTTCTGTACTTCCTCAACAGATGTTCTTTTTTATCTCTATTTCAGAAAAATAAAAAATAATACCTTCCCCACAAGGTGTAAATTCCAGATTTAATATTTTAGAGTTTTATTCCTTTTAAGATGCACAGACAGAGCATGGAGACAGGAACTGAATGACTTCATCAGTTTTCAGAGGACAGTAAATTAAATTGAATAGTTTTTAATATCTTAATGCAAAACTAGCTTTTTATTAAGTAAATCGTATATTTTGTAATAGATAAGACATTTATCTTGTGAATGGTTTCTTAAAAATATTTAATATAGAATTACATTAACAGAAATGGCAGAACAGCAGTTTTAAAGAATGATAATCTAAATATTTACAGTTCATTGCTTTCTGCATTAAATTTTCAACCAGCTAGGATGAATTTTAAAAGCATTTTTCAGATTTATTGTATTCTACTCCATATACTCCCTGTTGACAAGACTTTCTACTTGTATCTCCCAAGACATGGGAAGAGTTTGTAAAATTTGGGGGAGGAGAGAAGTATTTTTAGGATATTCAGTAATTTTGCAGGATAAATTATTTTTTCTCTAATCCCCAGAGCCAGATTTAGAACTTTGTGGCTTGGCTCATGTTTTTGGAGATGACTTTATTGTATGTCACGGACAGCATCACAGCACTTAGGAAAACAAAGTGAATGTGAATTGTGGGGTGCTAAACCCAAAGTATCTAAAAGCCAAAGGTGCTTCTCTAAAATTAGTATACAATGTAATTGGTGAGATTTGAAGCATTCTGTATGATCATTTGGGTCATTCCTAATCAGCCAAACTGAGAGAGCAATGGGGAAAGTTTAAAGCTGAGCAATGCACTGGGGAAGGGGAGCAGTTACTTAATGCAGGCTCAGCTCCTCTCCAGCCTGGACACACATCCCCAGAACCTGCAGCTGCTTTCCCCACTCACCCCACTGGGAACTGCACCAGTTTTACACAGAGATAACTCTCACTCTCTGTTTATATAGAAGACAATTATTTCCATTGATTTACACAGTTTGTACCACTGAGGTAAAAGGTTAAAAGCTCACACTTCTGTTTTATCAATGCTTATTTCTACTGGGGGCACTTTCACCAATAATTCACTTCAGGTTTGGATCAATTAATTTTCTGCTAAAATCTGATACTTTGTATTTAAAATCTGAATTTTTTGGAGTACCAAGAAGAGGAGAGATGAAGTTCATGTTACATCTGGTAGGTCCCTCACTCTCTGAGGAGCAAACTCCAGCGAGAAAGCAGAACTAAGAACAACCCAACACCCCCATGTTCTGCAAGCACAAAGTGCCTCTGTCCCAAACAGGAGTGTTCCTTTAACCACTAGAAATACTGAGCTTCTGACTTCTCATTACCAAACATTTAGGTTTTTACCCAGCTTTTCAGAAGAAAGTGGTAATAAGAGAGCTTAGAGAATAAACTCTTTTTAGACAGGGACCTTTATAAATAAATACTTTAATTCAATCGTATTTGCCTCAAACACAACAATGAGATGACAAACAGAATGCCACCACTTAAAGGGAAAGCTTGGAAAAACCTTAGTTTAAAATACATGTCATGCTGTGTGTAAGTGTGCACCATTAGTTTCTAACTTACTAAATTCCTAATTTTTATGCGGGTTGGAACTTTGGGTAATTTATCACTGTTGTCAGCTGGGCCCAGAGGTTCCAATAGGAACTGAATGTTTCCTTGGATTTTCAGGTGACCTATTACAAACTAACAAACTAAACATCTTATTTTTAATATTCATTTTGTCGAGAAAAAGAAAACATGTAACTATTTGCTGAATTCTCAACTAGAGCATGGGGGTTTCAGCCTTGCAGAACTTTGAGTTAGCACTAAAAGGAACAGAATCACTCTGGCAGCTAATTAATCTAACATGCAAAGCACTGTGTTCATAACACTAACGAGGAACAACTCACCACATTCACTTCATCTGTCTGAACCTCAGTAAGAAGGTCGTAGCCTGAGGTGAAAGGAACAGCCCTCGAGACAGTGCCAAGAAGTTAAAATGCCAAGGGCCTATTTTTACACACTGCTTCTATTTTTAGTTACACTGTGATGGAAGTACAGAGCCTATGAAAAAATCATATTCTCAAACGAGAGAAAGTACTCAAATTCTTTACTGTAAATGAAGAGCAGAAGAAAATAAACTTGAAAATTTGATAGGTACAATTTAACAGGGTTTACTGGATCATCAAAGGCCAGCAAAAATAAACTTCAAAATCATATCCCCTGAGAAAATTAAGGAGCTGCCCACAATTTTACCCAATTAATCATATATTCCTTTTCTTGTAATTACAGTTTCCCACTTCAGGTTTGTGTGCATCCAAGCCCATTTTCCCGTGATCAAAGTTTAGCAGCTCACTTTGTAATCCTGCTCTGCCACCGAAACCCATCCAGCTTCAGAGTGCACAGAGAGTTCAGAGCTGTGAGCAGCACCACAGCTTCAAATGCTGCCTCAGTTACTCAATCATTACTTGCCCTCAGCTGTTTTCCATCCAATATAAACATAAACTGAGGTAATCCTGCAATCTGGTTAACTTGTTTAACTTCTGTATTAATTATAGAAGTACCCAAGGGCAGCTATTTCCCACGCACTCCTAATTTATGGCTCTGATGATTACTTCTTTATAAAATGTCTTATTAAAGGCGGGTAATGTTGTTTCTTCCTAATGAAGTACAAAGGCACAGCAGAAATGTTTCTGTAAAACAAGTCCACAGTCTGCAATCATTTTATCTAATCACTAGTGTGTTATAACAACAAAAATCTGGAATATTTGGTTAGTAATTGAGATTTCAGCCAAGCCAAACAGGAGGCCCAGCACTACAACATGTAGCAATGGCTGTTTAGCAGTGTCATGGGTTCCCAACATGTCACACACACATATTGTCCAGGATACATTTATTTTTATAATCATTTGCATTACATAATCGTGATTGCATTGCATAAGACAGTCTTGCAGCATGCTTCAAAGAACATCTAATGTTTTAAACTGCTAACTCCATTTCATCCCACTTCTCACATGTCTTTCCTAGACAGCGAGGAGAAAACAAACCAAAAAAGAGCAGGCACTAAACAATGGGAAGAAAGAAAATGGTGTGGAACAGCCAGAGAATATTTCAGAGTATCAAATATATTAATAAGTAGTATTCTCATTATCTGTGTACTGCATGCCCTGTTGCTTTTCCTTTTAATGTGATCTTGTAAGCAATTTAGCCAGACAGCAAAAATGAATGAGAGCAAACATCACTGACACAGCAGCCAAGGCACTGAAACTTCTGCTCACATAATGCAAAGCAAACAGAAAGTTTAACCTTCTATGAAAAGAACCACAACTAAGTCCTTCAAAGAACAGGTGGAGAAATACTCTGCCACTGCTGAAGGCAATTACAGTGAGGGATTTTAAGGATAAAAATGTTCTATGCAGAGTGTTTTGTGCAAAAAAGAATTACCAAACAAACTCTCCAGAGGAATGAAGCTCATCACATCCAAAAGGTAGAGTCAAAAGTATTTTCACACGACGGCCAATAAGATTTTAGTTTCAAGAGTCGTTGTGTAAGGTCCAAAAAAAGAATGTGTTAGCACAGATCTAATTCTTCAGTCAGTTTGTACTCAAAAGCAAATAGCCTCACTTAGGAGAAGCAGAATCTGTGCAAATTGCTCTTGGGTCAAAAAAAATCTGGGTGTGAAAAGCTCCTAACAACATTAATTCCCTTTAATGTGTTGTACTACCAGCAACATTCATTGAAATAAAAGCACTGGAATGAATATATTTCCATAATCTGTTCACTAACCATGATTTTTTAAATGCTATATAAAGCAACTTCCAAGCATAGTCACCCTCGTGCTTGAAAAACTCAGCATCCTTTTAATCATTAAATAGAAGTTTTGAAATGTCACCTTATATGTTAACCATTACAAAATGTAAATCTGCAATTTAGATAGCTCATTTAAGCTGATATTCCTTTTTTAAATGAGTATCAAAATATTTGATTTCCTTCAGTATTTTTAAAAGCGTGGGAGCACGAGCTGATTATGCCTTAGAAACAACAAGAAGGATCCCTCAGTGTATAGAGCATTAGTTGTGTTTTGAAAATGTTTATTTCTAATCACCACCTATTTGTAGATTATAATGATTTCCAGGCTGGAGGGGAGGAAACCTGTGTGCCATGACATCACCAGCATCCAGAACATGGGTTCTTCCCAAGAGTGACAAGGCACTAACAGCAATTCTGAGGCTCTCTTGAGTTTCTGCACACACTCCTGTGGGATGATTTAGGATTTCTTTGCAGAGAAATACCAGGATTTCCAGCACCAAAATCCCATGGGTCTGATGTCAGCATCCTCAGCCATACCCAGCCAGCTCAACAACCACCCTCTGGAAGGGATTCCTAGTCTTGGAGGGGCTCCTGTGAGACATTAACACAGCTACAACCTGGGGATGGGAAATCCCAGACTGGTTTGGGTTGGAAGGGATCTTAAAGACAACCCAGTGTCACCCCTGCCATGGGCAGGGACACCTTCCACTGTCCCAGGCTGCTCCAAGCCCTGTCCAACCTGGCCTTGAATACTGCCAGGGATCCAGGGGCAGCCACAGCTTCTCTGGGCACCCTGTGCCAGGGCCTCCCCAGCCTCCCAGGGGACAATTTCTTCCTAGTATCTAATCCAAACCTAGATTAGACTAAATATTCTTATATGGAGTCTAAATTTCCCTAATATGGAGTCTAAATGGAATGTTTTCTATCCAATCTCATTAACCATAGAAAATGCCCCAACCAGGTGCACCCAATACCCACTCCTGTCATTCACTGTGGGCACAGGCCAACACTATCATTTCTATTGTAAAACCTCACAAAAGATGATGAAAAAAGCTCTATGTTAAAAAGGATGCAATGACTTTTCTGTTGGTCCCTGTGATTAATATTAGACATGGCAAGTAGTTAATTATATTTCTTAAAAGGGCTTTGAGATTGCAATCAATAGAATTGATTATAAAAGACAAATTATGAAGGAGGAAAATATCACAGCCTATTTAATATGATGCTAAGAAAGCCAATCCAGCATCACATATGAATTTCAACTTAAAGTGACAACAGTGCCAGCTTTCATATGATGGGGGTTAAGACAGCAAGTTTAAAGCATGTGTATCTGCTTTTTGAAGGCAGAGAATTCCATCTCTCCACTCAAGAGATGGAGACAGCAGAAAGAACAGTTTTCAAGGGCTTACTTTATAAATAAAAGGAGTTCTGCCCATGGAAAAATACCATGAGAAGGTCTTCTCTAGCTTAAAATAGCAAGTTGAGGGGCAAAACCTCCATTCTCCTTTAGTGTCCACATTTTACACAACTCCAGTGTTAAAAGGATGAGCCTACATTGCCTTTCTTGATTTTTTTATAGTAAGACTGTGGGAAATCCATAAACAAAAAAGATTTTCTCTCTTTAAGAGAAAGGATCAATTAAAAAAACCCTCACTTCAAATACTGCATTTTATTGGAATCTAAGTATTCTGTGAATGTTGCACAGTATTCTGTGAAGAAATCTAAAAGGGCAGTGCTTAGAAGTTTTTCTTTTCATGTTCCAAGTCAAAAGCAAGATTTTTGCAATCCTCAAAATAATCACGTTGTCATCAGGGGCTCAGTCAAGCACTTAAGATGACATAACAATAAATGTTAGTTTTATTTTACTTACCATCTTCTGCAAACTCAGCACTAGAGAAGCAGGGCTACTTCCTAAGCTTGCTCAAATGAAATTTGAATTCCTAAATGAACATTTGAAAGCAAAACTCCTGTACCACCAAAATCACTGTAAGTAAACCTGAACCTAGAAATGATACCAACTATATCTATTCCCATCGAAGCTTAGGGGAGAAAAAGAGAAAAAGAAAAGCAAGAATATACAGTTGAATTTTTTAAAGTATTTCATTTGCACAGGAAAAAAAGTGTAGCAGCAAGACAAATTTTTTCTTCCTGGTGACACAACTTGTAAGAGTCTGGCTGTGTCCTCTCTTGGCAAGCACAACTTTCCTGATTTGTTTTTCAGAGGTCTTGTCAAGAACCAGCTTTTTAAATGTATCAGATTTAATAAAAGTATCTGTAGGAAGTGAACAGAGCATGGTATGTAACTTTCTTACATGAAGTTAGAAACTTCTTCCTTTAAAATTAATCTGAAACCAGGTCTGCTCCTGATTCAGCAGGAGCAAGTGATGGTGTCTCATATTTAACATTTTAAGGCCTCAGTATGTTCATTTCTACACAGAAACCATGTAAATTATATATTTTCTCTTGAATAACATGGTATAGCTATAGCCTGAAAGTTCATTTTGTGCTTCTCAGCCAACGTTCCAAGGCAATCCCTTTCTGACTATTTTCTCCATGTAATGCCCCTCCTATTGATGGGATTCATTCTGTGGAGGGTCACTAAGAAAACACACAGTGCCCATTTTGTGGCATTTAGACAGATATAAAGATTACATTAATCTAATTTTCCAAGCATATGTTGCCTCCAGAAAAAAATAACAGGAACTGGAAACCTCAAAGGGGAATATGAGTCTGTTGGAAAATAGCACGAAAATCTCATAAATAAGAACTCTTTGATACTGATCTACACAGTGGCAGAACACCATTATATTTTGTCATGATTAGCAATATGTTCTCATTTCTGAGACGGTCTTACTTTCCTCAAAAAGATTTAAAGCTCTGTGCTTAAAATAGCTGAAAAACAGCTGTTGGATTTTTCATAGCAATGGGTTTTATCCTCATGCTACATAGAATGCAAACCAGTCATTTGACTAATATACAGTTGCAGAAAACATGCCTTCAGAATAGAGTCTCTCCTGCTAATGACAAACTGAGGAAATATTCCCTTTTACACGAGTTTTCATGTGCTCTTTTTTTTTTTTTTTTAACACTATCATAGCTGGTTGGCACAAGAGCAGCTTTACCTATACACATGAAGTTTCCCACCTCTGGAAGCATCTGACCAGTTGAACCCTTGGCTGTAGAGGGTGAAAACATTCTGCCTTTGCCTGTTTTAGAGTCTCGTCACATTTTAAGTTTCTCTGGTGACTGGAGAGTGAACTAAAAATACAGTACCTTACCTGAAGAATACTTTTGTGTGTTTATACTTACCTCAGATTCCACCATCATTCAAGAAAATGCTATTTCAGTTTAGCTCTGTCTTAGAAGTTGTTAGATTTGGCTTATAATATTATTAAACAGGAAACTATTTTCTTACAACATGATCCCTGCTCCCTTGATTTTGAGGTAGACATTGGTTTTTGCCTAGAGAAGGAAGCCTGCATTGATTTCACCACAAACAAAGCCAAGGGATGCTTCGTTCATTGGCCATACAAAGATTTATACTGAATGCTGAAAAAACCCAAAGAACCACAATCTGGCATGAGCTGTCTCTATAAAAAGAATCCTCTCAAAATGACTTTTTTTGGGTTTTTTGCTTATTAATTTCAGCCATGAATATGAGCTTCAGAAACTGGGGAATCTGGGGTATGGGGACAGGCAGAGAGAGAAGAGGTGGGAGAGGAAGTCCAGTTCAAAATAATTTCCCAGGTTTACTTCAAATAATACTTTCAAATAATCCGCTCCGCTTCTAAAACTTTATTCCCACTAACGTGACTTTGGATTTCACAAGCCTGTTTAAAAATAACCCAACAAAACACGTCCTAAATAGGTAGAAGGGACTTGCCTCTCTGCTCTCTACCACATCCTATGAATGTGCTGCTGTATTCCAGAGACTTTCCAAAGGTGGCAGGGCGAGCATGTGTGAATAGGAGAGCTTTGTCCTCTGCAGCTATCATTGTGTTGTCCCTATCGTCCACAAACGCAGAGGGCAGATGAGAACTGGATAGAAACAGACCATGCAGTTGTAAAACCCGGTTCTTTTCCCTCTTTATTTATTTATTTCTGCGGCTGAGTAACACCTCTCATTACAATTACCGGCTCAACGGCAGAAAAGCTCCCTGGTGTGCTGTGCAGATTTTCACAGCTTCATTTGTCTCCTCCTGTGGCATCAGTTTAAAAAGGTTCCTAAAGAATCGCCACTAACAACCGTTTCTATTTCGAGCCTTCAAAGCCGGAGCTGAGCACAATACAAGGCACTGGTAACTGATCTTTAGGTTTCAGTCCACAGACTTTCCACACTGGGAATAGATCCCATCTGTTTCCTCTTTATGCACCAGCCTTTAGAAAGCACAGATCTGGAAACTGCCTCCGTACAGAACCGAGTATAGCCGGCTTTCCCCAGCTGACGGCAGAAAAATCCCCATGATTATGGATAGCTCTCTCCCAAGGTTTTCTACTCCTCTTTCTTCCCCGGTCTGTGAATACACGGTGTGGTTTTCTCCATGTGCGGTGGTTTTTTGGAAGGGTGAAGGGGGTGGACCGCCTCTCTTTCCTTGCCCCTTCTTTCCCCTTCTTGGCAGAGGTTTCCCCGTTTACAAACCCTCACAGGGGGAACATTTCAATTTCAAGTCCCAGCACAATCAACCACAGGCAAACCCCCCTCCTGCTTTGGCACCAGAGCGTGAGACATTTCCCCCACCGCTCTCCCTCCCCAGCAAGCTGCTCTCCAGATGGATGCTCGTGGCTCTCCCTTGTCTCTTCCCTTCGCCTGTCCCGGCCAGAGGGAAGCAGGGGGCACAGAGCAGAGGATTCTTTGGGGCAGGGGCAGCCGCACAGAGTAGGACGCTGTGACCCCGGGCTGCTCAGCACCACCGAAGTCCTGAACTCTTTTGCCTCGGGGATCCCCCCTGCCCTCGCTTCCCTCCCTCAGCCCCACACTGGGGTTCCTCTTCCTCACACTGGGGAGTCCCTCAGACATACACCGGGGAGTCCCTCAGCGTCACACACGAGGGTCCCCTCAGCCCCACACGCGGGGGTCCCTCAGCCCCGCGCCCTGCCCCGCTCCCCTCAGCCCGGCACTCACTACTTGTAGAGCTGCTGCAGGCAGAGGTCCAGGCACTCGCCCTCCACCTCTTCCTCCGTGATGTACTCCGAGAGCGGCCGGGGCAGCGAGGGCAGCGGCGGGGGCGGCGGCGGCGGGGCGGGCGGCTGAGGGTCGCCGGC
>VZRQ01009575.1:591870-616765 GCA_013397975.1 Machaerirhynchus nigripectus
TGCCGGAGGGTGCGCGGGGCCGGGGCGGCAGCGGGAGGGCGGCCCGGGCTCACCCCGCCGTGAGGGGACGCCGCTGTCCCGCCGAGCCGCGGCCCGGGCCGGGGCCAGGAGCAGCCTCGGAGAGCGGGTTTGACATCGAAGCATCTTTGCGTGAAGGGACGTGGCCGTGAGGAAGGAAAAGGGTAGGTTTAGTTTAGGTGTTCGGAAGGAATTCTTCGCTGTGAGGGTGGTGAGGCCCCGGCAGAGGTTGCTCAGAGAAGCTGTGGTTGCCCCATCCCTGGAAGTCTCCAAGGCCAGGCTGGATGGAGCTCTGAACACCCGCGTTCAGTGGAAGGTGTCCCTGCCCATGGCAGAGGTTGGAATAGGTGATCTTTAGGCTCCCAACCCAAACTATTCCATGATCCTGTGATAAATTACATGTTACACAATATCGACACATTCCGTGCTCTGGCAAAGGAGAACTCGTGAGAAGCTGAAGATGCTACACCAACCAAAACTTAAAAGACAACCCGTCAGTGGGAGCCAAACTGTAGTTAATATTCTCTTGCCGTCTAATAAATATCTTTCATTTATGAAAGGCATTTTGGCTTGTTTTATTCATAGCTATTTTCAGAGCTATCAGGTCCATAAATACCAATGATGAACAGGTATAATTGCCACACATTTAAAATAGCTTGTACACATGGGAGGGAACGATATCCTTAATGTCAGATATACCTTGAAAAATGGTCAAATCACGAGCCTCATATGCAAAAAGATCTTCAAATTTTTATGTATCGTAACAAGGACAGTATCTCGCTGAAACCTGTTGTTCTCTGCATTGTAGTAATTACCTCTGCATGTCAGGTGCTCCTGTAAATCTGTCTTCTGTTTGGTGAATTATTTTAGAGCCAAACTAATTTTAGAATATTTCCGGCAACTGCATTGACTGATCATATTGCAATCTTGTGAATATGTAAAAGCCCTGAGAGTTAAAAATGTGATTGTCACAGTTAATCTTAGTCTTTCACAGCTGACAGTGACAGAAAATCGCATCACTTCTCCTGGAAGGTTGTCCCTAAGCAATATTTTTCTTTATACCATTTCATTATTTTCAATTGAACACTTGTTTATTTAGGTGTGCCAGGTGGGTTTGAAGGGTAAGAAACATTGAAGGGTAAGAAACATTGCAGTTCTTTTTGAGCAGAGAGCTCCCAGTTGCAGCTGACGATGTCATTGCTGGATTTTGTTTTTTATTTTTTTAGGTTTGTGTGTTCTGCATCATCAGTGAGTCACAAGCCCCGGGAGGATGCATATCAATGCAAGTATCACAAAGCAGTTTTAACTTCATGATTAGTTGTTTTTCACTAGGAATCCAGAGGCAGTTGGTGTTTCTAAGAAACTATAATCCAGATAATCTTGGTGTAATATGATCTGAATTACAAAAATTCCTATTATAACATCTTAGGGAAGTAACAGCAAATTCAACAAGATGCAAGCTCAGCTTCAAGTTGTATAACAAACAGCAATTCAAACTATGTGAGAGGATATTTAAAAGCATTTAGGCAGCCTTTTTCCAAATTTTTTTTAAATTTAATATATTTTTTAGTTATTTCAAGCAGCACAGAAGAGTATCTGGGAGTAATACCTACTCTGTTTCATGTTGAAATGTTAAAGTTACCAGATGTCCTTGATTCATCTTGGCAGTCCCCATGTGCTTTTCATCATCTGTCTCGTGGCAGAAGACACTAATTAAAATGAAATAGAGTAGAACTCCACGCTCAGGACACTTTGTCAACTTTTGGCACTACGGTCAAGTCGGGATGGTTTTGCTGTGATATTAAATAGAGAGCTGATGGCTCCCAGCCACGCTGACATTTGTTTCTGGGAGGGAAAGGTGGAAAACCATTCCCATTAAGCTGGAACGCGGAGCATACGGTCGCTGTGGGTGGTGTGGCTGAGCCAGGCAGGAGGAACCTGCTGGCCCTGCTCTCTGTGGGGCCACCGGGGTGGGCAATTCCTCCGGGAGGAGCCACCCTGCTCCTCAGTGCTGCCCAGAAAAGGAAGCTCTAAGCACAATGTGCTACCCACTGATCCCTCAGAGCGTGTGCTCGGTGCTGGTACGAAATGTTTGGAGTGTTCAGGAACTCTGGGAGCTAAATTTAGAGTGCCTGGCTGCACTCTGGGTATCGTTGGGTGGCAGCAGGGTGGATGGTTCCTATGGGATGGGGGGAGGGGGGTTGGATGGAATAAACTCACAATTCACAGCATTCTGAGTCTGAGACCATTGTAATCACATGGAGGATAAGGCTTGCACTTGATATTAGAAGGAAACACAGGTGTTTGTATCCTTTTCAGCTTAATCATGTTGCTTTTTGTTTTAAAAAAGAACATTTTACGGTATTGTTTTGGAAGAAATCTGTTTTTATTTTAGCCTTAAAATGATGCCTCCCCCTTTCTCATTTGCTGTTGAGAAATAAGCAGGATTTGAACAGGCCTCAGGGAGGTGACCTGAATTGTATGGAGGGAAAAAAGAAGTGCTTTTTAATTCTTTGTAACCTTTGGAAGTGACCCCTGTGGGCTGACAAGCAGAAGACAGGTAGGGTCATGAAGAATGTTTTGACAATACTCAACATACCTCTGATATATGATCTGATATCATACAATTGAGTTTAATGGGAAAAAATCCAATGGTAAATGCCTCTTCAAAGTAGGGCTTCTTTCTTTAAAAAGTAGGGCTTTTGCAGTAAACCTGAATTAATTTTAGCAGCTATATCCAGTTTTAATAATTCCAGTTGCCTAAGACTAAAGACAGCAAGAATTTGTAAGGAATACAGCAAGAAGACTCCTATTGGCAGAGTCAACATCCATCAAGCTCCCGTTCATTTTCTTAGGTTCAGTCTGTTCAACTGCAGCTTTAAAAAGCTGAGTAACTTCTGTCACCACATGTAAATACTGTATTGGGGTGTTCCTAAACACCAAAGTCCTTCTCTCTTTTTCTTTCTCTTACTATTTTTTTTTTAAGTTTTTGAGGTCAAGTCAGCTTTTCCAGATTAATAGTCAAAGATTATTCTGAAATATCCCCATCCATTGCAAAACACGGGATTTCAGGCCTGAATCCCACTTCCAGCTGTCATGGAAATTTCCAGTCCCATCCCAAAGGAAAATTCCATTTTCAGCCTTCCGTTCAAACCCCTGTTTAGGAAAGGGTGTGCTTTGAATTGGTCCCTCTCAAATCCCATTGATGCAGCTGATTCTAACTTCTTTCAACAGTCTGAAACCCTATGATTTAGCCTCAGAAACTTGCATTCATTTTACAAATTAATTAATGAATGGCTTTTAAAGAGGTAGATTTGTGTGATGTAACACATTTACTATTGAAAGTGTAGTAAGCAGTAAGCTCATCTAGTAAAAAAAGTGTTACAACCTCATATTGACATGCTGCACTTCATAGGCATTATTTTCCTGCTAAGGAGACAACTTGTTCTTTAGCCCAAAACATTTTAATTTAGTAACATATATGATACAAAAAGAATTACTAAGTGAGTGTAGTTGTAACTGTTGCTAAATTTGCAGCGGTTCACACTAAATAAATTAAGAGCATTAGAAGGATACGTGTCAGAAATTTAAACCTCCAAAATAATGCAAACGGAGCAAGTATTCAAACAGCATATTTGTGGCCTTTGAGAAAAACATCCAGATCCAACTAGAACCATTTGTTGAGGTCTGTAGAGTTCCTTTTTTACTTTCCTATATATGTTATAAAATATTTTAAACATTCCCCCTTCTGATTGCTTGAAACCGAAATATGATTTATTTTTTTTTAATATCCCGATGCTTCTTTGGCTCCATTTAAATCAATGGCAAGTAATTCTTGTAATAAAATGAGCGGTATTAGCTATAATTCTTGAAGGATGACTTAGTAAAATACAGACTTTTCTATGCATTCTCTTGGCACATAATCTAACATTTTTACTACTTGTGTAATGATGGAGCTATTGGTTTTAATGCCATTTATTATTTCAATAGATAGAGTTAAAAATGTGTAGAGCTTAGGCTCTCTAATAGATAGATAGTGGATATTGTAGGAGTATTTCTTGCTTGTGGGAAGCAAGACAGGAGCTGACAGTTTAACAGTGGGTGCATTTGTGGGTGAAATTCAGTACTGGGAAAGGGGCCAGTTCCCGGTGATTTCATTCTTCAGGATAGAACATTAATGCAGGCATCTTGCTCTAGCCAAGGGAAGCCAACTCCCCTGACCCTAATCATCCCAAATGAGTGCATGGCCAGGAGCCACGAGACACTGAGTGCCCAGCCTGGGGAGCAGGCAGAGGGAAGCCCGGAGCAGGTAGCAGCTGGCACTGGTTCCTGGAGCCGAGGGGCTGGTGCGGAGGAGGGCTGGCCAGGCTGCTCCCGGACACTGCCAGTGCCACATTCCCCTGCAGCCAGGCTCCCTGGGCGAGCTCTTAGCAGGGCCCTCGTGCTTGAGCTGCTTTGGGAACACAGGCTGACCTCCCTGGGTCTCATCCTTTTAAAAAGCTGTTATTTCCCTTCTGTGCTCTGCTGTAATATTTGTGTTACTGCCATGTCAGCTCTCTGTTTATTCCATTTCCCTCAAGGATAAGAAAGCATCAAACCATACTTCAAACTTTACCACATGTATTTCATATAGAATTAACCAGTAAAACCCATCTTAATGTGCCTTTCTAAAGGATTATTATCCCGAGTATGGTAAAGACAGTCTCTTTTGAGAAGCTGGAGCACTATGACTTGCCCTTCCAACTTTTCTATCTTCTTTTGTTCAGGAAAAAGGTGGGGTGCAAAAGCAGGCAGTAAGGATTTCACCTTTGTTGTTAATCCATGAAATACCTGAGAATAAATCTGGTTCTAAATTTAGTCCCCCTGTAAAATAACTAAAAGAACAGTAACAGAAATTCAACAGGAAAATGGTTGTTATATTTTGAATGTACTTTTCTCAGCTCTGTATTCAACACTCGGGTTAGTGGCCAAATCTCCTTTCCACATGAACCAATCATTTTGTGATTGACTTCAATAGGAGACTGATTTCCTACCTTGAACCTTGGCTACACCTTTGTACCTCCAGTTAGGCTGTTTCTTTTCCATGTTTTCTTAAATCTATTCTTGTTAGAGCCTAGCTGGTTCCTCAGTATTTCATAATGGAAAAGGTGCAGAACACATCAAATCAGGAATAAATGAATTGTTATTTTCCCTGTCCAAATGAAAGAGTTTCAAAGCAGGACTCAGGGCTTGAGAATCCTCCTGTGGCCACAGTGTTTGCCCGTTGCCAAGACCTGTGGTGGGATCTGGATTCTTGTTGTGGTGACAAAATAAGTTCCTTCACCACAAGTAAATGTTGTCCCCACCAAATGGAATAATTTCAAACTCAGCATGACAGTTAAAGCCCTTGGCTTTCAGCAAACTGGGACTTAAGCAGCAAATCAAACAACCCATTTTCTTTTTGATGCAGTGCCACGAGATTGGCTACTTAGAATCTTACTTTTTGTGCAGTAATAAAATTCTCTCCTGCCCCTCGCTGTTGGGCACTGATGCTGTGACATGCATGAGAACTCCAGGCACATATGGGAAAAAATCAACTTGCCATGGAAGATTTACTGGTGAGGCAACGGTCAAATTTTTTCTTTCTCTGCAATTCTGAGCCTGGAACAGCTTCCTTGTCTCCAGCAGATGAGAACGAAATCTGGCTCATTTAATCTAATTTTGTCTCCGCCAACAGATCCTTCTCTCAGTTCTGGTCTGCAGAGCTGATTTTTATAATAGCTTCAACAGGAAAAAAAATTTTTAAATCTCAGCATAGAGAGCCTCCAATGTTTCCTCTGGACATTTTGTAACTCCCACTGTTAACCAGTAACTGTGCATCTTTTTTATTTGAATAATGATGCCCATAACACTGGAAGCTCTAACATTTACTCAGCCAAAACCATTTATCTTGTTATAACAGGATCAGCATCTCAGCTGGGGCTTCTGGATGCTACTCTACTACAAACAAAATTAAAACCACAGTCAGCTGAAATTAATAGTATATGGGAGCCACACTGTTACTCTGCTCACACATGGAAGGACGTGTGGAGGGTGTTAAATCCCAGCACAATGCATTGAGAGAAATGGATTTTTCCATAATTACCAAACCCCTTAGATAGCAGCTATCACCAGGAACCAGGAGAGCTCCCGAAAATATTGCTCCGACATTCCTAATGGATGGTTTTCCTTGTGGCTACGTAGGCAAGAGCTCGGTGCCAGCTCCCCCCTCCTCCTGCACTGCAAGACGTAGGAAGCCTTTATTCCCAAACGGGAGCATTTGCTTGCTGACATCACATGCGGTAGGATCCTTTTGTTTGCCTGTGTCTCCTGCATTGAAATGTTTGTCTGAGTCACAGATCCCGCTGCCTCCCTTCCCCTATGTCATGCTGCTTGCTTCAGAGCTTCTCCCTGACTCACAGTTTTAAAATTTTGACACAGCCCGGTTTGCTGCTTTTCAATACTTTCCCCTTTAATATTTTATTATGTAATTTTTATCTAAACCCTACAATGATGCAAAAACCACTGCCTTTTTTTTCTTTTTTCTTTTTTTTTTTTGGCAGCCTTTTTTGAATAGAGAGATTTTATGACTCAGATTCAGCACTGAATTTTGTTTCAAGGCAAAGTCAGTTTAGTGTATACTAAATTAAAAATTTAAGATAGTGACTCCCACAACTTGAATTCTCCATTTAGCTGCTGGCTGAGTTTCCTCAGCTCTAACGTTACCAAGTGCTCTGCCAAAAGGGGTCATCTCTGTGCATGTGTATAAACACTTCTCATAATTGAAGTAATTACTGTTTTGCAGTGCAGCACCTTTCTTCTCCTCTAATAATCTCCTCGATTTGTTTTCTCTTACTAAAAAGAGGACAAAAAGCTGCTGTGCTTTCAGTGTACATTCATTCCCTGGGTTTAGATTCTGGAGCTGCTGATATTGCTGGTGCCTAAGTCTGGGTTTCCTCTTTATTACAGCTATGAACAAAAGAGATCCTGATTACAGCATGAAATGAAATGAAATGAAATGAAATGAAATGAAATGAAATGAAATGAAATGAAGAACATGGAAGTCAGGGCTATGCAGCAGTTTGGTTCAAGCCTGAGTCATGGTAAAATATTCCCACTTACTGAGACAGGAACATAAAATTATTGTGCTGGATTAAATCCTTTGTCCTTCAGATCCAGTCTTTCATCTCTGTTGTTGCCACTACAGGATAAATGAGAAGTTCAAAGCAGAGCTTTGATTGTCCTTGATCAAGGACTTTGCGGCAGGTGAGGGCTAAAGCCCCACTCTGGTGTAGCACTGAAAGCTGCATTTCTCTTCCAGCATCCACTGCCTGTGTCCTGCTCTGAGCCTGTGGTGAGCACAGTGCTGCATCCAACCTCCTTAAAATTCAGGTACATGCAAAGCCAGATGACTGATCCACATGCCTGTCATTAAATGTGCTGTGCTAGAGGCTCTCATTTCATTGTCTTTTCACCCAGTGTGGAAAGATGGAGTTGTAGCCCCCATGCACCCCCCGCCAAAAACCCAAACAAAAAAACCCCAACCCCAAAGCTGAACCCACTCGTTATAGAAAACCTAGATTTTTATTATAAAAGTACAATTATGCCATGCACAAAGGAATTTTGTGCCACAGAAATTTGCAGTCTTCATGTTAAAATAACGTCCAGAGCAGGAACTGAAGTTGAGAGTCTCTCAGGCTGCCTTTGGCTGCACATCCACTCTGCCACTGCTCTCCTGCAGGTTTTCAACATTCCACTTTGGAATCACTGTTGCTTCTCCTCCTCTGTCCGTGGCCGTTTCCGAGGGTTCACCTCAGTCCCTTCTGCGCTGTGAGTGACAGCTGGAGGCTGCACATCTCGGAAGCCATGGGACTGGAAGATGTAAGGAAAATCATGAGCTAAGGCTTGTAGGGATAGAAAGCATGAGTAACCAGTTCCCAGAAGATCAGAATGAGGGATGATGCTGCCATTTATTTGGGATGAGCTGCCACAGAACGTTTATAGACCAGGTTAAGCTCAGCACTGCAAACTTTACAACACATGTGCCAACTAATGTCTGCTCATTTTGTTTTTTAAAGATATTTTATTTTCACCAACCAGGCTATCACTTTCATTTTACTGTTTATCACCCCTATGGCTATGAAAAACTGCTTCTCTGTAAATTAACTTATGTTGCCTATTTAAATAAATCAAAAGACAAATCCATCAGCTCCCACAGAAGCAAGGAGATGACTGGATTAATTGCCTCAGTCATTTTCAGAAACAAAACTGTGAATTTCTACAACCTAGGATATTTTTGTTCCATGTACCTACTTAATGAACTGAAAACATCAATGAGACATTGTAAGAGAACAGCAGAACTGAATCTGTCTCTAGACTGCAAAGACTGTTCCAGCATAGTGATTTATGGGACACAATAGGACGAAAACCTTTGACTGCCAAAGACTAAATGTAGAAGTGAAAACTACATGCTGCTGCTCAGGAGAGTGCTTGAAGTGATCTATCTGGCCTAGTACCACTCATATTTTCTGTTACTGTAGGTCACAATTTAATTTTTAACCATTTTAAAATATGAAAGATCTCAAAGTCAGTTAGTTAAACATGTCATGGATGCAGATGGAGATGATGAGATGTTGTGCGAAGCCTGCAAGTGTCTGAATTCCCATCTCCAGACAAATGCTGTGCAGAAAGCACTGCTGACAGCTCAGTGAAGACTCTCAGTGCAGACTTGGAGAGGAAAAGGCATTAATCAGAACACAAAATTGCTTTGCTGATCCAAAGTGCTCAGGTAGAGACAATGTGGGGACAAGAGCATTTCAGGAATGCTGACATTTTGGGTTGGTGCAGTGTGGAAAAAGCGGGCAGAATTACCATCAGATGTGACTCTTCCCAAATGCCAGTGTGTCCCACACCAAGATCAATCCCAAACCCCAGCAAAATGTCTTGCTTAAGCCTCCCATCCCCGTATTTCTATTTCTGAATGCCTCACCTCACCCAGCCCGGGCTTTTTAAAGGAACAAACAGCAAGAGGTGCCACAAGGGCAGGATCTGTGCAGCCCCTCTGCTATTTATAAGCAACTCAAGTGTTATTCTAAAGAGCATAATGGGGAATCTTCAAGTTTAATGTTTCACTGCACCTAATCTCTGCCATTTCCCTGAGGCACAAAGGTGGATCTGTAGCCAAGTATCCACTTAATCCGGAATGCTGACTCCCAGTGAAAGCATTCCAAGGGTTATAAGGGCCAGAAAATAAAGCAGGCTGCCCAGGATAGATGTCTTGCACTTGGATATAGGCAGGCACCTTGAAAATATAAGAATTTAGTGTACATTTGTGAGCTTTGGCTGGGGGTTTTAGATGGTCAGGAGGTGGCTGCTGGAACCAAGGACAGAGCTCAGTCTTCTGTCATTTTGAATTGTTCCTTAATGTCCTCTGGATTTACACCCTCTGCAGCAAGACTGGCAAGGGTAGATGGGTTTGCTACCTGAGCAGTGTTCCCAATGCTGTCCTGGCAGACCCTCCACAGTCCAGGGAAACACAATTCCTCCCTGGAATTTAGATCCTGGGTCTCTGTCTTTCACTATGAAATAATCAGGTCACATTCCTGGGAAATTCAGGTGAATCAGCTGAGCTACTTACTCCCTTGTGCATAAATCAATTTCCATTTCTATACTCTGCATTTAAGAATGAATCTTCATCAGCCTGTGGAAGACAGGATTTCATGGGAGAGGAGTTCCACAGCCCCCTCAGAGTGGTGACTGATGCCAATGTGCTGGAAAGGACAGGGATAGAAAAAACCCAGAGCTCAGTCATGAATTTACACATTTCATCAGCTCATAGGCACTGAGCAGCCACTTTGCCAATGGTACCAAAGCACCTCATCTGCACATTTCTGAGTCCGAAGGAATTTTTTTTAAATATCTTTTTTTTTTGTATGCTGGTTATACACAAATCTGACTTGGAAACACTGGACATGTGTTGACATCTTCCAGTTTAACTATGGAATGAGAAATGATAACAGCAAACTGTTCTCAGACCTGAATTTCATGAAAGAGATGGGGATAATACATTTTTTACTTGAAGAAGTCATCTGCTGAAGCAATTCATCAGGATTAAGGGAAAAAACAGAGGGATAATCTTAAATTTTAACTAATCTTTGATTAGGATTCACTCTCAACTCCATTTCAAGATTGTGTGCATTCACACAGAAGAGAGCATATCTGCTTTATAGTGCTTATAAAACTGAAAGAAAAAGGCAATTAAACTGTCTGAGATAAAATCCATCTGTTTGTCAGCTGGAGAAAAAAGGACTCACATCCCATGATCCAAACAACCTTGGGATGTAGTCCCACTTCCCCTTCCAATCTTTATAAAAGTATATATTTGCAGTATTTCTTCTGTCCGGGTGAATACATTCAGGAGTGGGGGGNTCTGATTTCTCTTTGAAAGTTTGAGGATGTGATCTGATGGCAGCATTAAAATCTGCAGAAAATGCTATGGCAACGTGTTTCCATGAGGACACGTAGCAAACAGTTACAGAATTGTACCTATGGATCTGCCATTTGAGGATATAAGAGTTGAGTGGTGCTGTCTTTTTAAACCTAAATACAGCTTAGACAGCATCTCTTCTCATTAATATGTATCTAAGCACTCCACAAAAGGAAATAATCACAGGATTTAACTAGGGATGAATAAGGACTCCAGCCATAAGCTGGAAGCTCCTTATATGATAGTGGCAGAGGAGAAAAATCTGTGTATATTGGCTGGTGTAGGGTCAGTGCAGGATAAACACAGCACGGTTCATCCCACACATAAAGCAGAAATGGGGAAATACCTATGGAACAAAGCACTGGTGAGGCCTCTGGAATGCCAGCTTTAATTCTGGTCATCCTGATCCTAAAAAGATGAACTCAGCTGCAACAGATGCAAAGAGCCACCTGAGAAACAACATCCTACCTGAACAGGGAGAAAACAGTTCAGGTCTCCCAAAATGAAGGCTCAGATTGTTCTTGGTAATTGCACTCAGGCCAAAAGTTAACACCAAGGGCAGATAAAATAAGCAGCACTAGCAGCAGAACAGGTGGGGACAGGCTGCCTGAAAGTTTGATCTGGAAAGCGAAAATATTTTAACTCTGAGGGGACAAAATGCTGGGTCACTTTTCTAAAGAGAAAAGGTGCAAATTACCCCTAAATCTGGAGATATTCCAGTATTACTGGTTCCCTTCAGAAGGCAGCTGAAAAGCAACACTAGGAAGGCAAAGACCATTCTCAGATTTGTCTGAAAATTCCTTTACAGCTGACAATGTGCTCCCATCTGTGAATCTCCACCCCCAAAGGAATACTCACTGTGATGTGATAGGCTATGGTGGACTCCTTCTGACTCGGTGATTTGTACAACGTGGCCAACCTGGTAAAACAAACCCCAAGGAATTATGATTAATTAATCCAGTAATAAAAATTCCAAACAGCCCAGTGACCAGACCCAAGTTTTCCTACAGTACCAGTGGAATTCTTAGGGATGTATTTTCATATAGGTCATTCAAACTGTGGATTCCCATCCTTACATGACCTGTCAGCTCAAACACAATCTAGACCTACTAAAAAGAGTGAATGATTAATTAGCCTTGTTTCATCACAGAATTTGATGACATTTTTGGAGCAATATTCATTATGAATTAAATCCAAATGTCACTTTCTTAAAATGCAAACAAAAAAAGGTTTTGAGCACAACTCTTCCCTACTCCATGAATCATTTGTTCACTGACCTCTCAAAGCTGGGAGAGACCCTCAAGAATTCCAGTACTTCTAGAGAGGCTTTTTCCAGAGATTTCACAAGCCTGTCAATATGACCCAGAGGCTGGAGATGTTCTATTTCTAAGCCTGCCCTTGCCACTGACACACAGCACAACCTTGAGAAAGTAGTTTCCCTTTTATTTCTCCTCTGACACTTCCCTGATTTGGTGCATTTAGACTCTAAGCAATACACCTTGATTCGTGTTCTACACTAAATGCTTGCATAATATAGAGAGAAAATTGCAAAGCAGCTCAAAAGCAAAGGGGTTTTCAACCCTTGCCAGGGCTGCTGGCCTGCACCGTGCCCACCTCCCCAAAACTCACACTTACATAAGCCAATCTAGAAAGTGTTCTGCTCTCTGTAGCAAGACACCCTGCCAAAAATCCTGTTAATTATTTTTGGGGGGTTTTTTCCTCCCTGAGGTGCCATTCTATTAGAGAGCACATAATTACAGCCTGAGGAACACTGCCACTTCATGTTAGCTACACAGGGAATTCCTCAGAACACTCAAATGCTGGGTTATTCTTGACAAAATTGCCCAAATCTGGAGCTGCAGAAGCCAGGCTTTCACAAGAGCTCAGCTGGAGCCTCTGACCCAACAGGATCTTTCCTCCCAGCACAGAGAACCCTTAGAATTAAGCTCTGACATTTTCAGTAGCAGAGAGAAAGGAGGAGACAGGTACCAGAGTTGGCCAAAGCACATTTAAAATTTTTTTTAAAAAAGGCAAATGGGTCCTCAAACGATCTTTGTGCCTCAATAACCTGATATAAAAACAACTAAACCACAGTGGATCATCAGCTACAGGCAGCCTGTGCAAAAATAAGACAGCATTGAGCTATTTTTGCTTTTACAGTTGTATCCAGAACTGCTGTTTCTGCAGGCCCCGCTCCACGTTAGCTGCAGATTTACATCAGTAAATAAGCCATGTTTGTCTCTCCCTGGCTTGTTTTCTGGAACTTCTATCTACAGCCCTCCTAGCTCTGTTGCAGAAGAAAAAAAACTTCTTTTCATATATAAAATTAACTTTTGTTCACTCTGCAATCATTATGTTGATGCAACTTGTCCTAAAAAGACTGTTAACTAATCAGTGATGTTAATTTAATTCCAAATTAAACAGCCTGCTGTAATCATTCTGCATTGCCTTCAAACTTAGAATTTAAAAACAAAACTCCTCATGAAAGTGTCAGTGAGCTTTTCTTTCAAATTCAACAAGCAAAACTCTGCACAACAACATTCCAGCAGCATTTCTGCTCGCTGTTTGCAGAAGATTAGGGAACTGCAGCACGGCTCCTTAATCTCAAGCTGCTGCACGGTGATATTATATACAGGACAAATTTAACTGACCAGGAAAGAGAAATGACCTTGCAATGCAAAGAGGGGAAAGGAGAACCAGGAAACAGAGGAGATCTCACTGCAACAGACAGAATTTCACACTGTTTTTAGAAGGGTCAGCCCACCCTCCACAGCTTAGCCCTGAGCTGGCCATCAGTGCAGCCCCTTCTGCCTCTCTGCAGGTCACTGGAACCTGGAATTGCACAGCTCTCCAGGATCCTGCTGCATTCCAGTGCAGAAGGGTCCAGTGGCTGCCCCTGAAGCTCAGGATCAGCAGCCTGTCCTGAGGGTCACTGTCTAGGTGGTTTTAAAGCCTTCCTTGGCATCTCTGGCTTTGGACTGACTGGGGATGAAAACACTGAAGCAAGAAAGTTCTACTCAAAGAAACTGCAGTGGCTACAACCAACCACACCAAGGCCAGGAGCCAAATTCAAACCCCTGCTTGGCCACTATGGCCAGTCTGAAAGATTCTCCAGTGCCACACTCATCATTATATGGATTTTCCTCACATTTTCACTCACCTCTGACTGTTGTCCCAGTGGAAGATTAAACGGACGGTGGCAGCGTGTCCCCAGCTTTCTCCTGAGGGACACAAAATGACAGATCATTATCTCTTATACCACCACCACCACCATCAGCAAGCTGAAATGAAATTATTCTTCAAAAACCATCCATGATTAAAACAAAATATCCCTTTCTCACAGTGATGCATCACATCTTTTTCATACTTGAAAGGATTTCAAATACACCAAGACAAGAAACAACCTCTGTAGTCAGTGTGTTTTACAGAAATCTTGATGCAATACTTCCATATTTGTAGAAAAATTTTATGGATGCCTAATAAAGGACAGGTACCAGACAAATCTTGAAGACAGAGGCAGCTTGAAGAAGAGATTTGTCTAATTACTACTGAAGAAGTATGGTGAGGAGGTCTAAATCCTACTTCAGAACTGCGATATTCTGTCTCTCAGGCATAATTATGAGCAAACATCACTCCCTTTGGGACACCAGCTTTGGGAGAAAGTCAATGATTATTAAAGTATTAAGGGCCCCTGAAGCAGTCTTCTGCTTCTGACAGCAAAATGCAAAATAACACAACCAAAAGCAAGGAGCAGGGAGGTGTGGAAAGAGAGAAGGAAGTTTGGATTGTTATCCTGATTCAGGGGCACAGTCACTTGTTTCAGCTCCCACCTGACCACAAGTCAATGTACAGACAACTTTATTGGGTGCTTTTTCCTCTGTTTATCCCTGTCAGCAGTCCAAAGATGGATTGCATTTTAAACCAGTCAAGTCTCCCCTGTCCACCTGCTCTTTCCTGTCCATCCCTCCCTGGTCTCCACCACATAGAGGACCCCTCGTGCCCCCTGTGCTCTGGTATTTATTAGAGCACAGAGAAGGAAAAAAATGATCCCACTGTAATGAAGACCTAGACCCTCTGGGCATCTTGCCAGACCTTGCTCCACTACATCTGAGTTGAGATTAAAGATTTTGGCTCTCAGATATGGCCCTGAGGCAGAGATCAAAACACATTTTACTATGGCTACAAATTCCACACCAGCACATTTCCAACTGCATTGAATATGAGTGAGAAATGCTACTGCAAAATGAGGTATTTCTGAGTTGAACTGCCTGTAGATTAATATTTGACCTCCTTTCTAAATATATTTAGTAGATATGTCTAGGAACACCCAGCTTAGCTATCACTAGTGGGAAAGAAAGCTGTCCCCTTCATAAAGCTCCTGACTTAATACCTTGAAGCATCTGTGCTTTTTTCTTTTTTTTTCCCCCATAATTAAGATCTTCCCTTCTGCTCAGGAGCTGAGTAAGAGTTTAGAGATTTATGCTTTCAAGAAAAAGCTGTTTCTCAGGCTTACCAATCAATGGGGGAAAAAACCCTATTTAGTGGAGGCAATAGGATTGATTGATTTTACTTGGGGGTTTGCTGCCGACCCCTCCCTCAACAGTTCCTTTGGCTCCACCAATCCATGGAGGAGTGGGATGTTCTTTAGCCTTTATGATGAGACTTTTGAGATACCATCTCTTCAGAGCTGGGCATCAAAACCACTTGGTTAAATATCTTACCAGCTGGTACCAAACTGCATTTTTGGAAGAGTTGACACTACTCACTTTAACAATGCTGTGGTCACACATGCTGGGGAGAGTCACAGTCAGCTCCACAGGAGGTCATGTCAAATTAATTGTTTGTGAAAGAAAATATGCACAAGGCAATGCAGGATATCTGGGAATTATAACCTCCCCTGAATGTCTTCGCATTCTTTACTGTCCCCATGACTCAATAAACACAACAGCTCCCAAACAATGCTGGCCAGTGACAAAAGACAGACTCTATTAGCTTTAATTGAGTTTGTAGCCAGAAAGGCTGCCAAAAGTAATCCATCAGAGAGCAAAAGGCAAAACTGACAAAAAGGGTCAGATCCTGGGCGCTGGGTCTGCCTGCACAGCTCCCAATTCCACGTTCTTCACATTCCTGCAGGAGATGGGCTGTGTTTGTCCATCCAACCCTGTATCTGTGCCAAATGGTTTGGTGCCTGTACAGACTCTGGGAACATCTTTGCCCTTGTGCTGTCCCCTTCTCCCTCCTCTCCAGAACACGGGAATCATTACTTAGCTCACAGAACCTGAAGAATTTGTGCCCTTTAAGTGAATCATAAAATAATGCAAAGCTACAGCCTGAAATAAAATTTAAATGCTGAACCTTTCCTTAATTTGTAGAAATCTCCACTTCAGAACTGTTTCATTTTCCCCTGTGACTGCAGCAGAAAGGCCTGGATGAGGTATCTGCTCATTACCGGGCAAAACTGAGCAGACTGGAAAAAAACTCTTTAACCTGGCTCAGGGCAGGCTGTGCCTGAGGACCCCACACAGAACTTCCCTCTACATCATAACTGCAGAGAATTCCAGTGATGCAGCAAATATGAAATGCCTTTGCAAAAAATTAATGGAACATGTTCAAGGGTAATGGGCAAATAAACAATTTAAACTGTTTGGGAGAGGCAGTGAATGGTTCTCAGGGAATTTAGGAAATTGCAGCTTAGTTTGGGGTATGCAACCATTAAGCTGGTTTCTTTTTTGAGTCATTTAACCTTCTCCACACCACATTCCTGCTAGAGGTTTACTCCTCCCAGCTACCTTTTTGGGATGATTTTTCTTTGTACATAAAGCCAAAGGAAAGGAAGTCATATATCAATTTTCCCCTCAGAGCTAAACACTTACCTAAAGCAGGTACTAACGTGGACTGGCTTTGTCCAATCCTTGTTGTCATTTGGTTTGTCAGAACCACCTGAAAGAGGAAACAGAAGCAAAGAAATAAGAAAATGTCCTGGAAAAGCAGCATATTGATGGGAGGGAAGAGATGGAATTTTCAAAAAGCTTTTTCTGATGAAGCAGTTACTCAGGCAAAACTCTTGGCAACTGTGATGGGAGAAACTGTAAAGGTGCCTCATCTTTTCAAAACAAATTAGGAGAACCCTGCAAAATGTATTTTTGGTTTGAATGGGAGATTTCTTTCATTCAAGACTTTAAAGAAACCTGAATTTCACCCTCCCCAAGGGATGCAAACTCCACACAACTTATTTATCCCACAGCATTTGTCCTAAACGCTGTTTGGATCTGTGATTAGCTGCAGGTGACTTGCACTGGCCCTCCATGAGGAGCCAGCTCTCAGCCCCTGGGGTAAATGAACTTGGTGGTGCTGCTCAAAACGTGCATTAGCCTGGTGATTAACTGAATTTCTGTGCCTTGTAGTCTAAAAATGCACAAGTGGGTACAACACAAAGCAGAATGGAAGTGAACAGACAGAGCGGGGGAGTGTTTTCGCAGCCCCAGTCACTTGTGGGAGGCTCACAGACAGTCTAGGTTAGATCCCTGGTAGAAGTGGGGGTGGGTGAGACAGAAAAGAACCAGGAATATTAATCACAAAGTTCATTAAAAATGAGAAATTGTACCCATCTTAGACCCTAGAGAGTTCCATTGTTTGACATGCTCAGAGGATTCTTGCTGGAGCAGCTCAGGAAAGTGTGTGAGAGCAAACAATTCTGCTGAGCACACCCTAAAACGTTTATACAGCTGAGAGCCCAGCACATATATTGCACATTTTGGAGAAGTAACTCATCCCAAGTGCATGGTAACAGCCCCAAATAGCCTCCTCATCTCCCTACTGGGGAAGGGCTGGGCATCCTCACTCCGAGTCCAGCTTTAGGATCTGACTTCCTTCCATATTAGAGCATCCAGGCTGCCTGACAAGCAATCCCTGGCATGCAGGCTGGATTTAGCCCGCTCACAGCTCATGGAACTAACTCAGACACCACCAACGAGAGGGCAAATCCAAGCAAAACCATTCCTGAAGCTCTGACTCCTTTAGCAGAAGTTTATTTAGCAAGTTTCTACCAAACTGCTCCCTGGTTCAGAGGAAAAAATTTATGTATTTTATCCTTGACCAAAGAAAACCACTGTCCAGTGACAGCAGCTGCTGTTCAAGGTCACCAGGTACCAAGCTGTGAGGGAAAGCACTCAGGAAATCTGAGGCTTTGCAGACCCTGGAACATCATCTCCCTGGTGCCCAGAGCAGCAGGAAGGAGCTCCACAGCTCATGTCAGGACACTTTGGGAATGCTGGGCTCTTCTCTTCCCACAGCTCCCAGAGGAAGCACAAGGGGAGTTTTATTTTTAGCAGCTCGGAACAAAAGCCAACTGCGCCAGAGCGTTGTGGGTGACAAGGTCACAAGTCACCTGGGCACTGTTAGAGGCACAAGCACCATTTTGAGGGCTGGGGAAGCTCTAATTCCTGAACAATGCTTCTCTGAGCTGCCAGAGACTTCCAAAACAACTTCTGGAACAGCTGCAGCTTCCCAGTGCCATCTGCTGGCTGCGGGTCTGCTGCCTCCAGACCGTCAGTGACGTACAAACAATGCCCAGGAAGGAAGCTCTGGGTTTCCATGGATGCCAGAAGAGAAGGCCAATCCAGCAGATAAAGTGGTTTTCCTCCATAGGAACACTAAAACCATAGTTTATTTTTACTCAAAGAGTGGAAAGTTGTGTTGGAACTGCTGAATGGTCTGAGGTATTTTTGTAGGTAAAGTCACCAGAGGAGCATTCCTTGTCCAACCAAATCACTGGAGATGATGGCAAACAGCATTAGAAATGCCAGGCTGCCACTTAATTAAGATCCACAGGACGCTGTTGATGCAAATTTTACTTATTTTGGCAAGTCTAGGAATTTCCCACCTTTTAGGTGCTTTGCCTTTGGGATCCATCTACATTTACCAACTTAACTGGCAAGAGTGAATGCAGAGGGTATAACTGCAGTTTTACTTGGCTGTTTAGAGACTAAAGCAAATCACGTTTCCTTAATTCATCGTAAAAAAAAGTAGCATCTTTTGGGATTTAAGCCTGCCCTGGACTTACTGCTGATTTATGGTCGTTGGCTATGATGATGAGCTGCTGTGCCAGCCCGTTCAGCAGCCTCGTGCGGAGGGACAGGTCCTCAAAGTCGTGGCGAAAGGGAAAGGCAATTCCATCAATCACCACCAGCCGGACCTAAGTGCAGGAGAAAAGATAAAAAACTGCCATTACCATCCTATAAAAAAATGACAAAAAGCAGTCAGACCTGTTTTTAATTGCAGTGGAATGTTTTACTTCATACTTAGGTGAACACGACTGGAAAAGCTGGACTTGAAGCCTTGCAGAGGAGAAGCTGGAGAAAATAATCATTAAACATCAGAACTGTACTTCAGTCAATTCTCCACAAACAGTAATTTATTTCACCTTCTCCCTCAAAAATGAAACCCAAATCAAAATCAGAATACACCCTCTGAAGCCACTGCTGAGATAACTCAGCTCTTATCAGTGATCTGTCTTGGAAACACGGAGTTTAACAGATGTCTAAAGATATTCCAGGCACACTGCACTGGAGCTGAGGATCTATCTTGCCTCAAGATGTTTGCTTTGCTGAATTATTTCTTTTGTAGCAATCATTAGCTGAAGTCAGAGCACGCTGCAGCTGCTGGCTCATCACCCTCAAGACACTGTATAAACATTAGTCTGGGATTTTGATTTATTCTAACTTCATTTGTTGTGGCTGTTTTGATGACCCAAGTTTGAAATACTGGAGGGAGATGGATGGTCTTACAGTGCCTGCACATTCAGATGTCACTCAAAGCCTTGGTGTCTACAAGTTCTTGCATTAGTGCACAAGATAACAAATTGGAAACAACACAAAAATCCTGATTTTCTGCATTACTGATTTAACTCATTACTGGGAAGACTCTTTATGACTGGAACATACAAACCTGCACAGACATCACGGTGAAATGGTCCTAGGCCTCCAACTGAAAAAAACCCACCCTTAATTTGAAAAAGAAGATTAAATAGCTGGGATAAAAGAAGATATTCATCTGTATTCTCATTTCCCCTCCTTCCTACAAATTCTTTTCCATGAGTCTGTACATCTTCCTCATGTATGATTTCTTTAAGAACAATCAGTTTAACAGCATAAACATGACTCATGCTAGACAGGAATGTATACATGGTTATATAACTTGGCTATCATGAATATGTCCAGGTAGGATGCAATTTAGTTTAATTTCTCCCAGTTGCACTTGTTTTAAGACAGCAGACAGGAAAACCTAAAGTATTTAAAGAGAGCTTGGTAACACCTGCCTTGTCCATGCCAGCTTGGCTCTAGCAGACCTTAAAGAATTAGGTTTTTCATGACAAGAATATTTTCTAACAGTCTTTCTCATATTATTAACAAGATCTCAAGCTAATTCCTATCTCCAAATGGCACAGCTGGATCTCTAACTCTACATCTTTCTTATCTCTAAACATCTACAACTTTGTCTCTCTCATAAAACCCCCTAAAATCTGGAGGCTTCCTGTGGTCCCAGACTCGGCTCCAGAGGGGTCAGACTAATTTTAATGAGAGCTGGACTGCAATAAGCAATCTGTCAAGTCACTCCTAGCGTGTCCAAGGAATCAGCAGAAGGTCTTGTGGTTCTCCTGCAACCTTCAGTACTCCAGGCTGCAGGCCAAGCCCAGATAATCAGCACAGATGGTTCCAGGGAACTGCAGCCCGGTGGAACTGTGCTAATGAAGCCATGTACTTTCCACAAGAGCAAACACAACAGGGCACCGTTAGTACCTGGCAGGGAAAGGGAAATACCAGACCACACCAGGCAAAAGTGAGGCTCCCATCTGTGTTTTCAAGAACACAGCAGCTCCCATAAATGAAAAATTTTGGAATATATGCAAAAGACAATCTAATCCAACACTGATTTGTGCTCTGATAGAACAAGGCACAGTCATATTGCCCAGATCCTGACAGGAAGTGATCTGCAGTGCAGAACCTAGAAATCTGGAGGGGAGGTTGTGAAAATCTGCCTTACAATAGCATTTCTCTAAGACATTAGGTACTAGGAAACTTTCTGGCTGCAGTCCACCCAAGAGTCAAGCTGCAGGCTCCGGTTGCTCGTAGCAACAGAGGATGCACTGAAAAAAAAGAGAAGAGTCACTTTCTGGATGGTGCAGGATGTCTCTGGTCCTCAGTGATCTTCTAGGGCAAAAAAAGTGGCACTAAGCCTTTCTGATGTCACCCTCATGGTCACCACACACCCCCCTGGCTCAGAGGCTCTTGTGTGGAGCAGTTCTGTGGTGATTCACAGCTCAGTGCTCACAGAAATGGAAAATGTGGCAGCACAGACCCAGTGTCCTCAACTCAGAGTGGAAATTCAGGAGGATGGCAAAAGCAAATTACTCTCAAGAGTAATTGGGATGGGAACGAAAAAGCAAACAAGCAGAAGGCTTTACATTTGTACTCTGGTACCAGCCAATATTTTACTGCCAAGCTGACGAGGTACCAAGGTGTTTACTCATGTTACTACAGCAGACAAAAATCTTCAGCGTGAAGATGAGTGATACCTCCTGACAAGCCTGCAGTAACCCTTACCTTGGAATGCTCTGACAGGAATTCTGGCAGGAGGTAGACCTGGGCCAGCAGCTCTATGTAGTCACGACAACGGAAGTAATAGATGTGAGAGAGGATATTTTCCAGAGAGAAAGTCTCCAGAGCTTTCCGATGATCTGAGAACAAAACAAACAGATGAGTAAATGAGTCAGAAGTCTGTATGAGCATATTGTTACTTTCATCATCCCACCAAACCCTGCCCTCCACACATAGCAACAGCAAAGCCCCCAGAAACAGAACAGGCAAGGTAAGGAGTGTGGAAACATATTTTCCATCTGGCTTGAAAGTCAGGAAGGTGGTGAGCAGATGCTATCCCAGCATTTGCACACAGACACACCGGAGCCTCCAAGGGAGGCCTCCAACAATGAAAAATTTATTTCTGAAGCAAGAACTTCTCCAGTAAATCATTTTCAAGCCAGAACACCACCAGAGGACATCAGGGACTATTAATCATCCCTTGTTTAATATAAAGGCAGTACTTCATTTAATACAGTGTCTTTTTACCTCAGTTCAAACAGAAGTTTGGTGCATAAATTCTCCATGAGTAACACAAAAGTTGTGTCCTTATTCCCAAGAGACTGATGACTTAGAGAACAAAACTCTCATTAAAAGCAGCCTGGCTATATTGACTTTATGGAGGAGCTGAATTCCAGCTATGGTTTTATTATATGGGCCTTCAGCAGCAACATTGCCTCACAAAATTCTGCTGTTCCTCTTTTCTTTCCCCACCTGTTCCTGTGTTTTGAAACAAAACACTCAGTTTTGTTCAACAGAGTGGGGTTTGAGTGTTGCTGCAAATACGATCATTAAGGTGCTAAAAAAAATGGATGGAAAGAAGGGAGGAAGGGAGGAAGGACAAACACCAATCCCCACACACCACCTAAAACCCCCATGATCAAAATGATCACGAAATCACCACGTAGAAAAATAATTATTGTTGAAGCAGACCAGCTCAGTCTGCTCCAGACACAGACGCAGTTCAGGGTTTGATACACCCAGGTGGAAATAAACAGCTGCCAGCAAACACTCCAAAAGTAACACTGCAGCCTTGTTTCCCTTGTTTCACTCCATCCTTGCCTCCTAGGCAGAAAGAAATGACTTAGCAACGTACCTTCTTCTTGCTGAGCCTCGGCAATGAGGTGGCAGTGCTGCACACAGGCAGCTGCAATGTCCACCACCCTGTCCACCATAAAGCTCCCCTCAGTGTCAATGAACACGGCTTCTCCAGCAACGCCCCCGAAGCACTCTGGGATCTGGACATCCACTGCCAGCTGCATACTGCCACGGGAAACAGGAAAAGAGAGGAATATTTACATCCCAGAGCTGTCCCAGGTCACTCCTGGAGTGATATTCCTGCTGAGGAACGCACAGAACAGGGAGTAGAACAACCATTATTATATTTACAATGCTGGAGAAGAATCAGAGATTGCAGTCATGACAACAAGAAAAATGGACTCGTTCCACAGCTGAGTGAAACAAAAAGTGATTCTTGGTTGCACAGAAGTCATGGGACAATGAAATACCACAGCTGTGTTTTGCCAACACCGGGTGCTCCGCAGATCTCAGTGATTTTTGTCAGCTGCACACCACCTCCCAGGATGTTGTCCAGTGCTGAACAGAAGGTGATGATGAAGCCCTGGGTTTGCTCTTCTTCCAGAAGCTCCAGGGCTGTGCACCTCCTGGTGGCACCTGAAGCCCCAGCTGTCCTTGCTGCATCCCCGTGACATTCCTGCCGCACCACCTGCAGCGCTTCCAGTGCCTCTTCCCTGGAGATTCCAATTTCTAGAGAAGCCAAAACCACAAAATACCACCTTTATTTTATAAGCAGTGACTGATGCTGCAGCATGACACAGAATGATCTTTATTCACTCTCTCAGGACAACACGCACACAGCCCTGGCACTAACGATATGAGTTTTATACTTTCATTATCACAGATAATAAAACTACCCATAATCAAAATCCCAGACTGGTTTGGGTTGGAAGGGACCTTAAAGACAACCCAGTGCCACCTCTGCCATGGGCAGGGACACCTTCCACTGTCCCAGGCTGCTCCAAGCCCCGTCCAACTTGGCCTTGGTTGCCCCAACTTCCAGGGCTGGGGCAGCCACAGCTTCTCTGGGTACCCTGTGCCAAGACCTCACCGCCCTCACAGGGAGGAATCACGACACACTCCTTGAAAAAGGCAATTTTCTGACTTCACAGAAGCTTATTTTGTTTAAATCACATAGTAAAAAGAAGAGGGAAGCTGGGGAAAGAAAAGGAAATGAGCCTAACAGAATCCTTTCGTTTTTCTGCATCCCATTTACATCCATCACTCAGTGTGAGCTGATCTTTTACCAAAATCGTCATTTTTTTTATTCACTGCGCTCATGGGGGCGTCCCAGGGGCCGGGACGGGGAAGGGGCAAGGACCCGGAAGATCCCGGGGAGGCCCCGCGGGGCCGAAGGCCGCCGGTACCTTTGCTCAGGCCGCAGGGGCCGGTGTCCAGCAGCTCCTGCGCCGTCTGGAAGCCGGCGGCGGCGAGGCGTGCGCGCAGGGCGGGGGCCAGCGGCAGCGTGCCCACCTCCCGCTGCATGGCGGCACCGGCACCGGGAGGCACCGGCACCGGGAGGCACCGGCGCCGGACACGCCCCGGACACGCCCAGGGAGCAGCGACTGCTCTTGGCCCCGCCCACCTNGGCCGCGGGTGTCCGTGGGCTCCGGGAAGCGGCTGGAGCGGTCGTTCCCGACCCGGGAATGCCGCTGGGTGTGTCCCGCCTGTGTGTCCGCGGAGAGGCCGCTGCACCTGGCGGGTTCTGTGATCTCCCGGTTGTCGCCTCTCCCGTCCCCGCTGTGCTCCCGCACCGGCCGATCCGAGAGGGCACTCAGGGAACGCAGGAGGCTGTTTTCCCCTTCCATCTTCGGGTATTCCGGCAGGAAGCAGCCATAACTTTAAGCTACTGCAGGTTCTTAAGTCAGAAATAAGTTCCTTAAGCTGCAGTGCTTTACAGCTTGATAATGTTTCCTACCTTTTCCTAGTTCTGTTCAGGAAAGAAGATGGCTCATCCCATCCCTCTCCCATTTCCATGCCCAGTCAAGCTTGGAAGTATAAAAGGAGACTCCCTGGAAGCTGACCTGCATGAGTATGTCAGGGAAGGGAACTATGTGAAAGTGAAGAAGCTTCTGAAAAAAGGTAAAAGCTAAGTTTAGACAAGTACTGGCAGAAAAGGTTTACTTTTTGCTGTATTCTATTTCTGGTAAAAAATAGTTAGCAAACTGCTTATAGAATCTAGTTTTTTGAGCGAAATACATTAACAAAATGATTTATAGCTGCCCTTTTCCATTAAGTGGGAATAGTTCTCGAGTCAAAAAATGTATTAAAATAGGTTAATTGAAAAGAAAACTAATCTTTTATTAGTAAAGTGCTCATAAGGAAATAATAGAGGCATTGTAAAACTAAAATTCTGAAAGTCAGCCGTAGGAATAATGTTTTTTAATGGGATTTTGATTCGGATTGCCAGATGCTTAAGGTATGGTTTAGACACTGGGGATTTTGAAAACCAGATTTGTAGCCACATAGGAACAGGGGATTTTGTGAATGAAACCCAGTAGCTGGTGCAGTTGTAGTTCGGTTTTAGGACCGCGGATCTCAGTGGGTTGCGCTAATCCGGAGCCGCCGGTTCCACGGGCGGGGCCGGCTCTTCGCCCCGCGCCGCGTCTGATTGGCCAGCGAGGGCAGAACATGCAAATCGAGGGGGCGCGTCCCGCGCCTC
>VZRQ01009575.1:619100-724352 GCA_013397975.1 Machaerirhynchus nigripectus
CTTTTTATCAAGGTATAAAAAAAGATCAAGCTTGTTATTCCCACTTCTTTTCGTCGTTAAGTATCAGACCCATCATCCTCCCCGTCAGCTTCATCACCTTCCCGGTTGATGATTAATTCCAGATTGGGATGAATTATTTGGAATAAAATGAACAAAATATTTGAAATCACGGAGGGTTCTGAGTGGAAAAGGACCCACAAGAACCATCGAGTTCCTCTCTTAAGTAAAAGGCCCATGCGGGGATCGAACCTTGGCGTCATGAGCACCGTGCTCTGACCAAATACTTGGGAATAATTTGTTAATTAATTAATGCCATCCTTCACAGTGATCTGCGCTCATCCATCTGTACTTGTACATCCACCTCTCTAATTTAAACAGTACATGTAAGTCCTTACTACTTCCTTACACAACACATAAAAGTACCATTAAATCCTTTACTTAAAACCCTCGTGGACAAGCAGTGCCTTCAATCCTTACAGAAAGTCACAAAAAACATCATTTGCTCTTTTTTTTCTTAATTTCTGCTGCTGTATTTTCGTATCTGCAGCATCTCAGAGCAGTCAGTTCGGTGGTGACCAACCACCAGCTTTTATTAAAACAAGCACCACCTCGGAATCTTGGGTTTCCTTGCAGGGATTTTTGTGGACGCCGTGAATTCCATGGGCCAAACCTCTCTCTTCACTGCTGCGCTGCTGGGGCTGGGTAAAATAGTGGATGTGCTGCTGGAGTATGGCTCGGATGCCAATCAGTTAAGTATCAAACATTTATTTTTTTTAAATAGGAATTAATCCTTGAGTGGGCTTAGTCAGTGTAAAACACAATATTCACTGGGCATAGATGAAGAAGTGCTGAAGATGCACGTTGGTGTTTTAGCCAAAGGGGTAAACAGAGAAATAGTTTTCCTTGTTTCCTGGGGTAGATTGGTGTTTGGGAGTTCATAAATATTCCAGATATTCTGCTTTTCCCCCAGAAGCACACCTGGTGAGTGCAGCAGGGGTGGGCTGAACATCTTTTGCTGTTCCCCAGTCGCTGCTACGATGGGAGCACCCCAGTCCATGCAGCTGCTTTTTCGGGAAACCAGTGGATCCTCAGCAAGTTACTGGATGAAGGAGGAGATCTCAGAGTCCACGACAAAGAGGGGAAAACTCCCCAGTACTGGGCTTTGTCAGCCAGGAAGGAAAGCAGTGCTCAGGTATTTGTGTGGAAGGCTTGTTCTTGACTGCAATATTGATTTAAAACTCCCCTTTCCTATTATCACCACGCTCCTCTTAAAAGGAAACCTGAAATTACCATTTTCTGTAGGTGAAGTTTCAAATTTTGTCGCCTTTGTTTAAAGTCAGCTTCTCTCCCATTTTCATATAATTGATTTTCTTCGACCTGCCCAGATGCGTGCATTTCTCAAAATGCCCATTTCAGTATGGCAAGCAACCAGTTACTTGTTTCAACATTCGTGGTTTATTAATTTGAAACGGTTTTTCTTCTTCTGAAGCCATATTTTTCTTGTTTTTCCCTCCTCCTCCTCCTGCCCAGATGCTGGAATTTATCCAGCAGTGCACGCTGCACATGCAGGCTGCCATTTGGAATTTCCCCTCTGATCTGCTCAGGAAAGTTGGCTCCTCAAAGGCCTTGATCTGCAGCCCCTCGAGGTTTGGTGGCCTTGTCCAAGGGTAACAAGAGATTCCATTTCCATATCCTCTTTTCTTAAAATTAACCAGTTCTTGTATCTTTTTGCCAATAGCAGATTTAAGTCCACGGTGATAAATTTTATTTCTGTTGTGACAGTCCCATATAGAAACTTGATAGTTGTAAATATATGTATATTAATAGAAACTTTATTAGTTAAACTCTTGAAATCAGCATTAAAAGCACTGGATTTTAGTAGCATTAAAGTGGTAACATGAAGTACCAAACATTTTTTGACTTTTTAAGATCATTGCAGATCTTTTTTGGGGGGTTGTTCCCAGCTGTTTCAGGAGTTTTTGTGTCAGATACATGTTGGGAAAAATACAGACTTGTGAACAAAAAAGCAGTGCAGGATGCCTGTGTGTGCACACACATATTTGTTTGTTTATATTGCTTTAAATAAATAAATAAATATCATAAAAGTGCATCTAAAGTTTTAATGAGCTGCACAATAATTTGGAATTTTAACATCCACATTATGTGTGTGGGACCAGTCATATGCAGGCTTCTGGCAGAAATTCTGCTTTTTTCCTCTCTCTCTGTATTTGTGTTTCACTCCAAGCCTTGGAGCCAGTGAGTTACTCCTGTTGCTTTTGGTTTTTTTGTTTAGAAATGCTGACAGTCCTCTGGGTAAGTTACTGAAAGGACAACCCAGCGTGGCCAAGAACATTTACAGCTTTGGTTTTGGGAAGGTAAGGTGCTGTGGGTAGTGATTTTCCAATGGTACTGGAACATTTTTCCCAGAATCTCCTACTCCTCACAGTAATTATCCCACCTGTGCTGTTTTTAACTTTTAGTGCATTCTTATTTCTACTGAAAAGGTGGGGAAAAACCCATGAAGAGCATGAATATTCAGGGCTTTGGTGGTTAACAGGCCCTGGTTTTGTTTGGAACAGGAGAAATTCCTGTTAGATGTCCCCCGTGGGAGTTCCTGAGGGCTGGTTCTGCTCCTTGTTCCAGCTTCACTGGGAAATTCAGGTTTGGGCACTGATTTTCCAGATTTCACAGTGAAGTTTGAGCTGATCAAACTTCACTGTGCCCTTGATCACACTCAGGTTGTTAATGAGCTTGCTGGATTTTGGGAGCTGTTGGGTTTTCCTGTTGGTGATGCCCTGTTTCAGTTCTATCTTGCAGGCAGTGGCCACCTGGGCTACCTGGCCTCTCTCCCGATTATTGGGGAGAAAGATGTGGTTCAGGCTGATGATGAACCAGCATTTTCTTACCACGTGGGGCCCTACATGGTCATGACCAAGTAAGTGGAATTAAAGGGATTTTAGCTCCTCTTTGTGTCTCTCTCTTGCTATTACACAGCGAATTGTTGTAGCAGTGCTTTGTTCAGGTAATTTTCCACGTCTGTTTTGTATTTATTCCCCATTTCCTGCTTGCACCTTGTTTTCTGCTGTTCACTGATTAATATCTGAGTCAGACTCTGGTGTCTGAGAGGCCAAGAACAACCTACAAGCAATATTAACCCCATTATGGCTAATCACTGATGGCAGTGTTACAGTATTGATCCCTTTGTGGTGGGAAATAACGTTTGGGGTTGTTGTTGTGTTGTTCAGCATTTAATCCTTGTAAATGTTAGTTCAGGAGATCCTCTGGATACCCAGGTGTGCAGCCCACTTGCTCAAACCTGTGGTGAAATGAGAGTTGCAAGGGCAGGCTGAGCCTGTATTTAAAGTCTTTGATATCTAGTAATTGTTGTCATTGTTGGTAATAATTATAATAATATTCTATCGTCTAATTATTGTGTATCAAGCAAGTAGTTGTGTCTCAGAGGCAGCCAGAGAATTGACAGATGGGTGATTTAATCTCCCCAAAACTCTGATTTGTGTCAGAGGGGGCTGATGGCCTTTGGTGAAGGGAATTCCTTGTTGTGGAAGGGGTGGGATTTGGGGCAGTGACCCTGCCCTGCTGCATCAGTCTTCAGCAGGATGAGCTGATTGTCGGTTTGAAAGAGCAGGACCCTCAAATTAAAACTCCTGACAGCGGGAGGCAGCACCAGAGCACCACAAAATTCCTGATAAATAACCATGTAAGTGGGAAAAAGCCCCGCTGGAAGCATCTGGTACAAACTGCTCTTCTCCTTGCAGCCTGACGTGGGGAGGCAGCAGAGTGACAGTGAAGGAGCTGAGCTTGCAGCCCCACCAGCACAGCTGGAAGCTGCGCCTGGCTGATCTCCTCCTGGCAGAGCAGGAGCACAGCAGGTGGGAGAAAGGCTCTGCAATAGCCACAGGTGCTCTGGGGTTTGGGGTCTCCAGGGGTGGGAGGAATGGGATTTCCCTTGGGAGAGTTGGTAGTCTGGGGTTGCGCTTCTTGTCCAGGCCAGAAATACAGTTTTCTGTCTCTTCCCACTCCTGATCTTTTAAAATTGAGTATTTCAGTGAAAAATGCATTTGCACTGGAATATATCCCAGTGAAAACCCAGCATTCATGTCCCATTGATAAAACCACTGAGCAGGCCAGGTCTTTTCTTCTTTTCATCTCGGATTTGCTTTGCAAATCTGCTTTTTCCTCTCCCTTTGCAGCAAACTCCGCCACCCTCACTTGCTGCAGTTGATGTCTGTTTGTCTGTCCAGTGACCTGGAGAAAACTCGTTTGGTCTATGAAAGGGTTCACTTTGGCTCTCTCTACAGCATCCTCCATGAAAGGGTAACTGCAATGCTTGAATTTTAAATAATAATTAATTAGAAGTTCAGTGACTACCTGTAACATCTTTACTCAGAGAACAAGAAGACAAAATCCTCAGTCTGTATCTGAGTTTCTGGTTCTTTTCCTTGTTTTTTAAATCAATTTGTCTGTGTTTCATTGTTGTCATTTGATGTTTCTCTCTCCTTTTTAAGGCGCTGCTATTTGGTTTGGTGTTGAGAACAAACAAATGAATTTCCCCTTTTTCCTCCAATAAATTTCATGCTCGCTCTCTTTGCTGCCTTCTGCAGCAAGTAATAACTGTAATAAATAGTAATAACTTCCTCTCACATCAAATTTAAAGACCTGCCATGCTGATTTGGTGCTTTTGGGGTTTTTTTTCCCCAGCGTACAGAATTCCCAGTGCTGCAGACAGAGACCATCCTGCACATCTTGCTCCAGATCATCGACGCGCTGCGTTTCCTGCACTCCCGGGGGTTTATCCATCGCTCCCTCTCCTCCCACGCCATCCAGATTGTGTCCTCTGGGGAGGCCAAGCTCTGCAACCTGGAGTACATGATAGAGAGGTGAAAAACTTCCTCGGGGTTGCTGTGAAATGAGGAGGGTTGAACATCCAACACCTCGTTGGACTGGTGGGAATTAAGTGAGACAAAGAGTGTTTCTTGTATGAGGGACCCCACTTGTTTCATCTCAGGAAATTATTACTGGAATGATCCTCTGGACACATTGAAAAAGTAAATTTTTACAGGCTTCCTGTGTTTTATCCATGGGCAGAGCTAAAGGGTTGTTTGCAAAGCTCCTGTTGGGAAATGTTCAGCTTTTTTTTTTAGTTCTTTTCAGTGTAAATTCATTAAAGGAGGTGTTGCTTTCCCCAGAAAATCTTTGCCAAAAGACTTCTGCTGTACGTTTCTATTTGCAGACATGCCCTGAACCTATTAGGTATTTAAACTAAAAGCTGTGTTTAATTTCTAAATATAAACCTTGTAGCTGAATGTGTTGCATGTCCTAATTTACCATTTTCCCCCCTTTTTGCAGCAAAGACAGTGGAGAGCACAGTGATCTGACCCGAATTCCTGTCCCAGTCCAGCTGTTTCGCTGGTGCTCCCCTGAAATAATCCTGGAGAAACCTGGCACAGTCAAGTCAGATGTTTTCAGCTTCTGTGCAGTGCTGCAGGAGGCCTTGACAGGTGAATCCACAGCTTTGGGCTGTGATGGCTTAACTTGAAAAATGAACCAGGCAAAAACCCCCAAAAATTAATGACAATAACAAAGATAATTGGGAACTTCTGTTAAGTATGATCAGCAAGTTTAAAACTGTGTGGCTGAAGGATGAGATTAGTGGTGGGTATGGGAGAGACACAGAGGTTTTCTGCTGTTTTTCTTCTTCCTACCAGCACAGCAAAACACTCAGTTAAGTCTTTCCAGTGTTCAGAACAAGCTCGTGCAGCTTTTGATCTCTGTGGTAACTCAGGGAGAAGTTATTGTTACTCTGTTGTTACAATGTGTTGTTGCTGTTGTTACAGGTAATGTTTTGTAGTCACTTTGGCTGCTGTGGCAGTGAAATGGGATAAACAGTTACCCTAAAAATGAATCCCAGTGAGGAATCCAGAGCAGGGTTGTTTGCAGTATCACTCTCCTCCAGATATTTCTGTTGGCTCCCTTTAAAGCATCCAGTGCTGGAGTGAGACGGGGAGGAGATGCCAGTGCTTGTTTTTAGTTGTAAATTAGGGAATGGACAGGGAATAATGTGATTTTTTTTTTTAATTTCCATCAACATAAATGTATGGCTGGTGACATAAACTCTGTGCTTGTGTCTTGCAGAGAGCCCTCCCTGGAAAGGTGTGGAAGACTCAGCTGTTAAACAGCTCATCCTGTCAGGGGAGCAGCTGGAAGCAGATGTCAGGCTCCCCCTGCTCTATTATGATGTTGTCAAGTCAGGGCTGGACCCCAAACAGAGGAACCGCTCCATGAAACTGCAGGATATTCAGTATATCCTGAAAAACGACCTAAAGGTGATTTGCAGCCCTGTAACCTTTGATGGACATGCTGTGTCCGTCCAGATTCGAGTTGTTCTGCTGAAGTCTAGAGGAAGTGACCCACCACTGGGTGTTCTGACCGAGGAGCTGAAGGCAGAGACACAGAGCTGGCAAATGCAGCTGTGTTTTATTCCATGTTCTCTTGTTTTACAGGACTTGGTTAAGTCTGAAAGTGGCCACACTGGCGAAATGTCCAAAGCACAGAGACCTTCTGCTTTTACAGATGTGAACATCTGCTGGGCATCAGCTTTTAGCTTCCAGAAGAGAACAGTGGAATTCCAGGAAAAAGAGATAAGCAAGGCTGGTGAGTTTCTTGGAGCAGGATGTCAGCGTGTCCCTCGTGTGTTCCTCAGCCCACAACAGTCTGACAGAAATCATTAAAACGGGAGCACACACAGATTTTATGCAGTAGGTTGAGGGAAGCAGTTGGCTTTGGGTTTTAGCTGCCACTTAATTGTTGATGTAGACTCAAGGCTCTAAATCTGTTTTGTTCAGGGACAGTTTTCGGCATTTCTCAGTTTCCAGAATTAACTCCCAAGCGTGCAACAGCAGCGTGGTTGTTGGATTTCTGGAGAAACGATTTAATGTTTAAAATTGAATTTTTTCAGGTGGCTTTTCTGCCCCCAAAGACTCTGTTTTTGCCAAGGAGAGCAGTGGTTTGGTGGGGCAAGAAGCAGCAGCCAGCGCAGAGCCACCTGCACAGGGCAGAAGTGTCGATGTGTCCTCTGAACTGCAGGCAAGAGCTTCTCACTCCAGTGAGAGTGATGTGGATGGGAGCCTGTGCAGCTTTGAAATGAATGAAATCTTAGCCAGTTATCCAGAAGGTCCCCAAGACTTCCTGGAAGGAGGACCTGGATTAAGCCAAGCTCTAAAGGATGCAGAAAGGCAGCAGAAGGAAGATCAGAGCCCGTGGGAGGGTGAGGAGGAAGGGGAATCCTCGGGGTCCAGCACGGGGTTCACTGAAGAGGGGGAGGAAGAGGAAGAGGAGGAGGAAGAAGAGGAAAGGGTGAGAGAAGCCTCTGGCCTGTCCCAGGTGAGAGGAGATGCTGGCAGGAGGCTGAGCAGCCCTTCCCAAAGTGAGCAGCACATCAGCAAATGCGTCCTGAACCTCAAGATTATGCAGAGCATGGTGCAGCAGGCAGGAGATTCCCTGTGCAGGACAGAGGAGGAGCTGGACAGGCTGGAGGCTGTGGGAAAGCAGAAGAAGCTGCTCCAGGAAATCAGGACAGATCTGCTTCCTAAGGAAAGTTTTCAAGGAAGACGCTGGAACGGGGCTGATGCTGCTTCCCAAAGTACCAGTGACCCTTTTTCTGGAGCTGATGTTTTTTCACACAAGGCTGTAGCTCCACGGTCCAGGGACTACATTCCACCACCAGTAACGTGTCAGGCACCAGGCAGAGACAGCTTCCAGGCTGTTCCCAAGCCAGCCAGGGAAATGGCCATTCAAAATGAGCAGTGGAAGAGTAAAATTGCAACCAAGCACCATGATCGTGGCTGCAGCGTGGGGAAAGGCCTGCATGATGAAGTGAGCCTAAAGCAGGAGGTAAAGTGTTGAGCAGGGGGCCTGTGTATCATTTCTGTGTTCCCTGGCAGGCAGAGGGATGTAGGGAAGGGTGGTGTCCAAGAGGAGGGATGAATCTGTCCTTTAAAATGTATTCATGTGCGTTGTACACAGGAATGGAAACAGCTCAGCAGTGCAATTGTGTTATTTCCTCTTTCTCTCCACTCCTCCCAGGACAGTACTGATCCCGTGGCTCAGGGTGGGGTTAAAATCCAAATCCTGCACTAAAACAGAGGTGGGACTGTCAGGGAAAAGGCCAGTGGAGATGTGTTGAGGCCTGAGCTGTTATTAGGAAGGGCTTCTGGATCACTTTTATTATTAAATACAAAGAGAAAGAAAGGAATTGAAGTACAGTCTCCTGTGGGGATAATCTTGAGTCATTCAGGTCCACTCACCCCCCTGGAAGCTGCATGCTTTGATTGCCTGCCTGCACCTAAAACCTACTCTAAATCTAGTGCAGGGTTTTTGCTAGGCTGAGACCTGGAGGTGTCATCCCTTCTCCTGAGCAGAGCAGCTCAAATACAACTCAGGGAACGAAGTTTGTGCTGTCCTGTTGTTAGGCTGCCTCCCAGACAGCTCAGGCAGTAATTAGCAGAATGCCCAGCGTGTGCTGAATCACGGCTTGTTGGACTCGTTTCAGCGATCACTCCCACACGTGTCTGCGAGATGCCAAAAAAAGTTCAGCTTGCAGTGTCAGAGAGGAGCTGATTCACATCCTGCAGCAAGGAGGGAAGAGGAGAAGTGGTGAGTTTTGATCTTACTTGTCGGAGAGTTGATTCTGACAGATTCATCTGGGGAGAGACACTGTCAGAAGGAGGCACATCAGGATCAAGGCTGGCATTAAATGTTTCTCGGGAAGCCAAAAGCCATCTGTACAGAGAGGAGCCTGCTGTGAGTCATTGTCAGCTGGGGAGCTGCTGTGACAGGGCAGTTTGTGTTGAAGAGTGGTGTTAAAAATGATTTCACATGCCTCTGGGATGGAGGTCAGTGGTCCAAAACTGCACGAGTGCCTAGGGAGAGCAATCTGGGAAGATATTAATAAAGGTGGTTCTCTTCTCTGGGCACAGCCTCCTTCAATTCCCAGTAGAAATAATTTTAATGTTATTTCTTTGTGTTTTTAAGCATGAGTGGAAAGCACATGTTGAAATTACCTGGCAAAACTTGTGCAGAATAATCTTGGAAAGAGGGGGACAGACACCTCCTTCAGTGTTTGGATCAAGTCAGGAAAACTGTTGCAATTTTAAAATCTATTCATGACACGTTTGGATCAGAAAGATCTGTTTGCAAAGGTTGGAACAGAAATATTCCAGGTGATGGTCAGGGAGTGAACTCTGGTTGTTGTCCAGGTCTGCAATTGTGATCACCTCAAAATAAAACCATCCTCACACCGTCCATGGTGTGTTTCTGGAGCTGCAGCATCTGAAGGCAGTTGACAGCTCTGAGGTGCAGAGTTGAACCTACAGCTTGTCTGGTTAATCTGTAAGAGACCCAAATAACTGTCTGTGCTCTCCAAGCTTCTGGCAGCTCAATCTGCTGGTTCTGCCGGGTTGTTAAAAGGCTGAGAGCACACGTGCTCTAATTAATGTTAAAACAACTTGGAGCCTTTTGCTGGCTGGGGAATACTTGACACAATATGCTCATGCTCTGAAGGAGTTCGTGCATTTCATAATCATTTATTGCAGGTGCCATTCAAAACCAAGGGCTGAGTTCTGCAGCAGAAAAACCAGTGAGAAGAGGAGGGTGATGCAGTCGGGATGGAGGAGTGAGTAAACCCGTGTTAAATCAGTGTTAAATCAGTGTTAACTCAGCATTAATGTCAGAAATCTTGCTGCAGTGCAGTGCATTAAACCCCAGCACGTGAGGAAAGGTCTCTGTGCCTTAATTGCTGAAGCTCTGTGAGGTTGTTCTTGGATGGAAACCAAGTGAGTGGGGTCCCGTGTCTTGCACATTCCAGGCATGAAATAATCCCAGGCACGTTGAGGTGGTTTGGCTTGTGGAGCTGAAGGAATTTCTAGCCTGGTTTTGGGCACGGTGTGGATTCAGGAAGGGCAGGATGGCAGTGCCCAGTGGATGGCAGCACGGGCATGGAGAACAGAGAATCAAACTGACAAAAGCTGTTCCCGCAGAGACTTGTCCACAGCAATTTGATTTGGAATGGAAGGAAGTGTTTAACCCTTTCCATGACAAAGGCTGTCCTGATACCAGCTCTTAACTTCAGCATTTCCTTGCAGGCACAGTGGAACATGGGTGAGGCTTTGAAGGCCCCGGGTTGTGTGGAGTGAAGTGGTAATTTCGTTCTTTCTGTGCAGCTGAAGTGAAGCAGATGGCCAGGAGAGTGGCCTCGGGACGGCTGGGGCTCAGCTGCCCAAACCCTGCCGGTGAATGCACGTCTGAAAGCGAAGCAGAGAGCGTAAAGGAAAGCTCCCAGCCTGCCCCTGCTAGAGCCCCAAAGAGCCCCGGGCAGCAGAGGGGCAGGTGGCAGCAGCCAGGTGATGCTGCTGAGCCCTGGGACCTGGGCAGTGAGGACAGAAGTGAATCTGGGGAGAGCGATCCGGAGCCTGCACTCAGGAGTCCTGCAGGTGAGGCTGAGAAATCAACAAAAAAATGCTCTGTTCTCTTTTGGTCTCTTTCCATTTCCAATCAGATTTCGGCTTCTGTGGGGTTTTTTTTACAAGAATTTTTTATCAATTTTATCTTCCAGAGTTTTCAGTCACTCCTTGATAGGCATAAATAGAGATGAGTATTAGGTGTTAGTAGGTGGAGGGAATGAGCTCGAAGACCTTCATCATCACTGATTATTGTTATCAGCATGAGAAACCCAAAGCATTCAGACCCTTGAGTGTGCTTTCACACTTTATTTCTTCCAGTCTCACCACCCAGCTGCTCTTTCTGTAGCAGCTCAGTGGGCAAAGCTTTGGAAAAAGTTCTAGACAAAGGAACCAGGGCAAGGTTCCCCTGCTTAGATTAATTAACGAGGTGAGCATATAAATGTCATTATTTCTCTGTGCTCCTGGCAGACAGTGAGTGTCACTGTCTGCTCTCGTTGATATTCCAGCAGTGCCTCAGATCACTCACTTCACATCTTTTCTTTTTTTTTTTTTTTCCTTAATAATTTTGTTCCATTCTGACATCCTAGGGAGGAGCTGCCAGTCCCCAGCACCAGCTGAACAAGCAGAGTCTGGAAGAGCCATTTATAAGAGTTCAGTCCTTCCTCAGCAAGCTGAGAATCTCTCTAGAGTATGTACAGAAATCCAAGGAATTCAGCTGCAGCTGCTTATCTGTGGAAAGTTTAGCCTGATGTTGCATCCCGAGCTGATCTGAGTAACAATTCCCCTCCTCTTTCCCCCCTTTTTTTGGTGTTTTCCTCTATCAACCACCGAGGTAATGCAAGGAGCAGGAGGTGTGTGGAAAGTCAGTGAACAAATTAAAGTAGAATCTCAGAATTTCAGTGTTTTATTGGCTGGAATGTGTGTTTGTTACTGGGATCATCTCAGGTGATGATGTCTTTCACAGGGACGTGCCAGGGAATTACGTTGTTCCCTTAATTCACCTCCTGATGTCACTGAGGAATCCTTCACTCCTGATTATTTCCTTCCTCCTGCTCTTGAGGGAGGTTCAGAATCAGAGGTAAAAATAACATATCTTGGCCATAAGTCACACAACACGTGGTTTAATTGTGCTCCCATTTGCTTTGAAGAGAGCTGTGGAAAATGGGAGATTTTTTTCAAAAGTTATTTTTAATTTCTTTTGAAATAATACCTGCAAATAAAGATTTAGGTAAGAGTAAGCAAATTAATCCTCATTAATTTCTGGAAGATGCAAAACTTTTCTGTGTTACTGTTAAGTCCAGTCTGGGCTGGTTGATGAGCTCCTGAAAAGTTTCTCTCCCCACTCTCGTTTTTGGGAACATCATCCTGGGAGGGTTGTCCTGCCCTTTGCAGCTTCTTTGTCAAAAATTTAATTAATTCCTTTTTTCCTTTTCAGGCCTCAAACGCTGATGGCAAAGCAGAAGATGCTTGTGAAGGATTTTTACAGAAGTTACCTGGAGATGCAGGATCAGGAATTCAGGCTCCTGGTAAATGTCCTTTTTCTTGCAGCACTTCTGAGGCAGGGTCACAGAGCTGTTGCACTGATATATTTGCCAGCAGCTCTCCTGTCACAGGACTGGACCTTCATTCTTCAGGCTCGATTGGTTTCTTACTCCTCATTATTTTGGGGAGAGCTGAGGACTTTGGTTTGAAATCATTCCGGATGCAGTGTTTATGTACTCGCAGTGTTACAGTTAAAAAACCAAAACAAAAACTTGTTTGAAACCTCCTTATTTTTACCCTGGGGCTACATTTAATCTTTTTATGCAACTTGCTGCGGTGCTGCAAACCGAATTAGAGTTGTATTTACACATTAATATTCTCATTGCTGGGAGGATCTTGGGCTTAAAAGCAGCGAGAGCTGACAGAGTGCGTGTGCAGAATAATGGAGGAGTCACTGTTGGCTCCTTACTCTGTTGTCTCTTTTAGCTCAAATTTGTAAATGTTGTGATATTCCCCAGTGCTTCAGTGACTGTCTGGCAGCTGTGCCATGTTTATGAGAAGGCATCTTTAAAACACATTTGTCTCTCGATAACAACAAAGGTCGCAAGGGCTCGAAACGGCAACAACAAAAAATTCTAATAAAGTTGCAATTTCCTGTTCAATGAGTTGTGTTGTTTCCTTTTGTACTTGCAAAAGCCAATAACGGGAAGCATTTGTTATTTGTATTCAGGAGGAAAAATGCTGTTGTGCAGCACGACACCACGGAGCTGTGGCAGTAACAAGCTGGGAGTGAAGCAGCTGAGCCAAGTGCCTGTAGCCAGGTAGAGACTCGTTTTCATTGTTCCTCCAGGCATAAATCAGCTTATGAAGTGTGCTCTCTTCATTAATTCTGCTTATATATCTAATATTCAAATGAGATGCCAGTGGTGGTTTTTAAGGATTATCTGCATAACTCAGCTCCTTGCCAAGGAAATACTAAAAGGGCTTGTCACAGGTCTCAGGGGGGTTTGTCTTCTGCTGAGTTTGGTGGGGGGGTTTTGCCTTATTGAGGGAGCTAAAATAGGGGGAAAAAAGCCATGTACATACAATTCCTTTTCCACTGATAAACCACAGCCTTAAACAGAGCAAAGGTAATTCAAATTAAGGCTTCAGTCATCTGCTTTAATGTTGTTGTGCTTTGGTTTTGCCATGAAGGTCCTGCCTTCTCCCTTCCCGTGGGATCGGCCCAGTGCAGGAATGGTCACTGGATCTTGCCTGGGGGGTAACGTCAGATTTGGCAGTCTCTGAAATCTTGGAGATTTTGGCTGTCTCCTCTGAACAGCAGGAGGGGTTTTTGTCCTGTAAATTTTGTATTTTACCAGTATGGGGAATATTTGGGACAGCTGTGACTGTTAGGGCTGGGCTCCTCCCTCCCCACACAGGAGCTGAGTTCCCTGGGCCAAAGGGAGGCAGCAGCAGTGGAAATCACTTGGCTTTGGGACAAAAAAAGAATGACTTTGGTTGCTCCCTTCACTTAGGAACTGTTGCCAGCAGGACAGAGGGGATGTTGCTCTCTGAGCATCTGCCTAATCCTCTTTGACCTTGAGTGGGCTTGTCACAATCTGAGACAGATCAAAGGATGATGAAACAATGGAGTGATGTGTATTCCTAGATTTTGATTTATTTTGTTTAATTTCAGCTTTGTTCTGAAGCTGCAAATGTCAGTTAGATGTTTGCTCCTTGCTGAAAACAAATCCATAATCTCTTGAAAATGACATTTTTCTCCTACTACTATGTTCAAAAATTTTTAAGAGCTTCAGTCTACCTCGGAGAGAAGGTAGCGCTTAAACTTCCTGAGAGAAAGGAAACCAAATCCTTTTATTTCCATGATTTTCTGAGGGTGAAAATGACCTTTCCTCCCTCATTTCAGTGTGGATGCAGCACGAGAAGCGACGCTGTGGGAGCCACAGGAAGAATGCCAAGAAAAAGATGTGTAAGAGCCACATTTTATAGCAAAACTTCAGCAAATTGGTCATTAACTACAAAATTCTGTGTTGGTGTGAATCAGGGGGATGAGAGAGGGCCAAGAGAAAACTCCCCAGAGCACTGAGAGAGTATTTTCCTGTGAAAAGTTGTGAGATTGATGTAAAAGAGTTGTCCTGAGTTTGAAATATTTTCATATTCATAAGTAATTAACTTGGTGTTGATCCGGGTGGGCTTCTCCCCATTAAAGTGTGAGGATTCCTGGTTTTCTTCTCTCCATATGGCACAGGGGAAATAAAATCCCTTCAAAGAGCAAATCGTTCGTGTGGAGCTAAATAAATTTTCTTACAGAAACAGTCCTGTGATTCTCAGGGAAAAAAGAAAAAAACAACCTAGCAGAATGTGTTTGTGACTCAACTCATAAAGTTAATTTATTTTTGCAGCTAATGGGGATTTGCATGTAATTACTGATTACTGGAGGTGTCTGTTCTTTCCGTGGCCCTCTGGGGACGATGTAATCCAGGGTGTATCTCCCCAAAATGTTGGTGTGATGAATTTGGATTTCATTTTTGTCACCTGGGGGTGTGTCAGTGCCTGTGCCTTCAGTTTGTCAAGAGTCTTTTAAATGCTCCCAAGACCTACATTTAGGCTTAATTAGCGGCCCATTAATTTTTGTTAACCCTTGAGGTGTTCCCTTGGCTTTTGGGGAATTTTTTCCAGCTTTTGGTTCACACTTGTAGTTCCTGCCCTTTCTGGAGGCAGCTTCCTGAGCTGGTGTTACAGGAGGATTATTTTAAAAATCCTGGGAAGGAAGGGGAAGCAAGTAATTAACCTTTTCTGCCTCTGCAACTTTCCTGAAGATGGTGATTTTGGGCCCTTCAGGATTCCTGTGGGAAGTTTCAAAGGGAACAGCTCCCTCCATTCCAGTGAACCAGATAAGACTGCACAAAATTAAAATTTCAAGACCCCAAAAATAGCAGGACCTGGTGATTTCACAGGTGCAGGAAGTGGCCATTCTAACTGTCAGAACATCTCTCAATAATTCAGATCAGTGGCAGATATTCAGGATTTGTCCAGCATCCCCTGTGAGCAGAACTTCCAGAGGGGTGTGGAGTGTAGAACACCTCGGCTGAGCCACGCTCCCACCAGTGTCAGCACCCCCCTGGGCTCAGGTAATGCAGGGAGGGGAAAGGAGGATTCACAGGGGATGGTTTCACCTCTCTGTGCCAGCCAGACCTTTCTGCCAGGACTTTGTGATGTAAAAACCACCGAGGTGGATCAGGGAAGCTGCATTCACACCGTGCAGAAATGTCAGCCTTGCAGTGAGTAACCACAGGAAACGCTGCTGTTCCTGTTTGAAATCTCACTGGCCAAAGACACAGAATTAAAGGAGAATTTACAGGGACACAGCTGAAAAAGCCACTGCCTGAAAAGGCTGTGGAAGATAAACCAGAAATTGTTAAAGTCATTTAAATTCGAACTGATACCTGTGGATTTCAGCGTTTTAGAGGCAATTTAATAAGCACTCAGTCTGGTTTGAATGTTGATAATGAGTTAAATAATATCAGAAATGTTCGTTGAACTGGAGTGCTTAGGAGTAATGAATTAACATTTGTGCTTCATTAATTTGGTGCAACACAGTGGCTGAAATTTCTCAGTTGGCAAAAGTTTTGTCTGAGGTGGAGCTCCTGGGTTATCAGTTTGCTCTTTTATGGGTAACAGTTCCTTTAGAGCTTCTCGTGCAGGTTCCTGTTCCCTTTAAACTCTTTTCTGCTTCTGTTGAAATGTGATAAAGATACAAAAATTCCAAAAATAATCCTCCAGCTTTGCTGTCATTTCTCTTTTTTTATCTCTCTTTTTTTTTTTTACATTCCAGAAGAAAAAATTCCATCAGCCTTTGAGAAATACAAACACTGCCGTGAATTTTCGTCAGATTCTTCCTTTTGTGGCTCTCAAGAGACCTCCTCCACCGTGTTCAAGACTTTCACCACAGCCTGTGAAGGGGAGAGGAGCATGGAAATTCCAGTGGTGGCTCAAAGAGCTTGCCCATTTGGGCTGAAAGAGCCTGTAAGTCCGAAAGTAACTTGTGCCATGAGTTTCTTTAAATATTCTTTTAATGTTCAGTAAAAATACTTTTGAAAATAGTTTTCCTAAAAAGAAATGCAAGTAGAGAAATGCTTGTAGGTTGTTGTGAGTATTTTGGAGTCGTGGCTCTGCTGATGAAGTGACCAAAGTCCTGATTGATTTCAAGGCAGTGTTGCCACTGGTGATACAAAGATTTGGGTTCCTCTTGCTGGTAAATGTTGGCCACTCTCCAAGTGGCCCTTCCCTGCCCTCCATCCCTTCTCTGGCTCTAAGGATTGGCCATTTCCCAGCCTTTGGGATCCTGGAACACCAGAGTGATAAAAACCTGCGAAAAGCTTGGGTCGAAGGAGCCCTTTTTGTCAGGGGTTTGTCCTTTCTCTGCACATAAAACCTGCCCAGTCTCACCAGCTCTGTTCTGTCAGAACCCCTCCCTTTGGAGAGCCAAGCCTCCAAGGTCACCACAGTGATTCCTGCGGGTCTTTTTGGCACTGGAGGTGTTCCCAAGGCACAGCATGATCTCAGTCACCTCCGCAGACAGTTTTGTGTAAAAAGTTGCCTTCCCACCTTTCTCATTGCTGTCACTGCTGGGGTTGTTGACAGATGAAATCTGAGTGTGCTGGGGAGGACAGCAGTGGGTGCTCACTGTGTGGCTCTGTGTCCTGCTGCTCCTGGGCCAGGACACCTGGAACTCATTAAATTCACTCAGAGCTGCCCTGAGCGGCTCTGCTGGTGGTGTCACTCCTTGTCCCACGCCTTGTTCCAGAGTTGAGTGCCTCTTTCCATTTTGAGGGCAGTGGGGATTTGCCTCTGGTTGCAAATTCTTCATTTTGGGGGGGCTTTTAATTTTTGTCCTGGCTTTAGTAATGGAAGACTCCAAGCAGAGAATGGCAAATGAAGAAATCCTGGAACTGTCCAGTCAGAAAATTCCCATCCAGCTGTCCATTCAGAGCGTTGAAATAAAGATTATGTGGCTGATGGTGTCTTACAGCTAAAAGATGAGTGCACAGCAGCCCAAGCAAAAGTTTTGACACATCAGTCTATTTTCATATTCTGAACATATTGAAAAGCTTAGTTTAAAGCTTAGTGGTCAGCTCAGGCTTTAATTGAAGGTTCTACCTCATTCTGGATGTTGAAGAGGAGGATTGAAGACCAGCAGTTTTTCAATTTTACCCTCTTGTGTTTCATTCTGGTTGATCTCACACAGGTTGGGTTGCCACCAGTTGCTTCATCCCTGAGAAACACCAGGCAGGCACCTGGTAAGTCTTTTATCCCAGCCCCAGCCAAAATAAATTGATCAACAAACAGAGAAACAGATTTGGAAGGAAATTTTGCAGTCTATTAATTATTTTTCCTTCTTTTTTCCCTTCTTGTTTTGCTCCTGGATGTCTCTTTTTAGAGGGATAAATAGCTTTGCACTCAGCCATGTAGTGCTGGTGCTAATTAGGTTATGGATTTTGTGTTTGCACCTGCAGACCAAGAACTCTGACTTCTAAATCAACCTCTGTTTGAAGTGTAAATACTCCTGGCCTCAAATTTCTGATACAGCACTGAGAGCTGAGTGTGCCAGTCTGGCTCGAAATGATTTTTCCATTCTGGAATTATTTAGGGGAATTTGATAAAACGTGAATGAGCCAGGCTCGTGCAGGGTGTTACATGAAATATGTAAGCAAGATGCTATCAGAGTTTAAGCCTCTGTCACAGTTATTAAGGATTAATCACTGCTAATTAACTAGAATGGGTTTTTTTCTCTGTCTCAGCACTCTCAGAGGCATTTCCCCCCTCCATTGATGAGCTGCCTTCACCAGCCCAAGAGCTGCTGGATGAAATTGGTAAGAGGCACTTCACCCCAAACGGTGGGAGGCTTTCCAGCTGTGGCTCAATCAGGACTTCTCCCAAGCCATTCACTGCCAAAATACACGAGAGCTTCCAAATTAGTTGCAGTCAGTGATTAGGAAGCTGGGCATCGACAGCTTAAATAACTGGCAGTTCTTGAAGCCTCTGCATTGCACTGAGTGGTTCCTTGCTGCTGCTGACAGCACACTGAGTGCAGGTGGAGTTTAACACGGGGAGGAATTTGGTGTACACTGAATTTTTTCAAAGGTGTCCTGGAGCAATTCGTGTTCCCCATTAGAAAAGGCAGCTGTGCCCCCCAGGTGTCTGTGCAGAGCTCAGTGATTTACATTTCTTTTTGTACTCACGTCTTCAGTCAGAACGTGGAAAAACTCTGCCCTTTTTTTGCACTGGGAGGGTGTTACAGAAGAGTTTGCTTTGCTTCTTCCTCGTTAAGCTCTTCCTAAATTAAGACCAGATATTGGGATAATTAAAATGTCCACAGCTCTTTCAGAAATGAGACACCCAGACACGTCCTGAGCTTATTTTCATTTCTTTGTTCACCAAAACAAGAACCTGTGGAGATTGGCATCATCAGTGATGCCATTAATGATGGTCAGGGGCAGTTTGTAGGTTTATTATATAAAATAATTATAAATAATGTACAGGGTTTCCTCTGGGGCTGGGTGGATAAAGTCATAGTGTAGAGTCAGGCTAGATCAATATGGAAATAATGCTGTTTTTAACAGAACACTTGAAGCAGCAAGATTCCCTCGCTCCAGACTTGAAAGGGATGGGATTGCAAGACTCTGGAGTGCAAATGAATGGTTAGTTGCTAATAGTCCCAATGTAGAGATTAAAAATAGAAAATTCCTTTTTGCCGTGCTGCAGAGTGACTCTGAGTCCTTGTCACTGTGTGTTCAGCTGGAACAATAAACTGCAATTTTTAGCTTGGTCCCCCCACCAGTGTTTGCTGCCTTTGCCTGTGTGTTCCCTCGGACCTCCACGGGGAGCTGGCGTGGGAGGTTTGCAGGTCTAACCATGAGAATTAATTTTCTGCTTTCATTGTGCCACTGTAGCTTGAGCTGTGTTCAAACACAGGTGACAACACCCACAGGGGGAGAGGTGGTGGGCAGGTGATGTCAAAGACATCCAAGTTTCCATTCTGGGAGGGTGATTCAGTTCAGAAAGTGGCCAGTGCACCCTACCTGTTAATGTTCCTAATTCTCCAGCATGAAACAATGTCTGATTTCACAGAGTAAGAAAATAGCTTCCACTGGGGTAATGAATATTGTATTTCCTGCTCTGTTACAAAGACAGCAGAGTGGTGAATCTTTGTGCTGCTGCAAATGCAAATGGTGCTAAGTGGGAATCGTTTTTAGATGTACAACAAGTCGTGTCAGAGGAGCAGAAAACCTAAATGTTTGTAGGCTGTGCTCTTTTTTTTTCCCCTCAGTGAGTCACAAAAAGAGCAGCAGTAAAAAAAAAAAAAAAGAGACAAAAAAAGGCAGAACATGAGTTAAGTCTGTAAAAAGCTAAATAGCACAGTCACTTGAGAATGCTGCTGGCACATGTTTGGTTATCCTACAGCTTCCTTAAATCTCTTCCTGAAGGATGGGAGTTCATTGGAGCTTGTTTTTAGGTGGGGAGGACTGCAGCAGGCTCTTGCTGGCTGCTCAGTCACTGTGGCTTTTCTTGTATTTGCATAAAGCACAGCTATTTCAGACTCCCATTTTCTGTGGCAGCCTCGTGCTTATCACAGCCCGGCAGAAGGGGCTGAAATACTCCCCGTTAGTCCAAGCCTAAGTCTCACCCCATCACCATCAACTTCCAGATCAGGAAGGTGGAGCAGCAGCAATGCTGGGGCCCTGCTGGCATCCCCATGAGATGCCCTTTCCAGCCTGGTGTTCCTGGAGCTGTTGGGTCTTTCACTCCCTCAGCCCTAACCCTGATTTCTGTGGGGAACAGAACTTGCTGATAAGCCTTTGAGGGAAAAATCACTGGATTTTGATAAATAGTCTAACCAAGCTCAAGTCCTCAGGTTTCCTTCTGGTTTCTCTCCCATACCTGGGATCGGAAGGGGAAAGATGAAAGATTCATTTCCACATGCATTTTTCATTTCAGTGGGAAACAAAATGTTGAGTCCTGTGAATCTGGGAATGTGTTGGAGTGAAATATTTATCTGGGCCTTGCTGCTGGCCACCTTTGGCTGCAGATAATGGGAATTTGTTTAACTGGCAGAAAATCAGGCCACTGAGGAGAGAGTGACTGAGAAGTGGGCAACTGGAAATTTCCCAAGTGCAGTAAAGAAAACAACATTTTAATGTCTTTGTCATCTTCCTTTGATACTAAAATCTTGCTGTTTATGTGGATAGCTCCTGATCAAGTTGAAATGGAAAACAGAGAGTCAGAAAAAGAATCTGAGAGAAATGAGAAGACAAATCAGAGTTTGTGGACTAAGGAGTCATTTAATCCAGGAGAGGATACAGAAAGGTATGAAAAAGGATGGGAAGGCGTGTCTGGCTTTGAGTTACAAAGATTTAAAATTTTGTTTTCAGCATATTTTAACAAGATTCAAAGCTGACAGAAAACTTAAAATACCCTGGTAATTGCGACTGTTTTATTTGGAAATTTGCAGTGTGAACCTTGTCACCATCACTTTTAAATCTTTTATTTAACAGGGCTCACTCCAGCCTCGATGATATTTTGGAAAGAATGCTCCATGCAGATGAGGAGATCCAAGAACAACCTCGGGGACTCACTCTTGGGTGAGCTGATAATTTAGATTTGTGTTCAAGGGTTTATTTTGTGTGGTGTGTACAGATCTGTGCAGGACTTCTCAGAAAATGGGCTGTGACTCCTTGGGGAGTCGAGTGTCAGGGAACTTGCCTGGAGCCATCAGTGTGAACTCTCCTGCTAAACTGAGAGGGGAAAGAATGTTTTGTTAATACTATTTCCTGTAGGTGGAAAGCAAATACTTCAACAGGCTTGGAAGGCAGTGCTTGGTCTTCACAGAAATCAGAGGTAATTTGACAGAGAGGGGGAATTTTTCGAGGTAGAGAAAATGTGCATTAAGAGAACAGATTCATGAAAGCTCTTTATAAAGAAGAGTTTGTGAAAATGGTTCTGCTTTCATGGCAGTATGTAAGGAAATTTGAAGAACATGGAAGAAATCATTTAAACATCATTTTAAGGAAAAAATTTGTATCCCACATAACCTTTTTTCCTCTCAGAACTAAAGATCAGAGCCCAGGAACTCTGAACAGCTCCACAGTGAGTGGTCATAAGTCATCTTTAACTTCTGTCTCGCTCAGGAACATAAGACATTCTTGTGTTTGGCATCAGAATTTCTGTTTCATCCTGTTAAAAAAAACAAAAATGAGGATGATACACAAAACTCTGTCATTCAAGGGCTGCAAGCCTGCAGGATCCAGAAGATGCTGGAAGGAAGAATGGAGTAGAGGAGAGCGGAGCCTGGGCTGGAGGCAGAGCACCAGGGAGCTGTGCAGGGACTTCAGCAGGTGCTCTTTGTCTGTAGAGCTGCTGGATGCACCCACAGTTTGAAATGTGCCAAATCTTTGGTTACTTTTGGAAATATTGATGGTAATTTTGTCTGGGAGGTGACAGCACTGTGCTTGTTACTGCACAGCATTTGCAGCTGTGCCCCTGTTTTCTGTCAGACCTCAGAACTGAGCTGGGATTGGGCTTCAGGGATTGAAGTCAGGATTGGTTTCTGATCAGCACGAGGGTCCTGTGTGATGCACCAGGAGCAGCAGAGCTGGGGCTGGGTTCTGACTCCAAACGTGGCTGAATGAATCAAGCAGAGAAACCTGTAGCACTTGATTCACTCGTGTCTCTGGAATGTTGTGAGGCTTTCATGTTCTGAGCTGAATTTCCCTGTTTTTTTAGACGAGCACCCCAAGGATCAGAAATCCCACCCCCAGCAGCAGCTGGCTCCAGCTCCACCCTTCAGGTGAGGCTCTCTGTGAGTTTAACTGCAATTGTGGTAGAAATTTGTGTGTTGCATGAGCTGCATTCCTGTTTCCCATGAAAAAGAGGCAGTATGAAATCCCATTCCCTTCACCTTGTCATTTTATATAAGAAAAAAAACCCAACTGTGTAACCTTTTTTTTTTCCTCCTTTTTTTTTTTCTTGTCCCCTGCAGGATAATTGTCTTGGATGAGAGCTCTCTCCATGATTAAACCAGAGGGTGAATTAAGTTCTACACATCACCTGCTTGCAGGGAATTACAGCCCTTTTTGGCCACACCAACACCTGTAAAGCTCAGGCTTCCTGTAACAGCAGCAAGTACAGAAGAAAATGTAATGCTCCATGTTCTGATGGTTTGTACTGATTTTGTGCCACTGTTGCATGCACAGGCAGTGTCAGTGTTGCAGAAGGGAACTGTTTCTGACTGTCACATCACTATGAAACTGTTTTTTTATATTCTGCATGTGCACTTTTTCATAAGCTAAAGAATTTCTTGCTCTGTTGCGTTCTGCAGTTTTCACATTAAAGACAAAATGATTGTAATTCTGTGGGCTGCTGGTGCTGCTCAGGCACTGAAATGTTTCCATGCTGGAGTGTTACAGCCCATGTAGTGTCTGTTTTTCCTTGCTCATTAAATTTAACAAGGTAATTTCTTGTTTTCTCTTTACTTAGTGCTTTTGTGATCTAGTGTTGAACTGATTTGACTGATTAAAGGGATTAATTGCTGTGCAAAAAGCTAATGAGGAAAAGGCAGTGTTCTCCAGAGATTGCAAGTGCAGCAATATGTTCCCTGCCAGCATCAGACAAAAACATGAAAAAAATGTGGTTGTTACGAAGATACCTGATGTTTAATTCAACCCCATTTTTGGTAGGCCTCATCCAAAAAACACGCCAAAAATCCCTGGATCTGATTGAGTTTTGGATTCGAATTTTGATGGGCACAGCAACTTCATAGTTAACATTTTTTTGTGATAAATACTGTTCAGGTGCAGGAGTGAGGGTTGTCCTGTTCCCTGTGTGACAGACACAGGTTTGAGCTGGGTTTGTACATCTGGGTGTGTCAAGTTTTGCATCTTCATTCCTGTTTTTGCAAGGAAATTCTCCTATTTACCTGTTAATTTGGTTTTGCAACACTAATAAAAGTTTCCAAGGTTATTGTGCTGCCATGTGGGTTTTTTTCTGGTTTGGGAGGTTCATTTTTGGGGTTGTTCTGTTGGGTTTTTCACTTGTTTTTAACGCTGCTTCCCATCCTCAGACCACAATACAACCAGGTACTGAGAGAGCTGCTCCAGGGAGGTGGCTGCAGACGTGGGGGAGCTTTCTGAGGAAAGAACAAGAGAAAATAAGAATCTTTCATGTGTTTGTCCTGTTGTGGCCGTGACAGAGCTGGAGCAGAAGTGCCTCAGGATAACAGCAAGGCCTAGACCAGGCCTCGCCCCGGGCTGTGACACAATTCTGTCCAAAAAAAAGGTTTAATATTTTCTAACCCAGGCTTGTACCAACCTGGATTCTCTGTGTGGGACTTCTGTGCTCCAGGCAGGAGGATTTTTATTCCTGGTAGGAGCTGCTGGAACAAGACCCTGCTCCCCATGGCCCTGGGCTGTGTTACCTGTGGAGGCAGAGAGTGCAAAAGTCAAATTGCAAATTTATATTGCATGATCCTGTCCTTGCTGGCTCGTGAACCGATTCCCTCTCACTTTGGGCAGCGTTTTTGTTGTGTTGCAGACTTGTTCAATTAAACAAAAAGTAGCTAAAGCCCTGGGGGGGGCTGCAGCAGTGTGGTGGAGAGCAGTACACCAGCGTTTTCACACGCACAGAATTATCCATCACTTTGGGCTGCAACATGTGAAATCTCCTCAGCTTCCTGCATTTCTTGTTCTATTTTATCTGTGGGACCAAATGGTGAGCAGACTGTGAACCATTTCCCTATCTTTTTTTAATCTTAATGTGCAGAATTTTTATTTCTGTTGGTGGAGGGCCTTTCAAGTAGCCCCATAGCCTGTCTGATCTCCTTATCGGGGCCAGAACACAGCAGAGATTTCAGTTCCTCAGCTGCTTGTACTTTCCCAGCTTTAAGTTTAGCATGGATGTAAATCATCCTGATAACATAAACCGTGGGCACAAAAGCTGTAATTAACAGGAACAATTAAACAAGGACCAGTGCAAGACAGCAGAGGAGATCAGAGGGGCCCATCTAATGCTACTTTTCAGCTTCCCCGAGAATGAAAGCCCAATTAATTAAATTAAAACAGTGCTACTGAGCTGTTCTAATTCCTCTCTGAGCCTGCGAGCTGAGCTGTTCTGCACAGCAGGAGAGAGGGAGGCTGAGACCCAGGGATGGGTGTCCTGTGCCCCCCACAGCAGGTCGTGGAATCATGGAATGGTTTTTGGGTCGGAAGGGACCATAAAGATCATTTAATTCCACCCCAAGCCCCATCCAGCGTGTTTCATTCCTTTGTACTGGGCTGGTTGTGGGGATTTTTGTTTTGTTCTTGGTTTGGAGCAGAGAATCTCGGAGAGAAAAAACAAACCCCTCAGTCTCCCAGATCTCATCATTCTCCATCCCAGTGCAAATTGCTGGGGTGCCTGGCTGTGGATCCACCTCATTTTGAAAGCAGTACAAGGGTTCAGGCTCAAATATCTGCAAGACAACTCTGAAGGCAGGCAGGCTTTTTTAGAGCTAGAGGAATTGAGTGAAACCCAGTTTCAGCGACTTGCTGTCTTCAATACCGTCTGTAGAAACCTTTCCTGGGTTCCTAAATGACAGAATCTGCCTCCAAAACCAGAAGTGTGATTGCAGCTGGGGTAGATAAACACTGTGATTTGAGATTCAAGATGAGGTGTGAAGCTGCAGGGCGTCGTGGAGGTTTTCTTATCTTTTATTTTATCCTTACAGGCTTTGGCATCTTTTGTTTGCTGTTAATGGGCAGTGGTGCCTCTGCTGTGCCTTGGGGTCTGTTACCACTTGTGTTTTCACCCCTGCTGGGAAATCAGTGGACTAAGACCTTTCCTTATTGCCTTAACTATTAAAAAAAAAAAATTAGCTTTGTGTCTTTGCACTGGTTTTTTTCTGGCTTTCTGCAGTGATGGTTGTGGCACTTTTGTTTTCTGTCCAACCCTCTGTCAGCCAGAAAAACAGATGAACTGCTTAGTATTTATTAGTGTTTATTAACACAGTTGGCTCTTAAACATTCCTGCTGGATTCATGCCAGACTTCCAGCATCACCCTGGACTTCACACCAGGACCAGGCCATGCAGACAGGCCTTGCTCTGTCTGGGGATGCTGACAGACCACGTTCCACCCGACTCTGGGCCAAACAGCAACCTGGGATGTTGTGCACTGAGGGAAAATTACTGTGTATTTTTTATTTTGTGTTGTTGAAAGGCTCCAATGAGGGGCTGGGAGGGAGGGGTTTCCTCAGGAGAGTGAAACAGCAAAAATTTGCAGTTTCTCCCATGACGGAATGGCTCCTCTCCAGCAAGAAGACACTGTCATGTCTTTTTTTTGTTGGGGACCCCTCCAACCTCTGAGAGCCCCCCATCAACTCCACCCCGAGCCCCTCTGTGCTGCTGTGGGTGGCACAGGCAGATCTTTCAGCAGGCACTGGTGCAGGCAGGATGTGGCAGCTGTCACACGGGGTGGGATGGTGTCACCTTGTTCCTCAGCCTCTCTGCAGCGACCTGGGGACCAGGGGCAGCTGGAGAGGTTTTCCCCATCCCCCGAGGGTGGTAACCACAGCACAGCATCCCCAGCAGGCAGCTCTGGAACTGGGCAGGGAAGGAAAGGGCCGGTTATTTGTGGTAGCGGAAACCTGGCGTCTCCTCAAGACTCGGCAGGTTGGATGCTGGTTATGTTTTGGGAAAGATCTCTGTCTATTCCCAGCCCAACTCTTCGCAGTTTATGGACAATAAAAGTTTCATTCTGTTTGCTTTGTGCCTTTGACGAGCAGCCTGTGATCCAACATTAAGTTGCCTGACCCCATAAAACCATGGAAGCGGAAAATGAGCTCTTGGTCGGGCTCGCAGGCTGCTCCCTCCGCTTTCCATTTTATTCCCCAAATCCTTGCTGCTTACACAGCAACCCTGGGATCGAGCCTGTGACCACACTTCCAGCTAGGATAGATGCTTCCTCCAGGTTTTTGGAGGCGGTTAAGCTGTTCTCCAGCAGCCCCAGTGAAGCTGTGGGTGATTTGGAGCTTTTTCTCTCACCTGTTTGTTCATGAAGACATAGATGATGGGGTTGTAAACCGTGGCCGTCTTGGAGAAGTAGGAGGGCAGGGATGCCAGGGCTGGCTGGATGACCATGTCCTTGTTGGTGGCCACCACCAGTGCAAAGGTGGCATAGGGCAGCCAGCAGGTGAGGAAGGCCACCACCATGGCCACCACCATGCGCGTCACCTCCCTCTCCGCCTGCTGCGTCGTGTCCGACTCCCGCTGCTGCGCCGCGGCCTGCGGGGAGTTCGGGAGAGAGGGGGATGCCTGTCAGCAGCTTGGAACAGCACTGGCATCCCTCGGGAGCCCTGCTGGCAGCACCAGGAGGTGCCAGCTCTGTTGGCTGTCCCCAAAACCTGCCCTGAGGCTCTTCATCCCCGTGGGGACGCTTTGGGAGCGGAACAGCGCGCGCTCAGCACTTACCGCCCGCAGGGTCAGCAGCAGGTTGGCGTAGGAGAAGAGGATCAGGCTGAGGGGCATCACAAAGCAGGTGACAAACAAGGCCAGGATGTAGCTGCTGTTGTTGCTGCCACCTGTGTACCAGTTGGGCCCGCAGGAGGTTCTCAGGCCTGGAATAAATGTTGGGAATGAGCCTAAACCAGTTATGGGTTTGGGTAAAGGCTCAGGAATGGGCTCCAAAACAGTCGTGCCACCCAGGACCTCTCACTTTTCCATCCCCAAGGGCCTGGAGATCAGCCACTGTGGGGGTTTGGCTGGCTGGGTGCCCTCTGTGATTTTTTGTGGAGTTGTGCCTAGCCCCTACAAGAGCAGGATTGGGCTGGGTGTGTGCTGGGTGCTGCTCCAGCAGCCAGAGCAGCTCCTGACTCAGATAAGAGTGGCTGCAGAGGGTCCTGTGGTGGGGAACTTCCAAAGAACAGCCTCCAGGAGAGGATTATTAAGCAGCAGATATTAACAGGAGATGTTAACCCTTTAAACTCCAGCACAGACACTCTCCAGCCACACCAGGCTTGAAAAACAAGATGCAAGAAGACAACACAGTGGGGTCTGTCACCTCCCCTACCTTCAGGCACGTAGCTGCTCCAGCCCAGGAGTGGTGGGGTTGTCCAGAGCAGTGACCAGCCCCAGGTGAAGACACAGCCGCTGGCAGCGTGCCGGTGCTGGAACCGAAAATCTCCCAGGGGTCTGCAGACCACCAGGTACCTCTCCAAGGCCAGGATGGCCAGGGACCACAGCCCCACGATGCCTGGGGGGACACAGAGGGGTCGTGTCTCAGGGACAGGTTCTGCTGCCTCTGCTGGGATGTGGTAGAGGATGATTTAGTTCAAGTAAATGTTGTTTAACAAGAAGTTGAATGTTTTTTCTTACAGCAGGGAGAGCTGGGATATTTGGCCCTTAGAAATGAAGTTGGCAACGGGGAGCTGTGGAGCCTCATGGTTACAACAGAGTGTCCTCAAGGAGAGGTTTTGTGCAATTTCCCGTCCCTGGTGCACAGCCAGCCCCAGGAGTGCTGACAGAGCAGCCAGCACCCACAAAATGCTTCCCAAACAAGGATTCCCCATGCCCCCAAGTGGCATTTCCCACTCTGTGAAGACCAAGACTGGACATGTGGTGACCTGGCACAGCCAACCACCTCCCCAACCCTTCCCTGTGCTAACAAAGAGCTGAAGGACACGAGTTTCAGACCGTGAAAGCACTGAGTTGAGGTGCTGAAACATCTCCAAAGCCCCCTTGCTAAACCCAGAAGGACCAGCCAAAGCCCAAGGCAGGTCTGGAGCTCATCTCCTTACCTGTCAGGGACACCATGAAGCCCTCCAGCTCGCAGAGCCGTTTCCCGAACACGAAGAAGCCGCTGATGTTGTTGGAGAGGCTGACGGAGCTGCCACAGAGCGTCACCAGCAGGTTGGCCACGGCCAGGTTCACCAGGATGTAGTTCAGGGGCGAGCGGAGCTTCTTGTGCCTGATGGACACCACGATGACCAGGCCGTTGAGCACCGAGGCCGAGGCCACCACGAGGCCCATGAGCACGGCCACCGCCAGGTACATGGCCCGGGGGGCCTGGTGGGGCCACTGGGGGCCATCGAAAGGCCCTGGGGTGCTGTTGTTGGTGGGCTCCTGGGAGCTGTCCATGCAGCAGCAGCACCTGGGGCAGGTGACCCTCCCCAAAAGCAGAGCCTCTTTATAGAGCAGGAGGGTGTGACGTGCCCCAGAGCAGCTGGGCGTTCAAATACCTTAAGCTGTATTTTAATCTGAAGGGTTTGTCCTCCCTCCTTCCCATCCTCCCTCCCTCCCCCTTTTTATAATCAGCTCTTTTTTCCCAAGGGGATAAAGAGTGAATTAAACAAAAATCTGATGACTGAACAGAGCATCATTTAATTGTGTAAATATTTTTTTTTCCTCGTGCTTTCCAGCTGGGTTTTCCTGTAGGTCTGGGCTCAGCACCTGGGACTGGACATCATTCCCTGGGCCCTGGGTTTGCTGGGCTTCAAGGCTACTAAATACACATATAAACATAAATATATTTAAATATAAATGCAGTATATCCACTTAATTGGGCCATATATATGTATTTTCTCTCTCCCTATATATATAGATAGATCTATAGATCTATAGATATCCCCATATATATATTTTTATAAGTACTTATAAGTACAGATATAGTATTTATGCTATATGGGGCCAAGCAGCCCCCAGTGCTCTGGTTTAGAAATCATTTCTCCCCAAATCCTTGCCCTCCCCCAAATTCAAACCTGCACCACCAGCATCAACCTATTCTTTTTTAAATTTTTTATTTTTTAACCTTTTTATTTTCGGTTCTCATTATAAATATTAACAAATCTGACCAAAAGTACACAGATAGGTAATACTGAAATACAAAAGTCTCTCAGGATGCAGGGAAGGATGGTTTCAGCAGCCTTCACATGGTAGCAAAACATTGGTATCAAACATTTCACGAGGCCTGGCATGACAACCACCAACTCTGCATGCAGCTGGGACGGATGGACTTAGAAAAGACCGGGGTACAAAGTGAGGGAACCCACACGCACGTGTCCTACTCCACCTCGGGCACAAACCAGCTTCATGTGCTGGAACAAAGGATGGGTTGAAAGGAACTTTGCCAGAAAAGGGAGGCACAGCCAACCTGGTGCTCCTGGAGCTTTTCCCTGGAAGCTCAGACCCCCCAGCCAGGTTTTAAGGTGCTGGGCCAGGAAGGATGAGTGGGAACATCCGACTTGACAGGCTGCCAGCATTCAAATAAGATCCATGCGTATCTGCAGGGTGCATTACAAATATCAAGTTATAAAAAAAAAACCCCTAGGAACGTTGGTTTTGTTCCTTTTATCCCCCCCAATATCAAACAAGGTGTAACACGATCGCCACGGGGAAAAGTAAACGTAGGTTTCCAGAGATTCCATTGCTTCCCAAGAGGGAAAAAAAAACTTGGCAACACGTGCACAGGGCTTGGAAGCTGAGGGTAATTGAGACTTACAGGGAAAGAGCAGCTCTTCCGAAGAAAAAATTGTTTAAAGGCTTCAAAAAATTTTGGGAATGGTGCAGCATTTCCTAGAAAGTTTTAGCTCATCCCACCAGGCGTCTGGTGGCATGAGGATGAAGAGACCAGCCAAGGTGGCCAGGATGATACCTGGGATTTTTTTGATGATATTAATATATTATTCCTGTGCCATATTAATACTACTGTGCCATACACAGAAACTTATTTGGTTTGGATGCTGTTTGAGGCAGGAAACGGATCAACCTCATGGCCGTGCCAAGCTACAAACATAACCCCAGCTCAGCCCCGAGGCTCAGCATCTTCATTATTTAATGGGCGAATTGGAAAGGGATGAAAAAGGGAGAAATGAAAGAAGAATTCAGCCTGAAAGCTGGCTTTGCTGGAAAAACAGCCGTGCTGCTGCATGGCACGGTTTCATTAGGAGAGCGGCCGCTGCCGATCCTGGGAAGCAGGAACAGCCAAGGCTGCTCCAATGAGCTTTTCATTTTGCCTCCCAAATGTGAGGCTGCCCCGTCCCAGGAGGAAAGCTGTGGTCTGCACAGCTCTGCTGGCTTCCCGTGAGTTACTGGAGAGGACGAGCACAACATTCCTGGAAGGAAAGCAAACACTCCTTGCAGGTTTACCAGGGACACAATCATTCCAACGGAGGAGCTTTAAATGCATAAAAGACTGTTTAGGCCCAAACCACAGAGACTGACAAACCACCAGAGATATGGCACAAGCTGCCTTGAGGAGACAGTTCTGGGTTTTGTGTGTTTTTGGGGACGCCTTTTGCCGATGCCGGACACACGGACGCGGACGGACGCATTCATTGTCGCCACTGACTTGCAAGGCAGCGAGAAGGTAACTGAGTAGAGCCAGGATTTGGGAGAGAGGAGCCAGACTGCAGTGCATGCAGGGGTGCACACCCGTGTGTGTGTGTGTGAGTGTGAGTGTGTGTGCACGTGCACGCTCAGGAGCGGGGCTGTGAGTGCGGCAGGGCGCAAAGAGGCGCTTTGGAAAAGCCTTGGGAGCTGGGAGCGGCCGCCAGGGCAAACCACCTGTGCCTTCCTCCCTGGGAAGGGCTTCCCTGCAGCCAGGCCCCGCTGTGGGGTGTCCTGCTCTCTCCTGGCTGTCCCGGGATCCCCCGTAGCTAAAGCTGGGTGGAGTCCAAAGGCCGTGGAGCCGCGGCCCCGCGGGGCTCAGTCGCTGAGGACGGCGCCCGGCAGCTCGTTGGTCAGCGTGTGCCAGCGCTCGATTTTCTTGTCCTTGTTCTTCAGGCAGTCGAACCAGTGCTTCAGCCGCTCCCCTTTGGCATTAATTCCTAACACGACTCCGCCTTGGGAGAGAGACAGAGAGAGGGAGAGGTGGGGGGGAGCATCAGCCCTGCAAGGGATGCTGAGAGGTGCCGAGGGACACCGGGGGATGCTGGAGGGAGCCAGGTGATTCAGCATCCTCACAGCATCCAACCTGATGTGAAATAGAGCCCATCCTCCCCACTCCCTCCTGGCTGTGGTCTGGGACCTGTCCCTGGCAGTGCCTGTGTCCCTGGCAGTGCCCTGTCCCTTGTGCCAAGGGCTCACTGCAATCACAGCAGCTGTCAGAGACACCGGGCACTTGTTAGTGATAAATCACAGTGACCAGCAACAAAATCACAACAAGCCCACACATCCAACAGAGATAAATGAGAGCTCCCTGTTAAAGCTGTTTTTTACTCAGAGGAAAACATCTGAGAACAGAAGGGGAGAGGCAGACACATTTTCTTCCTGCTTGGATGCTCCTTGAGAGGCTCAGGTGCGGGAGAGGGATAAAAGCAGAACCGAAACCCAGCGAGAATGAATGTGGGGATGGAGAACAAACCGTAAGGCTGGAGGAGTGCAGGAAAAAATAAGAGGCACAGACAGCAAAGATAAAGAGAAAAGAGGCCAAGGAGACCTTCTGGAGTGTGCCACTCACCTATGAAATCGTTTGATTTCCCGATATCGTAGTCCCACACGGTGACTTCCAAGGTCTTCTTTGCCAGGTCACCATGCTTGATCTCATAGAAAAACTCCTGTGGGGTAGCAGAGGCAGAGTCAGGATGAAACAGGGGCTGGGGCTGCCCATCCTCCTCCTCAGGCTTTGCTGCCCACGGGGAACCCAACCCTGATCCCTCATGCAGTGACTAAGGTGGGTGGTTTTTTTTATCCTTTAAGTCTGAGGTTGAAAAAACCCCCTCGGTGAGAGCCATACCCACCCCAAACCCACCTCATTGAACTCGGGGTTCAGCGTTTTCTTCTTCACTGCTGTCTTGTGCTTGGATTTCTTGTCCTCATCGGGTTTCAAGTAACTGCAACGAGAGCGAAGCAGCCCAGTGGGTTCCAGTGAGGAGGGCAGGAGGCCATGGGTGGGGACATCTGTGCCTGCAGGACCAGCTCCTGAGCAGAGCCAGGGTGAGGTGGGTGGCTGAGCCCCCTGAACCTCCAGCTCCCTCCTCCCCTGCCAAAATGCTGGGGATGGCTGGGAGGAGGCAGCATTTCCCCACCTTAGAACCAAGCCAGCTGCTGGCTGCCATCAGAGAGCACCGATTATCCCATCTCCAGTCCCTAGGGGACACTGGCACTGCGTGCATGCTGCCCAAACCCATCGCTCCCAGCCCAGGACCAGTCCAGACTCAGGGCTGTGTGACCGGTCTGCTCATCCAGAGCCTCGCCAGGAGACAGGAACCACATCAACATAGAAAAAAGAGCAGGAGTGAGCAGCTTTGATCTGTTCCCTGCAGATATTCTGCAGCACAGCACCAGAGCTGGACAGCAAACGAGATTAAAGTGTCACCAGGCAGAGAGGTGACCTGAAATGTGGGCCAGGTCAAAGTCAATCTGTCGTGGTTTTGTGCTGGTGCTGTGCCTTTAAAGATCAGTTCTGCTTCCTTGCCACACGTTCCACATCTTGCTCATAATTAAAAAATTAGGGCTTGTACCGAGAAGCAGCACTTTGCTCTGATCCCAACCCTGCAGATGCAGTCTCCTGTGGATGGCACAGGGGACACCCAAAACTGGCTGGGTGCAACGGGAATTGTGCTGCTCGGGGACTGAGCCTCCCGTGGGTGTCTAAGAAAAGCAAGAGGGGATTTTCACACAAACACCTCCACCCCCCAAAACCCAAGTCAATAAAGAGGTAAGTGTGCTGCTGATAAACTCCCTTGTTGGCCTCCCAGGCGGAGTTTATCCCAGTAGTTCTGCCTTGGCAAATACAACCCTAAAAGTGCCCCAGTTCGAGTCAGCACAGTGGGGACAGGGAGGCGGGGCAGGCACCGGGTCCCTTCCTCGCCACGGCCACCCCTTCTTTGCAGAGCACGAATTTGAAAAATGCCATCCCCCCAAAAACCAGGAGCCGTGGTGCTGAGGCAGGGCCAGGCCAGCTGGGACAGCCCCACACCGCCAAGCGCTGCGCCCACCTTTACCGGGAAGCTCTGCCCGAATAATTGCCAGGGAATAACGCTCCAGGCGGGAGGCCAGCTGCTGCCGTGACGGCCTCATTTGCATCTCCTAATGAGAGCAATTAATTCCCCGCTCCGGGGAGCGGCGGGAGGGGACAGCAGGGCCGCGGGTCACACTCACATTTTGACGTAGGGGTCGGAGTAGCCGTTGGCATCCATGGCGGCCAGGTGGGCGCAGCGCATGATGCCCACCTGCAGCCCCTGCTTCTGCGAGCTGTACTTGAGGGAGACGAGGATCCTGCCGCGCTCCTCCAGCGACTTGTCCTCTGTTTTATCTATCTGGGGAGGGAACGCACCCAGTCTGGGGGCTGCACCGGGATACAGCCACAGCCAGACGCCTCCCCAGCCGAGGGATGCTCTTCCCCCCATCCCTGACCGTGCTGGAGGGGCCAAAGAGCTCCGTGTTCCCACGTGCCACTGGGAGAAGCTGCTGTATCTGGGATCCCATTATGGGGTGAGGCTCTGGACGCCCTTCACTCACCGGCAGCTGCTTCTCCAGGCAGATGTTGAAGTTTTTGGTCTGGTTGGGCTTCAGTTTCTTCAGCGGGATCCGCGTCTCCCCGATGAACTCGTTGTGGCGGAACTTGTCCTCGTCACACACCGAGATCCTGCAACGGGCACGGGCTGAGCGGGGACGCTGGGGAGAGGGGAGGGGCTGCCCCCCCGCACTGCAGGTCCCCCCAGTGAGGGGACAGCTGAGGTCACCCTTCCCCAGGCTGTGGGCAGGGCACCTCCTTTGCAGGCAGCTGGAAAAGAGCTCGAATGCAGCTGGAATGCAGCTAGCCATTGTCCAGCTGCTGGCACAGCCTGGCCAGGGCAGCTCTTGGTGTGATTCCCTGTGTCTAAACACACATCCCAGCCCAGGCACTGTCAGAAAACAGAGCTGGAGCCTCAACCATCCTAATGACTCCTCCATTAAAACATCAAACTCGTCAGTGACTTCAGCAAAATTACTCGGAGTTGCCAGAGCTGCATTTTGCCCAGCCATGGAGGCTCTTCCTCATCCCTTCCTTGGACTGTGTGGTTGGGAGAATCCTGCTTCCCACACAGCTCCTTCCCTCCTTCCCGAGGAGCTTGGGCACTGCTGGGAGCTCCCAGGGTGACCTGGCTGGGACACAGAGCAGCTCTGCCACCTCCTGTCCCACCAAACAGACAAGGCCAGGAGTGATTTCCCCACCCAGCCCACGGAAAGCATCACACCCTGGCCAGGTGAGGCTCTCCCAGCCCCGCTGGGGTCCCAGTGACGGGGGCTGTGTCCGAGGGCAGTGACGTGGTGCTGAGCCGAGGCTGTTTTCCATGGAAAAGCTATAAATGCCTTTTCCTGAGCTGGCAGCTAATGAGTCATTCCTCTGCTGCTTCCCAGCCCGCTCTGGGCGTCAGGAGAGACGACAGAAGAGCAAAGTTAGAGCTTGCAGGGAGCCTCTGCTTGCAGCTCCTGAAATCCCAGAGAGGGCTGGAACGGTGCCTTGAGGGAGCAGCTGCTCCCCAGCAGTGCTGGTGATGGGGAAAAGCCATCCCACACCCCTCCAAAGGGAGCATCCTGTGTCCCCACCGGAGCCACCCAGGAACTGTCTGGGCTCCCTGCCCATAAAGGCATTTCTTTTCCCTGCCCTTACATCCTTTCTCCTTTTTATAAAAATGCTCTTACAGTGACTTCTCATCCTTCTGGCACCTGATTGTTTCCTCTTTCACCCGCTCCCTTCGGTGTCCGTCTGCCATGGGTGGCACCTCTGTCCCCAGGGACCACGGGGGAAAGGGGGAAAAGTAATTAAAGGTAAATAATGCCCTGTGATCCCACCTGAGAGCAGCAAATTGCACACCACACCTCTGGCCTGCTCAGCATCCGGATGGTTTATCCATGGATGACTTATCTATAGATGGTTCAGTGGCTTCTCCAAGGACGGTTTGACCACCCTCACGCTCACAAGTGAGTAACAAGGAAGCCATTTGGATGTCCCAGTGCCACGGCACAAGGACCATCAGGCAGCAGAGAAAAGGGGTTTGGGAAAAAAAAAATGGAGTAGGAAAACAAGGAATGCTGCTCTCCAGAAAACTGTGGCTGGATGAAGCGTTACTATAGATACCCAGGAAAAAAACACCCCACCACCATGGCAAAATCCTCAAAGAGACTCTCAAATGCAGGCACAATATTCCCCATTTCCTCTCGTCTTTCTTGTAAAGAACAAAACCAACAAAGGAGCAGCAGCAGCTCCAGAGCCAACGCTGCACTTGCCAGGTGTGTGGAACCCCATCTGGGCAGGGACAGGAGGGGACAGGAGGGGACATGGCCTCACAGGGAGTTGGCATCCCAGGATCTGTTTGTACACCTGGCACTTGTGGAGTGGTGCTGGCTCCCGGGCACTCAGGGAGACAGGGTTTGGGATGGTTTCACCTGTTAAAAACATGAGTAAGGATTCTCCTGACAACGTCCAGATTCACCCCAGCAGCACAGCAAGATCCCAAACACAACATCCTGCTTGCTGTGAAGACTCAGGAGCCTCAGGATGGGCAGAAGCCCAAGAAGGAAATGTGGAAAACTCCAGTGGTTGTGGCAGGATGAGGCCCCCAGCCCCGATCCCTCTGTGGTTCATCCCCACTGGAATTGTATTTCCTTCCAGCTCAGGCAGGCTGGAAGTGCCCTGGCCCAGCGCTGAAGGCAGCGAGCTCTGAGTGAGATGAGCAGGAAGCTCCAGCCCCAGCCCTCCCTCTGGAAAAAGGGTATAATGCAATCACACCAGCTTGGATTTTATTACGAGAGATCAATGTGATGGAATTTTTTTGCCTTGGGTTAGAAAATCAGCCCCATGACAAGCAGCACGAGATGCCTCTGGTGGCCTCGCTCACCTTCCATCCCCAGCCTGTAACTGGAGCATCACTCCTTCCTCATCTCTCCTTATTAATCCCAAACCCTCCAGCCCACTGTTGGGTTTGATACCCTCACTGTGGGATCCTGATCTTTAGGTTAAGGGCTGTGAAAACCACCTTGGAAAGAAACTAAGCAGCAAATGAACAATCACTGCTCATTAAACTTCTCCTCCCTCCTACTCAGCCCGGGCTCCTGGGTTACAGTCCTGACTCACTGCGCAGCTCCAGCAGCTGACTCACGGCTTCTGCTCCCTCACACGACTTCCTCGGCCTCTTTCCCAGCATGGAAAGGTGGGAATGGGGGTCAGCAAGGACCCTTTTCCACAAAAAACACACACAGCAGAGCCCAAGATGCATCCCCTCTGTCCAAGATCCCTTATGGCAACGTGGGAGGCTCTCCATGAGGAGCAGGTGATGCTTCCTCTGCTTAAGGACAGGCAACACCAGGCAGGGAGGCAAAATAACATCTTGGGCAAGTCCAGTTGTCCAGAAAACAAAAGGAGGATTCCATCCTGGGCTCCATCACAAAATGCCTCAAAGCCTGAGCACAGAAACCACAGCAGCAGCGAGGTGTAATTACGAGTGCACCTGCAACTCCAAGCAAACCTCATTCATCCAGAGTAAAGCAATTTGGGACCCCAAACCTTGAAGTGGCTGCACTCCTCCCATTAGTCCTGATCAAATACTATTTTCTGAATAATACATTTAATGAGTCATGATGTTTGTCAAACACATGATTAAACAAAGAATTCCTGGCATTCGTGGGCTAGCTGAGTACTCCATGAATAATGCATCAGCTCGCCAGTATATCTGGATATGAATAATTGTATCCAATATCTGGCCAGCTCGGGTATTTATTATGAATGCAATTTATTTATTGCATATTACATGTATTATTTAAATGGAGGCAATTGTATTCTGCCTATTCCTGTTTCCCCTGCAGCATTTCTCTGCCTCCCCCTGACACTGCATCCTGTGGTCAGAGTCCAGGTGGGAATGGGGGCTCCAGGGTGGGATTTCCCCCCTGGTGCTGGCAGGGAATCTGTCCCCAGTCCCATCCTTCTGTGCACTCCAGTGTGTTTTGCACAGCTCTGAACCTGCCTTTTCCCAGGCTGGTGGGTGGTTTCATCCCTGCTAAGCCTTGGGCTGCACTCAGGGATATTTAATTCCATGAATGGATGAGACCTTTCGAGATCCTCCCACCTGCTGCGCTCCACGAAATCCCAAATATCTGGTGCTTTTCGAGGGGGTTGGCTCATTAACAAAATCCTGCTTGCCAGTGCTGTCCTCGCCTCCTCTTTGCCTTGGGGAGGTGAACCCTGATGGCTCCTGGGGTCTGTGACAGCAAAGTCACCCCACCAGTTTGGACAAGGCCACACAGGGATGAGGGAGAACCTGTCTGGGTTGGGGGGCTTGGGCAGGAGGGGATCCAATCCCCAGCTCTCCCAGTAGGGTGTCCCTACTCCAGCTGCTCTGACAAATGCCACTTGTCCCCTCCAAAAGGGCTGCAGGCACTGGCAGTGCCCCACGCCAGCACCACCCCGCCAATCCGTGCTGGACACATCCCACCAGGTGGGCAGGGAAGAGTTCTGGGTGCTTTTCCAGCTTCCCTGACGCATCTCCAGGCTGCAGGGAGGCGAAGGCTGGCGGCAGCTTTGATCTCTGCCTTTATTTTTACATTAAAGAGACTTTGGAATTGAGTTCCCTGCCCAGCTCAGCACCAGGGAGGCTCCCGGGGAACGGTCACCACCCAGACCAGGGGAGCATCACTGATGCTCTTTCAAGTAGCACCAGCTGCCTGGCAGGAGCCTCTCCTGATTAGCACAGGGAAAACCAGCATCCTCCTGGCTGGACGCTGGCTTTTCCTGATGGAGAAGGAGATATTTTGAGGAGAAGATGGATGGGTGAAGCAAAGCACCCAAGGCAGGACAATGCGTGGAGATGTTTCCTGCGGGAAGTGGCACTGGGAGAGTGAAGGGCCAGCTCATAGAAGAGAAACAGCTCGAGCCCCACCAAAACACTGACAGATGGTCAGTTTAGATGGGAGATTGGGAAGAGCTCCTTCCCTGTGAGGGTGGGGAGGCCCGGGCACAGAGAAGCTGTGGCTGTCCCTGGATCCCTGGAAGTGTCCAGGGCCAGGCTGGATGGGGCTTGGAGCAGCCTGGGATAGTGGGAGGTGTCCCTGCCCAAATGAGATGATCTTTAAAGTCCATCCAGCCACATTCCCCTGTGGACTGAGGAGTCCCAGGTGGGGTACAGGGGTCCATGAACAATTTTGAGCTTTGGGGAGGGCACGAGGAGCTCCATAACACCCATGCTTGGCGGGCAGGAAGGGGATGGGGCAGTGCATCCTTCTGTGGGGAGAAAGGCAAGTCCAGCCCCACACATATTTTGGTGCATCCCCCATCCCACAGCTTCCAGGGTCACAGCCCTTCCCAAGGGAGAAGCAGCTCCCAGGACCCTTAAAGGGTGGGGGTCGAGCCATCCTGCTCCCTGTCACCTTCCAGCAAACAACTCAGCCAACATCTCCTTACAAACTGATTTCCACGCTCGAGGAGGCTGCAAACTTCAAAGCCTGGAGTGAAAAAAATACCCACCAATAACAACAACAAACTGGAGGCTTCCCAGCCCCACCAGCCTGCAGCACTTCCAGCGTGACTAATGTTTTCCAAGCGAAATAATAATCCACGGTGCTGAATTTCCCATCTCCCTGCACACTGCAGACAACAGGTGGGCTCTGCCCCGCCTCACCTCCGACCAGGACCTACCACAAGGCAGCTTTGTGCCCTTGGTGTGGGGAAAATCACAAACTCCTGGGGCACCTGCAAATGAGGAGGGTGGGATTCCAGCCACGGAGCTGGCAAAGCCCCGAGTCCTTGGAGAAGGATGCAAAATCCTTTGTTTGAGAGCGGATTTTACAGCAAATCCTGCAGCATGGTCCCAGATCTGTGTGGGGATGGAGCAGCCGAGGCTGCCCACAGTTCCTGCCCTCATCCAGGTGGGACAGAGGCCAAAACATGAAAATCTTTGCACTCACAGGGGTCTGCTCCCTGCAGGGCATTGTTCCAAGCTCTGCCCTCGCTCCTGCCCACCTCCATCCTCACACCTCTCCCAGCCCCTGCGAGATGCTGCCAGGAGATGCTGAATGCACAGACTGAACCAGCAAAATAAACTAATAAAATAAAGACCCACACTCTCTGTTTAGTTGGACAATAATTCACAGATGCCTCCAGCTTTCTCCCGAAAAGCTCAGCTTTGAAAGGGGCCCAGAACTTCCCTGAGGAGATTTTCTCAGCAAGACGTGACCGCAAAGCCTCAGCGCGTGCCCGTGAGAGCTGGGCACGAAGAGGTTAAACCCAAACCACAGCACCTCTGCAGGCAGGAGCCAGCCAGAGAGTCGTGAAGTTAATGATGCAGCAGGAACAGGCTCCTCACGGGTTATCCCAGCCCAGGCTGCCTGGAAATCACGCTCTGGGGTGATGGATGCATGCAGGGCACTCACACAAACGCTCGGCTCCGCTGGGGGATAACTCCCCCCTGCTCTGCTGTGAGCAGCTCCAGGACCCTCCCGTGGGGCTGAGCCCGTGGGAAATGGTCCCTGGGATGGGGAGGGACACCTGGCACAGCGCTGAGGGAGGGGAAGGGACGCGTGTACCCCCGGAATCGGGCCCTACCGCAGGGTCTTGCGGATCATGTCCTCGTCGGTGATGCCGTAGTAGGTGAGGGTCTCGTTCCAGGTGGGGTTCAGGGTGTTGCGCAGCGTTTTGGTTCTCAGCTTGTTTGCCTGGGAAAGCAAAGGAGGTGGGGGTCAGTGGGATCGGCCCCAGGAGGCCGTTTGGGCAGGAGAGGAAGCCCATTTGGAGATGAAGGGGCAACGGCTGCTGCTGCTCTTCTGCCCCAGTGCCGTAACCCAAACCCACCCCTAATCCAGCAAAAACCAGAGGGGGAAGGGACACAGCAACTCCCTCATTTCCAAACCAACCCAATCCCACATCCTGGAAACAGCCAGCTAAATGGGAACCTTGGCAGAGCACGGACCGGGATTTCATTTAAGCAGTCGGAGAGAGTGAGGGAGGGGGGGAAAAATCCTTTTTGGATTCAATAAAAAATGCTGATTTGCTGTTCTGGCTGTTTGTTTGCTCTCCTGCTCCCAGCACAGCTCTTGATCCTGCCTGGCTCCAAACAACTTCCTTGACAGGCGTTTTGTCAGCACCAGCAGCTCCTTCCAGCAGCTCTGCCGAGCAGGAGGATGGGGACAGCAGGGCGTGGATGGGACATCCTGGCACACATCCCCAGCTCAGGGGACATTGATCTCCTTGAGCCTCCTCTCTCTCACTGGGGAGAGCAGAAAAAAAGAGGCTGAGGCTGCAGATTGGGCTTCTCCAGCAGGCTCCCAGCCTGGCAGAGCCTGGCAGAGCAGCAATTTTCCCTCTAATTAGGTGTCAGACAACTCAATCCCTGCCTCAGCTGCTGCTGGGCATAAGAAACTCTCAGCACATCAATACCTCAAAGTTGTCTTGTGGATCTTTATGGGAAGCTGCTGCCTTCCCACCTTGGATTCATGAGCCCTGAGTGACAAGGACAGCAGGGAAAGCACCCCAAGGGCACCCACAGCCTGCTCAGACCTGTGGGTTTAGCCAAGGGGGTGACATGGCGAGCATCACCCCACTGCTAAAGCTGCCCTGGGAAGGGACACGAGTGAGATCAGAGGAGCTGAGCTCCGGGAGTGCCTTTTTCTCCCGTCTGGAATGACTCAGGAGTCAGCAACCAGCTCTGCATGGGGAACGAACCCAGCCCTGCTCCCACACCCACAGGTGCCTGAGAGCCCAAACCTGGGACAGAAACACCCGAGGGACTTGGGGACTGTCCTGCTGCTGGGAGAACCATGCAGGAACATCCAGCCCAGGACAAATCCACAGTCCCCCACCAGAGCTGCTCCCCTCTCCCAGGGCAGATCCTGGCAGTGCTGGCTGGAAACAAAGCACAGAGATGGAGCAATCCAGAGGCAGAGGGGGCGAGGACAGGGTCCCCCCGTGGCTTGTGGATCTGCAGCTCCTGCGTCCCCTCCCCTCCTGCCTCTCCAGTCTCCACCAGCTCCAGCAGAAATGCTAATCAATGGATTTGCAAGGCATGGAAATGACTGACAATATCGCTGATGAAAGTGCTCCCAGCTCTGTTTCCAGCAGAAAACTTGGAACGTGGTGAAAAACTCCCTCTGGCCGCCCCGAACATCAGGAATTAATCCAGCTGAACTGTAACAAGTAAATACAGCTCCCCCACCCCGCAAAAAAAAGGTCTTTCCTTTTGTGTGGAATAAGAGTGCAATTAATATTCCTAACACACACATCGAGCATTTAAATTCCACATCCCAGTCACTTACACCGAGCTCTCACCACACATCAATATCTTTAATTACTCTTCTCTCCAGCAAGCGCTGAACCTAAGGAGATGGAAATATTTCCCTTATGATTTATAGTCTGTTTTATTATGATCTGAGGGGTTTTAAATGCAAAAGAAAAAGGGCGGAATAAAAGAAAATTAAAAGGGTCCGATTTGTTTATAGCTGAGATTGTTTCACTCCGTGCTTCCTGGGGGCTCCTGGAGTGCAGCATTCCCACCTCCTGCTCCCAAGGGAAAGAATCAGGGCTGGCACCTGGCTGCCAGCCAGTGGTTTCCCAGAGAGGCGTTTTCTGTCCCTGTAAGGATGGATTCAGCCCCAATTCCTACCTCCTGCTCTCTCTGAGCACCTTTTCCCCAAGAGATTCAAGGTGTGGCTGCAGCAGCCCACTGGCCTGATTTCCAAGGAGGAGGTGCAGTCCCAGGAAAGGAAGGAGAAGTGCAAAGCTGTCTCACCTTACTGGCTCCGGGGAGCAGGTGCAGCTTGACGTAAGGATCAGCCAAACCATTGTGGTCCATTGGCTTCAGGCCCTGGAGAGGGAACAGCAAAAAGCAGGAATCAGGATAACAGCGGGATGCTGGGCAGGCAGGGTGGCCTTGCTGAGCCCATCCTCCAGTGCCTGTTTCCCTGGAAAACTGCTGGTCCGTGGAGTCCCCAGGACTGGGGAAGGAGGGGAGCGTGGGTTCTGCAGGATCCAGGCTCAGCATTCCAGCAGTGCCTGCGGATCCCGGGAGGGGCCGTGGGAAGCTCCTCACCTGCACGTGGCACCATCCACTCCTCCCTCCCGGCAGCCGGCGCTGCCACCCTCATCACGATTAATTTGGGGGTGAAGCACATCAGCACAGTGATTGTGATTTGAAATTACAGGGTTCTGTCATTAAGTAATTGCCTCTGAGCAAACACACACCTCTGCTGTTGTGGTGCCACTTCCAAGCGCTCCCAGAGGGTGTGATAGCACCTACCTACTCCCAGTTACTGAGGAAGAACAGCTCCAGGCCAGTGGGAGGCTGGTGCCAGCCAAATGCTGTGGTGCTCGGAGAGAATTCTAGGGTTGCAGGAGCACCAATCCAAGGAAACACTCACTATGGCCATTCCTGATGGATTTTCTACAAGACCCTCACAGCTCCTAAAGGATGACGTGGATCAGGTTCGTTATAGCAATGCCCTGCAGCTGATGCTGCTTTGGGCAGAGGGAGGACACAAGCTGCGCCTCTGCTCCTCTTCTAAACCACCTGAAAGTTACCCGGGGTGATGCACAAACCCAGCCCAAAGCCATACCTGCACAGGCTGCATGGAAAAAAAACTCCACAGGGCAGGCAAGCAAGTCAGGAACGTGAAAAATGGAGCCTGGATTTCACCAGTCCTAAGCAGAAATGAAAATGGCTCCATCGTGGAAGTCCTTGGATTATTCCCAGCCTGGCTGTGGGATCCCTGCAGGAATTACTGTGCCTGGATCAGAGCAGGGTTTCTCTGCAGAGGTGCCCATCCAATCCTGGCTCCAGCCCGGGCACGGAGACAAGGCTGGGGGATGCTGAAGAGTCCTCACACTCTTTTTGTAATGAGCAGAGTGCCTGGATAATGAGTGTGTGCAGCTGCTGGGGATCCAGAGGCAGGGAAGCGTTTGTATGGAATGCTGGTGGATGGCTGCGTGCAGAAGGAATGCAATCATCCAGGATTTGGGCAAATCAAGGAGGGAAATGCTGGGGGAAACCATTTCCATGCTTCCCAGGTAGGAAATAACTCATCCAGCCTGACCTGGAGCACCACAGGACCCTCCCTGAACTGCACAACTCGGTCCAGGATGCTCCTGACCTTGGGAGTGTCTCTGATTTGGAGGAAGGGCTCTGCTCCAGAGACAAACACGCTGCCCTGGGGCAAGGGAGGCAAATGGTGCCCAGCAAAGAGGATTCTGCTTCTGCAGCAGAGCCAAAAGGATAAAAATATCAGCAGTGAATGGAGGTGAAACGGCTCTGCTTTAAGTACAGCCTCTGGGGGGATGTCCCTGGCTCAGGAGATGCTGAGGATGGGCAGACAGGGAAGGAAGGGGCTGGACTGTCCCCACTCCTCAGGGATTCACCTGCAAGATCCAGCGGGGTCTCCCCAGCCTCCCTGGTCAGAGGTGCCCAACCCGCCCGGGCTGCACAGCAAATGAAATCAGAACCAAGCAGGCAGATTCCCGGGAAAATGGATGGAGAATGACAGGCAGCTCTGTAATTCACCCATCAATTCAGCTCAATTAAATTACCTTCTGAGGAGGCTATTAAAGGCTTTTTTAATAGATGTGCTGTGGAAGATGGAGTGACAGGAGCCTGGAAAATGGCTCCTAATGTCACGTCTAGCTCCCTCCCGTGTCACTTGATACGTGTGTGGCACAAGCAGCTGCATTTAGCAGGGCTCTGCTTTGCCAAGCTGCTCCTGTGGGAGACGATCCCTCCCACGGGAGGACCCACTTTGCTTCCCCTGCCTGCAGGGACCACCAGCCTGGAGCTTCTCCAAGAGGGATGCGAGGCAGAGAGGGACGAGGCACAGAGGCAGAGCCTCCCCTCAGATCCAACTGGCTCCAACAATTCCTGCTGCTGCACTCGTTTGTGGGGCTGAGATTAAGTTCCACCTTTTCCTCTACCCAACCCCAAAATCTCTGCTGCAGTCCTAAGGAGACCTACAGCTCCCTGCATCCCAGGCTCTGCCAGCTGCTCCCCGTGCCAGTGACATTTAGCTAATCAATAGGATTTAATTACAAGATGGGCTAATCGGGCTGCCGATTAACGCCGCGTCCAGAGATCACAGGAGATGGATTCGTGCCATCCTTCACCCCACAACGAGCTGCCTGCCCAAAAAGCAGCCTGGATGACTCCCAGGCCGAGGCATCCCATTCTGAAAGGGGGCAAACTGCGTTCCCACCCTGACGGCCCCGCGGAGCCAGGCAGCTGGAGGAATTTCCCTGCAGTGATAAATATTTATGAGTCAATCCATAAGTAATGCTCAGTGCAGACCTCCAGCACTCGCCTCGGCTGGAAGGGAGGGAGCAGCCAGATGCTCAGTGGGGTGGAAACTCCTGGGTGTTTCCTGGCCAGAGGTGCAGGGAGAGCAGCCCAAGGATGCTCCCACAGGCAGCAGCTGCCTGGCATGGCCTGCCTGGGGCCAGGAGCCCCTTCACCATTGCCCTACAGCCCCCTGAGGTTTGTCCCGGGCACCTTTCTCCCAAAAGCAGGAGACCACTGGAGCTGTAGGATACTTTGTGCTCAGTCCCTATGAACCCCCTAGGGCAGGCTGGGCTCTGCGGGACTGAGCACAAAGTGAGACCCTCAGCGAAGCCATGGCACAAAACCAGGTGCCTGCACGTTCATCAAATCCTTTCCCACCCCATTTTCTAGGCGGGGGTGACGCCCAGCCCACGCCAGCTCTGTCCCACACAGGACAGCAGAGATCCCCACGATGCCAGGGCTCGTGCAGGGCAGCAGCGGAGAGGGAGAGCCCTCCTGCCAGCCTGGCTGCTCCTGCAGTCCAGGAACGAGCTTCCACAATGCCCTGATTTATTCTCCTATTGATCCGAGCTGAGCTACAGCGTGTCTGAGCTCAGCCGTGCCTGAAGTGTGACAGGCGGGGCTGCTGCCAGCACCAAGAGCCATCAGTGCGAGGTGGCTGCTGGCAGCTCCTGCCTCTCCTGGCTGCTCCTGCCTGTTCCTCCTCGTTCCTGCTGTTCCTGCCTCCTCCTGCCTGCTCCCACCTGTCTGGTGACACCCAGAATCTCGCAGATCCCGCTGTGAACCTACAGCCCTCAGAAACCCCTCAGAAATTCCCAGGCACAGCACCAGGGCCAATTCCCACATGGAGCGACTATCCCGGCCTCCAGCAGCCGAGGTTTGCAAGGCAGGGGGTTGGTGGTGGGGCACAGCAGGTTGGATTGAGCCTGCTGCTGGTGCCTGCTCCCCAGGAGCAGATAACGGCACCCGTGAGGAACAGCAGCAGACACAGAAGTGCTGGAGATTAAAAAAAAAAATAGAGAGAAGCAAAATAAATGCAGAGAGGGAGGTTGTTTGGGGTTATCAGAGAGGAAGAAAAACGTGTCTCACGTGGCTGAAATAGCCCAGGTTTGAACGGCTGCTGGCAGCAACCGAGAGCTCCAGGAGCTGCTGGAGTTGGACACATCCCGAGGGCGTTTTCCCTGGAGGCTGAGACAGGCACCCAGGAGCTGGTCCAAGGGTAAATCACATCCCAGCACTGCTGGGGCTCTCCCCCATCTCCTCCTCTCCGGCTCTGCCTGTAACACCCCCGGAGCCAGCACCGGCCCTGCCGCCGGCAGCGGGGTCCTGGCCCTTACCTTTCTGTAGTCAAGTTTTGGCAGCTTTCCCCAGGCGAGAGATGAAATGAGAGCGAGCAGATGGCAATGTAAATAAAAGAGAAAAATGGGAGAATGAGAGCAGAATGGAAATGAACAGGACTCGAGAGCTTGAATGTCAGGGTGGGGAGGGGGGTTCTGCCCGATGCTGGGGTACCCCCACACCCCGTGGGATGGGGTCAGCCAGGAGGGCATGGCAAGGACCAGGGCTCTCCTTTGTCAGCCCTGCCTGTGCTCCCGCTGATGTGAGATTTATCAGTTGCTGCCCACAGCTCTCCTTCCTCCCTGTCTTCCACCCACTCCAAACCCAATTAGAAATCTCCTCCTTGGCACCGCTCCCGCGGGCGCCGAGGGAAGCCTGACCCAGAGGCTGCCGGCGGATCCACGGGAGACAGGGAGGGAAGCAAAGCCCACTGCCTGCCTCAGCCCTGCCCTGGCCCTCCTGCCTGGGAGCTGGGGGTGCTGCCCTTGCCAGGAGCAGCTCCAGGAGTGCTGGGGCACATCCTGGCATGCTCATCCCCAGAACCAAGCTTTGGTGCTCCAGGCTGTATTCCAGACATGGAGAACCAGAGTGGGGGCTGCAAACCTGCCATGGAGGGGAGAGGAGCATCCTCTGAGGGCAAAGAGCGTGGGCTGACCCTCTGGGGCTCAGTTCACAGCCACTTCTCCTGCCTTCTGTGACATCCCTCCATCCCTTCCCAAGACCTGCAGGGACTGAGGTCTTCTCCCCCCAGCCCACCTGGAGCCCTCGTTGCTCTGGTCAGCGCACTGGGTGATGCCGAGAGGAACCCAGCAGCACCTTCCAAAGGCCCGGAGGCAGAACCAGGGCCTCAGCTCCCTGTGGCTGCTCCCAAATGTGCAAAAAAGCCCCTAATTGCCTCAATCACGCAGACGGCAAAGGCGCTGAGGCGCAGCACTTTGGGGCCGTGATTAGCAGCATTTAAAAGAGCCATTTATAAACCGACAGCCGGTCACAGCGTCAAGTAAATAACAACATCGCGATGGGCTGCTCTAAAAAGCATCAATCCCAGCTCGTCACGGGGGGCGAGCAGCCGGCTCCCGACTGCTGGGAACGCCCCGAGAAGCAGGGGTGGAGGGGGAAGGAGAGGGCAGAAGTGTTGGGATGGCAAAGGAGCGGCTGCGGTTGGGCACAGCGGAGGCCCCAAGAGACGGAAGCCAGGGATGCTTGGCACGGCCGTGGGTTGGGTTTCCGTGGCACAGCCAGCCCTTGCTGCCCCCACGCCCAGCTCTGAGCCGTACCTTGGCTTTGTTGATGGTGCAGTGGAGGGCGTTGTTCTCCTGGTCGTAGAGCAAGCTGAAATCCAGCGTCCCCAGCGCGGCTGCAAGGGAGAGGAGATGTGATTAACCCTCAGCGCCCGGCAAACACGGGCTGCTCTCCCCTCTGAGCACCCAAGGAGTGCGTGGAGACGCTGAAGAGCAGGCTGCAGACGTTACAAAACACAAAGCATCCTGCTGGGAGCCCTGTTATGAAACGTGGCTGCGCGCTGGGAGGCTGGTGGCCATTCCCAGGTTGGCCAGCATGGCCCTGGGAGAGGGGTGAGAGGGAGGAGTGGGTACAGCTCACCCGGCACTGGCTTTGCTTCCGTGGGCTTTCACCTGGCTTATCCCCATCCCTCAGCAGCCTCACTGCAGCCAGCAGCTCCCCGTCCCCCGGGAGATGAAGGGTGCCCTCTGGGAAGCTTTGGGAATGGCTGGGACACCGCTGAGAGCTGCTGCCGGTCCCTCCTCCCCTCCAGCGCCGCTGGCATTCCCAGAACGTGTATTTGTATAGTGACACCTTCAAACAAATGAGCCACCAGTGGGATCCCTTCCCAGCTCCAATCTGGCTGCAAACTGTAAATTAAACCCAGTGAGGACGGAAATACTTTTCTGGTTAAAATGAAAAACACCAACAGCTTTTAATCAGCGCAGTGTTCCTTCATGGCATCCGCAGGATCTGGGAACGGCAGCATCTCCTGGGATGGGACACAGGGATGGGGCAGGGGACCAGAACAAAACCAGAGGAGCCTCAGCAGCAGAAGCACTTCTGATTTGAGAAATTCTTTCCCTTTGGATGATCTGAGCACATCTCACTAATCCAAAGCAGAGGGAAAGCCTTAAAAACGCAGGCTTTCCAAAAACATGGCTTAACCTCCTCCCAGGCTCCCAGGCCTGATGTGCACACCAAAGCCTGGACATGGAGCAGCCTCTCTCCTGGCTCAGCTTTACCTGACACCAGCTTGGAACTTCCAGGGTGGCTCTGGACCCAGCAAACCCCACCTTTCCATGTCCACCTTCCCAAAAGGGGTTTGCCTGAGAGCTGCCCTGCCACCACGCAGCATCCCACCGCTGTTTCCAAGGTAACTGCACCTTCCCGCCGTGTTCAGAACGTGAAAAAAAATCCAAAATAAAACCTAGAGCAGTTCTGCTTAATATCAAAGCTGGATTTGCTGCCTGGGGGGGAGTTGGACAAACTTTATGGCAGGAAATAAGGTGCTTTTTTTTTCCCCCCAGCATTGATAGCAGCAAGGCACCCACGGATTTCAAGGATATTCAGGGGACCGAAACCTTCCTGCTGCAGTTTCACAGTGATCTCCCAGCCCAAAGGCAAAGGAGCTACAGGTTTGCCTGCTGGCCAAAAAAAAAAAAAAAAAAAATCATTTCTCCCAAGCAAATGAGTTCAAAGCAGAGTAAATACCCAGAGAGAGTTCTGCCAGAATAATGTACCCCCCTCATTGTGGAGCAATTTCATGGCACATTAGCTCCTGGTCTGGGTAAGTCACAAATCAGTGGGGTTTTACCTGCCAGGGGAAGATGAGGGGTGAGGCCAAACCTGCAGTACCATGCTCTGGGTATGGCTCAAATGAGCGTTCCCAGAGCAATTCCCAGCTAAACCCCCTGCACATCCCGCAGGGAGGAAGGAGCAGCAGCGCCCCGCTGCCTCTGGGGACAGGGAGCTCAAGGGTGGCAGCCTGAGAAGCGCGAGGCTCCACAAACCAAGTCAGCAAAACTCCCCAGATCTGCATTTTTCACTGAAGAGCGGAAGATGAAACCTCCGCTTTGGGAGCCTCATCATTTCCACCTGCCCTTTAATCAGCGCTTCCTGCCAGCCCCACCGCTCGGCCCTCCGAGTTCAAGCTGTTATTTTATTTTTATCACAGGAGGGGGCCCGCGGTTCAGCCTGCTGGATCTGGCAATTTATAAAACAAATTAAAAAGCTTGGCAGGCAAGCAGAGTTCGGCCGGGAAACACTGACAAAGCCCCAGCCCGCCCCGGGGGCGAGGGCAGCGGGGAGCCCTGCTCCAGCAAGACAGGCAAAACCTAAAATCACCTTAACACAGCAGCAGAAGCTTGTTCTGCAGGTGGGGACTCGGGTCCTGCTCCCAGCAGTGGCAGCCCATGAGCAAACATCCCGCAGTTCCCATTCCTGCTGGAGCTGCCGGGGGTGGGAGGGCACGGACAGGGGTGCCCCAGCCCTGCCAGGCTCCAGCCCTGCCTCTGCTCCAGCCCTGGAGGGGTTTTCCTCTAAACAGAGAAGGGTTTTTTGGGGATGGTGAGTCTCAGTTCCCAAGGAAAGGTCTGCCTTTGGGCAGAGGGATGTGGAAACATCAGCACAGTATTTGCTAACGCGGCTGTATGGAGATGATGAACGGGATGAGGAGAATGTGGGGTTTGGCAGCCAAGGTGCTGCCGTGGAGCTGGAGGTGAGCACTGCCACCAAAGCCAGGAGCCAGTGGACACCCAGGACTCCTGGGACACATTAAGGACATGGTGACAGTCCCACAGCCTCTGTTACATCCTGGGAATGCGCAGCCAGGGATGGATCCAGCACAGCCCTGAAGGCAGAGACAAGGCTGGAGCTCCAGCTCGGGGCTGAGGAGGTGGCAGGAGACCTCCAGCTGCACCAGGGGTGGGAGCCACCCCTGCACCCCACAACAGCACTCTGCGAACCCCCAGGAGCCCCATCCCAGCCCTGTGCTCCTGGAATGGTCAGCACAGCGAGGCAGTGACCAGGCAAGCCACCAGCACCACACCAGCACCATCTCGCTGCTCCCACTCCTGCAAACCCCAGCAGCACATCCAGCCCTGGCTCTGGGAATCCTGCACCCCCAGCTGGCAGGATTGGGCCCAAAACCTCAGCAGAGCAACCCATTCCCCCTCCTTTGATTGCTTTCCCCCTCCCACTCGAGATGCAGCTCCATTGTGATCTTAATTAGGGGAGCAAGTACCTAAAAAAGAAAAGGGCAGCAATTAGACTCAAAGCGCTGCTACCAGGATTATTTAACTCGACTGGGCTATTCTGAACACTGCCCTCTAATCACAGAGGCTGCAAATAAAAAATACAAATAAATGCCTTTGTCAGGCATTACAAAGGCAGCTTGGCGCTCTCCAGACAGCAGGCAGGATGTATCATTATTATTACAATTATTCTGCTCCAATGCTAAAATAACCATTAGGAAAGCTGAACTCATTAGCAGGTTCTGACCTTCTTTCCTCTCCATGAACTGGGAGAGATTGATGGGAAGGCGCTGGCCAGGGCCTGGCTTTTAACACAGGCTCTAAAAGGGAAAATAAATCCGACTTGCACGGGAAGGTGGCTTCTTCTCCCACTGACCTTCGGGCGTTTTGATTCATTCAGTGGGCCGGGAGATTATGAGAGGGCAGCACAAGCAGCAGATGTGTCCGTGGGCTCGGCTCCGTGGGCTCGGCTGGGCCCGCGGGCAGCCCGGCGCAGCCCGGCACAGCCCGGCACAGCCCGGCACAGCCGGCAGGAATTGCTTATTGCTGACAATCCCCGGCAGCGCCCGGGGTGAGGCGAGGCTGAGGGAGCTTCTATTTATACCTGGGGGGATGAGAGGCAAAACGTGGTGATAAATCTGCACTCTGCTCCCTCCCCCAGCCCCTGTCCCTGCAGGCGCCTGGGCCGTGCTGGGTGGCAGATCCACCCCGTCCATAGCCTGGGATGCTCCAAGGAGAAGAGTTTCTCATCCCAAGACACGGAAGAGCCACTGACACTCACAGAAAAAGCTCCAGCAAGGCCTGGAAGTGATGATGGAGCACACTCCCTCCCTTCCCAGGGCAGGTGGGACTGCCATTAGAAAGCCCAGCACAGCTCTACGCCAGGAGAAGTTGAGGTGTGCACACAAAAACCCCGCTATAGAACTAATTAAAAAGAAGTCCAAAAGCCTTAAGTCCCTCTGCTTATCAGCATTGCTGCTCCCGAGATAATCTGCTCACGGATTTTGCGCCAGGGAGATCAGAGTGGAGCAGTAAAAAGACTGCTGGGGATTGTCTGGATTAGCTCTCCCTTACAGAAAGCACAGGTTCAGTAACCTTCAGACTGGGTGTTTTTTAATGCACTATAAAAGATAGGTCCCCTATTCTTCCGTTGCTTTAATTTTTCCCTTGCAATGGAGATAATTTTAAAGGTCCTGAAAGGCAGCAAGTAATTCTGTGCACTTACAGCCCCATATAAAATGTTGGTAAATGACTGCTCGGGAGGAACAGGAATTGTCTCCTGGCGTTTCCAAGCAGGGCTGCTGAAGAGCATTCTGGTGGGTGGCTGTGTGTGTGTGCTCCTGCCTCCCCGGTGTCCTGGCCAGGTCCAGTGGCACACGATGGGGCAGAGCTTGAGGACTGGCTCCACGAGGTCTGGAAAACCCTCAGGGTTATCCTTGGGAAACAGCACCATCAATTCCTGCAGCCTCTGATCTGTTGCTGCCAGCAGGGCAGGACATTCCCAGACCTACAAAAAAACCCCAGCAGGGACCAGATCCAGCACACAGGCAGGAGACCTTCCCTCCTCAGGCTGAATTCAACAGGATCAGGAGCAAGGAACAAACACAACTTCTCTCTCTTGCAACTGCTCCCTGCCTGGCCATGGGTTTTTCACCCAAAATCTGCAGCAGTGAATATTTCTTCATTTTGGAGACACGGTGCCAGCCCCTGGTAAGCTCTGGAGGAGGGAGCTGCTTCTCCATGAGGCTGGTTGATGGATGTTCATCGGCTCTTCTGTCTTCTCCAGGAGGAGTGTTCAGAGGAACACTTATCTGCTCAGAACAGTTCAGAGATGCAATTATGTTTTACAGCACTAAATGGTCCCTGATGTCAGCAGCAATTAGACTTTCAGCAATTTCAGTTTAGAGATGGCCTTCAAATCTCTCCCGCTCTCCTCCTTTAATGAAATACAGCACTGCAATTAACAACCCCCCAAAACTGCCTTCAGTGTTAAATACAAAGATGAGAGATCTGGGAACCCCTTGAGCTCGAGCGTGGTGGAACAAGGGGTGCCAGTTCTGTCTCTTCTCCTGCAGCCTGGAACTGGGGAAGGTGAAGAGCTGGGCAGGCGGGTGGGAGGAGGGAACCTCATTATCCAGCAGCTGCGTGGCTCCTTCATTAGCAGAGATGCCAGAGGCCACGGCCCATATGCTGCTCCCATGGATGGTGGAGGAGGGATGCCCGGAAAGACCCTGCTCAACCTTGTGTGCTTTCCTCTCCTGCTGCCCCATGTTCATCTCCAGCACTTCACGGTGTCCCTGGCCATGGTCAGTCCCTGGGAAGAGGGAAGGCCCCTTGGAGGACCAGGATGTGCAGGCTGCACCTGGATCACTGCTGGGATGGCCAGCAGGAAGGAGCGAGAGCTCACCCACACCAGCACGTTCCAAACATCCATCTATCCCACAGGAAACCAGAGAGGAGCTGATCCAGAGTCACCCCAGTTCATACCCCACGGGATCCCCCAAGGCTCCCTTGGGATGCCTGGGTGTGGCACTGCCCAGTGCCCACACACATTTCTTCAGCTCGGGCTGTGCCCTGCTCGGCAAAGCCGTGCTCTGCCGAAATCAGTGGTGGTTTGTTTAGTTTCCTGAGCAAGAAAAAATTACTTCTTTTGGCCTTATCTGGATTGAAAAGACGATTCAAAGCTTATAAATAGCAGTTGCAGCATATGCTGAGGAGCTGCGTTTCAGAAGTAAATACCCTGCTCGTTCCTCGCCGTCTCCTCTGCCTCCCCCTGTCTGGCCAAAAGCACTGCCAGGTGACTTGCAAACCCCGCACCCCTTCAGACCTTCCTTCTTCTTTACGTCTTCGAGCAGCCAGTAATTAATATCCCCAAGATGGCTTTGCCTGCCTAATTATCTTCTTTGCTCAAAATAAGAGTCTTCCTAAATAACTTGTGTGGCGCTGCAGGCATCACGAGCCGCCGCGCACCAGGACTGGCCTCTCAGCTGCACTTTGGAGAAGTGGTTTCCATGCTGCTGCAGCTCCAGAGCTCAGGAGCCTGCTCTTCCATGAATAAAACCGGGCATGCCGTGGAATTGTCTGGGTTTGTGCTCATAGGAACAGTCCAGGAGTGCTGGCAGCAGCAGGATGGGGCAGCATTTCCAGGGATACCAGCTCCCGCTGCAGCCCCCGGCTCTTGGGCTCTTTCCTCACCTGAAAACCCAGAGCCAAACACATTTGGGGAAGGGAGGAAATTCCAGTGTGACCAGAGCCTCTTTCCAAAGCCAAACAGCAGCTCAGGGAACAGGGCATTTCTCCAAGGGCTGGAAACTTGATTGTTAAAGGAGGATGGTTGCTCCCTCCAGAGCTGTCCCCTGCGAGAAGCCCTGGCAGTGCTCCCTCCTAGGGACTGTGTCTCTACCTCTGCTCGTGCAGAGGTTTCAGAGACCTTTAAAAATCCCTCAGGTACAAATTCCTGCTGGTGCTGCGGGGGGAAGGTGCAGGCAGTGGAAGGGCAGCAGCATTTGGGTGAAATCGGTGGAGATGGGAGGCGAGAGCCAGCTCCTCGCAGGTGGCACATTGCCATCTAGCTGGCATTTGCTTATTTTCCTTGCAAACCAAGTTTCCCTGGCACTGTGCTGCCCGACTGGGTGGGAAGCATCCCTGGTGGCGGGGGACCCCAGGGCCCTGCTGCTGTCACAGGGCACCAGCCAGGGGAGCCGAGGATGAGGTGACAGCCATGTGTCCCGAGGCAGCAGGAGCGAATTCCCCCTTCCCAGCCTCCTGCCCCGTCCTCTCAGCTCACAGCAGACACTGGTCCAACAGCACCAAACCCCCCTTCTGCACCAAATACACGTCTCCCACTTCTCCTGCCTCATTCCTTCCACCTCCTCAGCAGTTCTGCTGGGGACAAACCTGCTGCAGGAAGAGTCCTGTGATGAGTCCCTCTCCCAGGGGATGGCAGCGGGTGCCCACCGCAACCCTGCAAATCCTCACAGCAGCACTGCTGGCAGGTCTGATGGGAAGAGCTGGCTCCATGCAATTCCCAGTGATCCCAGAGCCGGCCCAGATGTCTCCACTCATTATCTGCTGTGCTGGTTCCCTGGCTCTGCCTGCTCCCTGCCTGTCGCTGCATTCAACAGGCGGCTGGAGAGGTGTCCAGAGCACAAAGCTAAGCCTCTGCAGCCGCCTCCCGTGGCTGGCCCCACTTGTCCTCCCACCTCAGCCAGGTCCCTGCCCGTCTCTGGAAGGATTCCACCTGCTTCCAGCAGCCTGGGGGTTCTCAGTTTTCCAAAGCACCAATTCCATGCTCTCATCCCCCCGTGCCACATCCCTGCTCCCTGAAGACGCCAGACCTCTGGGTCAGGCTGCCCTGCCTGGATGGGAGCAGACACTGCCCCATCCTGGGGAGAAGGCAGCTCCCACTGGCTCCACAGACACTCCAAGGTTTGCTGGTGGGGTCTGGAGCACGACTCAGCAGAGGATTAAGGAACAGGGTGCAGAAAACCAGCCCAGATGAACTGCAGCAGGGCCAGGCACGACCCACCCTGCCCACTCCCCACAGCTCTGACAGCGCTCTGGAGCTCAGAGTGGGAGGGGAGCTCAGGTCCTGCTGGAAAAACCCCAGAACGCCCAGGCTGAGCAGTAACTCCAGGCAGGAAGGAGCTTGGGGAAACCCAGACAATTGCTGCATTTCTCCAGGCAGGGGCAGCTCTCCTCCTCCCACCCAGCCAGCAGCAGCATCGCCTTGGCGTTGGAGGAGGGAAACCCGCAGGCAAGTGGGACAAACAGGAGGGAGCCGTTCCCATCCTCCTCCCGATGAGGCAAAATCCCTCTCCCTGCACCTCTCCGGGGATGGGCTGGGAGCATCTCTGAGGAGTGAGGCAAGATGTGCCTGGCAAAACCTCGATTTGTGGGTGCTGCACCCAGGCTCTGACACCACCATCCCCGACGACCTCCCGACCTCCCTGAAGCCCGAGTGCCACCCGAGGGGACTGGCACCACTGAAACCCCAGCGCTGTCCTGACCTGCAGGCACAGACAGGTTCTCCAGGGGAAATTTAGTGCAGGTGACTGATGCAGCAGCCCTGAATCACCCTCCAGAGGTGTGGGGGAGCTCCACGACATTCCCCAGCGTGGCTGATGCCTCGAGTCAGGCTGCACGGATCCCCTCCCTGCTCCCAGGCTGCGGAATGGGTACAGGGAGCTCTTGCCCGGATTTACAACTCGGCTGCTAAACGTGGGGCAGTGACAGCCTCATCCTGCACATTCATGGCCAGCCAGTGTCCTCAGGGTGCCTGGGCCACCCCGCGCTGTCCCCAGAGATGTGACATCAGCACTGCCACCTCCCCACTCTGCTCCTGGCGCTGGCTGTGCCTTCGCCAGCCGAAACCCCACCACCTCTGGCAAAACAGCCTCAGCAGTTTGCCTGACACCTGTTACGCTGCAAGAAACACTTCCTAACACCAGCCGGGGTGAGAGAAACACCCGCCGGCCCCGGCACGGAGCCAACCAAGCTGCTTCCAGCATCCCACATCCAGGATCCCGCATCCAGGATCGCCGACGGATAAATGCAGAATGCAGCGCCCTGGGCAATTTCCATGTGAGTCACCCAGAGAAAACGCTGCACTCTGGGGCCCCGGGTGCTTTGGCTCCCACACCCCCCTGGCCCTGCAGCCCTGTTGCTCCCGTTTCTGCTTGCAGGGTGAGCCAAGACGACGGGATAATTAGAGCAGCAAATGACCCAAAGCCGGTTAAAGTCCCCGTTAGCTGCCCGGCTGGGACAAACACGGCTTAGCAGAGATGTTCTCCCCGGGAGTGCCAGAGCTGTCGCCTCTCCACGGAGAGCGTGACCCCGACACCGGCGTGGGGACAGAGGGTGTGCCAGCTTGAGGCCGGCACCCAGCACCCAGCCTCTCCCGCGGCTGTGCCCAGACGGGGACACAGGGACAGCCGTGCCACCCTGCAGCAGCACAGCCCTTCGGGGAGCCCTCCTTGGGGCCGCGCTCTGGGCTGTGGAATAAATGGCAGCGGCCGGCAGCGAGGCAGCGATGCCGAGGCAGGGCTGTGACATTCTGCGAAGGGAAAGCCACCGCCTGCCCGGCGCTGGGCCGTAAACAGCTCAGCCTCCCGTTCCCCCAGGACGAGCACGCAGCAGCGCTCGGCAGCACCCCACTCCCTTCCTCGGCGTCTCCCGGCTCCAAACTTTGCGCTCAGCCCCTCGCAGGATCTGGCCCCCGAAGGCTGGGCTGAGCCGAGCCCTTGGGGTTTCTCTAACTCCAAGGGAAATCGTGTTACCCCGCTGGCCGTGGCCGGCAGAGCCAGGCAGCAGCTGCCTTGCAGCTCCACGGCGCCGGGTGGGAAGGACGTTTTGGGTGGGGAGGGGTTAACCCTTGCTGCAAACACCTGCATCCTCCAGAACCAAAGCCTTCTGCTCCAAAGGCCCCCCTGGTCTCCCGCGGGGTTCTGCGGGAATGGAGGGATGACACGCCAGAGTTCGCCGAGGGAGAGGGCAGAGATCTCCCGCGTGGATGTCATTCCCGACAAATCTCCCCTGTGTGGAGCCGGGCGATGCTGGAGCGGATCGCCAGCTCATCAGCAGGGTGGCTGGAGCAGCCTGCACCACCGAGCCGGATTAGAGGGGTCTGAGCCCAGCTGGCAGCCTTTGGAGGCACGCAGCCGAGCAGGGACGAGGCGGAGAAGTGCACCAACCACAACAGCAACTGGTGGCTCTTGGGAGACTTCCCTACTTCGGGTTCAGCAGCCAGCCTGGCTGCGGCACGGACACTCCCAGGGCCCCCCTCCACCCTGGGAGTGCCGGGAGAGCCTCCCCGGCCGAACCTGGGGGTTTTTCACTGCTGCAGTGTGATCCCAGGGATGGCCAGCATGACTGGAAGGGTGCGCCGAGATGGGCAACCGGCCCTAACACCCACCCTTGCCCTCAGCACCCAGCGAACTCCCACGGAAACTTAGGAACTTACTGCAGTCGTCGGACTCGTAACCCTCGGGGTCCACCACCTCCTCGGGCGCTTGGCTCTTGGCCGGCCGCTCTGCGGGCGTCGTTCCGTAGGCTCCAAAGAGCTGGTCCACATCCTCATCATCCTCCCGGGGTGCCTCGGCGGGGCTGACCGAGGGCTGGCTGACCGCGGGGCGCAGGGCGCTGCTGCTGCGGCCGACGGCGGCGGGGAGCCCGCGGGGGAAGCGAGGGAAGTAGTCGGAGATCTGCTTGATGGGCTTGATGGGGCCGGGGCAGACGTCAATGGCCATGTGCTCCTGGATACTTATGGTCATTTTCTCTCCTTTTCGGAGTGTCATGCATGCGGCTGTCGCTGCCGAGCCCCGCCGGAGACAGCCCGGACCGTGCGGGAGAGGGAAGTTCCTGCCGGGGGCTGCGGAGGCAGGTGAGGAGGGAGGCTCCGGCCGGCCCCTTACGTGGTTGTCGCGCCCTGAGCCTCGGTCGCCGCACGCATGCTGCTGCCGCCAGCCCCGGCGCTCGCACAGCCCCTGATCCTGCCAGCGCTGCCTGGGAATAAATGAGCGAGACACAGAGACGGATAAGAGGCAGGGGGTGGGCTCTCGGGTGATGTCACCAGCTAGCAACAAAGCGGTACCCAGCAGCGGAGGAATGAGGGCTGTGGCCCGCCTGCCGCCCCGGCCGCACGGCCACCGGCGTGGGCAGCCGGCCCCCCGCCCCTTCCCCAGCACGGCCCCGGACCCCCGGGGGCAGCCGGCAGAAGTTGGGGTGATGGGGTGTGGGAAGGTGGGCTTGGATCCAGCTCCGTGCCAGAGCGGGGCTGGTCCCTGCCAGACCCCTCCGGGCGGGCTGAGGTCCCCGGGCAGTGTCAGGAGCCATCGTCCTGTTGTGTCGCATCCCGGCGAGCTGTGGAGAGGGACCGTGGCAGCCCCCAGGGACCATGGAAGCCCCCAAGGACCGGGGCAGCCCCCCTGCCCTCCCGGCTCACCGCAGGCTGTGCCAGGGAGATGCTGTGCCACATCCTGATGGCACCGCTGCCCGCTCCCCACGGCTCCCAGGGGCAGGGACAGCCCCGACTCGCATCCCTGCTGCCCCGGCTGCCCCAGCCCACAGCAATGTGCCCTGCAGAGCTCAGCACCAGCTGGACGAGCTCCTGGAACTCAGAACGCACCAGGGGCTGAAGCAGCACATGGCTCCTGCTCTTGGCCCGGGTGGCACAGCCTCTGCCAGCCGGCGTGTGCCTGTGCCGTGGGGCTGGTACAGCATCACACAGGAGAGAGCCATGGGCTGGGCCAGGGCTCAGTGCCAGTGTGGCCGTGCTCAGCACCCCTCCTGCACCTTCCTGGGCACGGCCAGGGCCCCAGCACCAGCCAGGACAGGGACAGTCTCCTGACACAGGCTCCCCTGAAAATGCTGAGCTGTGCATTGCTCGGGGACTTGGTCTCAAACTGCTGTTTTTACTCACATCTCCCCGTGTTCAAATCAGTAAATCTGTGGCTTCACAAGCTACTGGAAGTGGACTTTTCAGCTGGGAGCGCCAGAAGAGAAACACTGAGAAAATGGTGCAAAACACTGCCCAGTACCTCACCCTGCCCAGGAAAATGCGTCTGAAATACATCAGAGCAGCAGCTCCCCCAGCGCAGCCTCTCTGCTGGCTCAGTTCTAGGGAGTCTGGCGTGAGGCTGGGACACTTGGTGTGCTCTGGTCACCCACCACCATGTCCAGGTGCCCACAGCCAGGCCCACCAGGTACCCTGGCACATCCCTTAGCGATGCACACAGAGCTGCAGTCTCCCGCAGCCTGGCACGCAGGTGTCTATTAAAAACAAAGCTCTGTTCTTCTGAGGATTTCCTTCAAATCCCAACAAAATGACACCCAACCTTTCTGTCTAATGCAGAGCTCAGCTTTCATTCAGATTTTGGTAAATGTTAATGCACGTCCCTGAGTCATAACACACTGACACCAGGCAAACCAGCCTCATTTACTCCTCACAGGGAAGTGAATGTTTCTCTCCTGAAGCACCCAAACTTGTCACTGCTCCGTACCTAGACATGAAGCACATCTAAGGATGATCTAATGACCTGGGAGAACAGGAGACAGCTCACTGCTCCTTTGTGTCCCTGCCATGTTTTCACTCGGAGACGGCTCCTGCCTGTTGCAGGTCTAACAGCAGATCCAGTCTCAGACAGTTCAACCCCTTCCCACATCCAAGGGCTCCCAGGACATTAATTCAGATGGAAATGCCACCTGGAAATCTCGCAGGTGGGCTGATGCTGGGTGGGAACATCACGGCAAGCACGAGGAGGTGCCTCCGGATTTGGGTGTGTTCATCCACACAGGCTCCATCTTTGGGTGCAGCATCCAGGATGTGGTGTGGACTCAGACGGAACGAGGCAGAAATTGGGCCTGATGCCCAGAAAATTGCAGCAATTTCCTCTCAGAAAGGGCAAATAAATAAAGGAATAAAATCAAGTTACATGTGAGAGCCTAATGCCGTTACTACCATTACAAAAGCGTCATCATCCTTCCAAATGTTTCCTCAAAGAGCACAAGACCCAAACAGGCAAGGATTGTTCTACAGGACAGAAAATTGAGGCTCTGGGAATTAAGAACCTATGAGCTCTTCCTCCTCCTGCATCCACAGCCCACAGCCAGGATCAGGGCCCAGCAGCACCCGCTGAGAGATGCTCAGCTCACCCAGGGACTCAGAGGCGCAACAAGGGGACAACAAAGGCAGAGCTGAAGCAGACAAACTCCCTGAAGCAGGGCAGGAGTGGGCCCCAAGGGAGACCCCATCACCAGCTTTACAGACTGAGAGAAACAAAAACCAAGACTCACTGATGATAGCCCAGATGGGATTTCTCGTCCCTGCCCCATCCCAAGCCTACTGAAAGCAGCTGGAGCCTTTTCTTAGCTTTTAATGAGCCCCAAAGCAGCTTGGTTTTGATAAACCACACTTTTCCTACCTTCCCATGCTGCCTGAGTGTTTCCTCTGGGCTGCACAGCCCCAAATTTACCCAGGGCTCCCCAAACAGGGCTGGGGCTGGCAGCACACACAGTCACACACGACAACACAGAAGGTGAGAGGGACAAAAATAGAGAGTTGGGCTGGAAGACAAAAGCAGGGCTTGCAGATACAAAGCCAGTTTCCAGGTAAAGCTCTTAATTCCCACCGTCTGTCTAATGCCCTGGAATGTGACTTGATTTGATCCCTGGCTCTGCCGGGGCGAGTCAGAGCTGCTGCTGTGCCCACGCACCTGGCCTCTGCTGCCCTGAAAGGGGGAATTTGACTTCCCCACAAGCCCCCAGGAGGGAAGAGACAGAGTTTGAATGTTAAAATGCCAATTTTAACCCACAGCTCTGCCTGGCAGGGAGCAAAGCCAGTGTGTCAGGGAATATCCATCCCTGCAGGAAGCGGGGACATCCTTCAGGGAAGGGGGAGGTGGCAACCACAGAGCCAGCATCAAAGCAGGGATGGGATGATGGGGAAGGGCAATTTTCCCTGTCAAGAGCCATGTGTTCTCCCAAGAAAACAAGATCCTGAACTCAGTACCCGTGACACTGTGCTTGGGGCGTGGGATGCAGGAACCATCACTCCAGCTCCAGCCCAGGCCCCGAAACCTCCCCGGTTTTAATTTAAATGTTGTCCTGAAGAGGGGCACAAGCACAGGTTTGAGCACATCCAGAAAAAGCCTGTGGCACTCACTCTGCCTGTGCCACAGCCCAGCTTCCTCCTCTGGAGCTGCCCTGCAAGTGGGCAAACAGAAGGGATGTTCCTACAGCCCCCAAAACTGCAGCACAGGCATTAAACCTGCACCCAAAAGGACACAGTTCAACCCATTTTCTTACAAATGCTAAGCATCAAATTCTGCTCTTTCGGGTTTGAATCAATGAGAGCAGGAGCTGATTCCAGTCTGATCAATTCCTTTCCAAACAGAAGGCACAGCAGCAGGATGGCACATCCCACTGCTTGCCAGGGATCCAGTGACTGACCCACTGGTTCTTTACTTATTACTTTGTCAGCTCAAAATCTCCCTGAATGCCCCCCCTGCTCCGCTGGTGCTGCTGGAGAAGAGCCTGGAGAGAGCACAGAGAGATGATGCCAAATCAAAGCCTTCATTTGGAGGCACTACCTCTGGATCTCATCCTTGAACTCGGAGGGGTGGGACAGGGAGGTTTGTCGGTGTCCCCAGGGAGGTGACACGGGCAGCACCAGCCCTAGCTGGAATTCTGCTTTTTCCCAACCATTTTTAAGCCTGAAGGTACCCACAGCTGTAGGCAGGAGAGGGTGCCAGCAGACACCACCAGCTCGGCCTGGCTGCAGGGGCAGGATATCAGTGCTGCCAGGGGATGCCAACACCGCTGGAAGAGATGCCCCCCATCCCTCCGGGGTGGCTCAGGGCTGGCACCGCCTGCACTTCCCCCAGCTGGTGGGTACGAAACATATTTTTTATTCCTTCCAACGAGCTGAGCTCCAGCACGGCTGTGTGCACGGGAAGGGGGTTAATTGAAAAGCAACGTGGGCCTGGCTCCTCGGCTCGCTCAGGGCGGTGTCTCCTGGCTGACGCGCGGCTCCTGGCAGCCTCCCCTCAAAGATCCCTGCCCTCGATTGCTGGGCAGGCTTGGCTGAGCCCATCCGGCGGGTTGCACTCCTTACCTGCTCAGACAGACCTTTGCATTTGTCAAGTAAAGCAATAATAACAACAATGATAACCGGGAAACTTGGCACGAATAATCCTAAGGAGCTTATTCCAGGCTGTGCCGATTACGGCTCCCCAGCAGCGCTGATATCCCAGTGCCCCCCGGCCCCCACTGCTCCTCTGCTTGGATAATATCTGAGGTTATCTGTGCTCCAACAGGCCCTGCTAACAGCCATTATTTGACCAGATTTAACCAGCAATTACTAGCTGTGAACAAAATCGCTGTGGTGAAATACAGCCCACATCCTATTACGGCGCAGACACAAACAAACCCTTGCAGAGAGCCAGGCAAGGGCCAAATGCCAGCGGGGAAGAGCCCTCTCCCCTCAAAATATTGCTTAAGGCTCCCAGAGACTTTGGGGAACACCCAACCAGCGGCAAAGGTGGATGGAATCCTCCTGGCCAGCACTTTGCTACCTGCAGATGGGCCTGGAAAGGAGGAGGGAGGGAGGGAGGCGTCTGCTCTCGCTGCATCTTCAGGATGGGCCCAGAATAGCTCTACTTTTGGTAGGGGCTGATGTTTAACGTGTAGCATATGCTGCCATTCCCATGTGAGTCCCAAAATAGTTGGTGTTTTCTTCTGTAATTTTAATGCCCTTGGTTTTTCGGAGTCCTGGGGAACGCCTGCCCTCCTGCTGCTCTGCTCGTGCACCCTGACACACCACTGCCAGCACTCCAGGCACCTGCAGACACAGCAGAGGGGATAATCAGCTGCTGTAAACCTCAGCTCAGGGTAAATCCACACAGGGATTCACCAGGGTGGGTCTGTGCACAGGAAAATCCAGCCAAACCGTGCCCGGGAGGAGAGTGACACCCAATCCTGGGGCACAGCACTGCCGAGGGCCCAGTCCTCAGCGGGGTTTTCTTTGGGATGAACCTTTTTGGTGGTTTTTTTCTCTGATTTCTCTCGTGATCTGTGGGTCCCTCTGAACTCCAGAGCCTTGGCAGGGGTTTGCCATCACCAGGCCGGGCAGAGCCACCCTCTCACACGGTGCTGGCTCCGATTGTTGTGTGCCTGTGAGATAAACGCAGACCCACTCCCTTGCACTCGAGGGAGGGGAGACTCCTGTGCAGCATCAACTCCTATTAGACTAATTTTATCTGCTCTCAGTGCCTTTCCAAGCTGGAGTCAACGTCCTCTGAGATTATCCAGCTGATTTGTCCTGGGAGTTTTACCCTGCTTTTACCTCTTCCCGACTGCCTCCCAGCTGCAGGAGGATGACAACATTCCTCCTCAAGACTTCCCAGGCAGGCAGGAGCCAAGCCTGGCGTTAATTTCGCAGCAGCACCTTACCCTGTGGAGGCTGGGACATGGATGCTGGCCCGGAGAGCTGTGCTGGGGCTGGGCACTGCTGCCTCCTGCACCCCCAGCTCTTCCCACTCCATAAACGTCCAGAAACAGAGTTCCCATCAGCATTTAGGGCCCGGCCCCGTTGCCATGGAAATGGAGAGACTTTCTGCTCACATTTTGGTGGGAAGAGGCATTTCAGGAGTCACACCGGCTCCCAGAGTCAACACAGGAGGAGCCAAGTGAGGGCAGAAAGCAGCCGAGCTTCACGGAGGCACCGGGGGGGAAACTGCTCCCACCCCACGCTCCGGGAATTCGGAGCTGGATGCGAGCAGAGGAAAAAAGGCCACCAGTAACCGGCAGCAGAGTGAGCTCCAGGGATTCACGGAATAACATCTTGGGTTTGCAGTATTAAAGAGCAATTTGGCTGCATTAAGAGAGCTTTATAGCTGCTCCTCTCCCACATCCACGTCAGGCTAACGACATCCTGTCAAAAGCAATCTGCCCAAACCCCCCTCCCCTGCAGGCCCCGAACCTGTCACAGCTCTGGGGCAGCTCTGTCCTGGCTGCTGCTCCTCCCAGGGCTGGGAGATGTCCTGCCCATCCCTGGATCGTGAGGCTCAGCCCTGAGCTGCGAGGGAATGATCCGTCGTGGATGGATGCCAGGGCGTTTTCCTGGCCCCGTCCACAAATCCCAGCGTCACGCCAACACTGCGAGAAGCAACACAAATGAAAGAGCAGGAAGAGGAGCAAGAGGAGGAGATGCCACAGATTCACAGACCAACAACCCCAGATTCCCTGAAGCAGCCAGGGCTGCTCGTGTGTGCACCACAGAGACAAACTCACAGCAGCACCTGCGGGTCAGCAGGGAAGAAATTGAGGCCACAGCCCAGACAAGCTGATTCCTGCCTGGAGAGCAGCATTCCTGGCAGGGCTGAGGACGGCAGGCCAGCCTGCAGGATGCTCTCGGATCCACGGGCTGTTCAGCTGCCTGACCTCATGTCACCCGACTCAGGACAAAGTTCCACTCCTCTGTAGGGAAGCCCAAGCATTTCCCAGCTCTGTGGCGAATCAGGGAAAACAAAACTTTGGAGCAAAGGATACCCACCAGCTGAAAAAATGGGAGACGGAGGGATTCCTCAAAATACAAACTTTAAAATGAAACCCGTTGAGGGGGGCACCTCCCAGGCCATTGAGCAGCCAGAGGAGTCACTAGATGGCCCTGCTGGTCCTGTTCATCCGATCACAGCACGGATATCGAGGAATGCTGGTTCGGCCGCTCCGCAGGAGCTGGGAAATCTGCCCCAGGTCTCCTCCTGGGAGGAAGGGCCTCCCGAGGGGTGGCAGCCAGGTGGGACCTCGGCCAGGACACCAGGCAGGTGAAAGGTCCTTCCCGGTTGCCACCATGCCCTGGATGTGCTCTTCCCTCCCCGAGAGCGGCTCCACCTGCCAGGGGTGCTGGAAGCCTCTGCCTCAGCGTAATTGTGCTGACAGTGATGGGTGTAGGAGCCAGGGAACCATATTAATGAACCCCGTGTTGCTGGATAATCATGACATTAGCATTATTGGATTAGAACATTTGCATAATTTGGGCACGAGCTGCTACCTGCGCGGAGAGACACATGTTTACATGGATTTACATCCATTTGCATCCCAATGAAGCTGCATCCTCGGCAGCTTCCCGGGGGTCACGGGCCATTGGTGCTCCACCCCAGGGGACATCTCCTGCCGTCGGGGACAATCCCAAGCCGCAAAACAGCAAAGTGTTCCCTCCTCGGGGTGCTCCTCACACCTCATCGTGCCCCTTGCCAGGTCAGGAGCAGCACCCCCAGCCTCAGCACTGGGGCCACCGAGGCCAAAGCTGTCCCTTCCCCGGTTCCCACAAACTCCTGCAGCCTCCCAGGATAACGGGCAGTTAAGTCAGTCCATCCTGCTCACAGCTGTGAAAAGGGATCGATAAAACACTCCCAGCAGGCTGCAAAGCTCAGAATTTAAGAGGCCAATAAAGGGAACCCAAAATGAACTCCTTTCTCTGTCTTTCCCTTTCAAATCACGTGCTCTTTGACTCTATTACTTGATTTTAGAGGAAGGGGGAGGGAGATTCAATTACCTGATTCTTGATTTCTTGGCACAGAAACACGGACTGTGCAGCCACAGAAAGGCAAAAATCCCTTCAAAGCAACATCTCAACAATTTGGTGGCAACATCAGGTTTTATAAGGCTGTTAAGAAATCAGCAGTTTCCCCTCCTGGGTTCCACAGCAGCGTTAAAGGAGCGCAGTAAGATCTGAGCACAAAGTCCTGCAGCCCACCCACAAAACCACAGGGTGAGAGGTGGCAGCTGCCTGGCTGCCTGTCCCCCAGTGCTTTCCTAAAGGAGAGCTGCTCAGGGAGGCACCAAATCCCTTCACAGCCCCGGGAATTACGAGCTGGGAGGAACCAGGAGCTGCCCACTCACTCCCAGGCATCTCCAGCCCCCCAAAAAACTGCTGTTGGCTCCTTCCAAAGGCTGCCATGAAAACAGACAGCAGGACCAGCCCAGGGCTGTCCAAAGCGTTTCCATCCAGGCTCAGGGGAACCACAAAAGCTCTGCAAATCACAGGGGATTTATCTCCCAGTGCTGGCCTGCAAGGTGCAAAGAGCTAAAAAACCCCAAAGTGCCCTTGGGATTAAACCTACCTGAACCCATCAGCAGCAAGGAGAGCAGCAAATCCAGCAGGGAGCTCGCTGGGAAGCTTTTCCTGGGATGCTGTGAGCTGGAGCAGCCCTCTCTGCCCTTACCTGGTGCTCACGACGATGCTGCCACCTCAGTAAAAGCTCAAATGGGGTTTTCAGGGTCTGCTCACCCAGACCAACCCACACCCGCTTGGTTTCTTGCTGCCTTCTGCACATGAAGAAACTGGAAGGAAAAGGAGCACTGAGAAGCCGCTCACTTGGGTGAATCCAAGCGTGGGGGATTAGATTCAGAGGCCAGCTCTGTTGTGAGGAAGGTGAGGAAGGCAGCCTGGCACCACCTTTTGCACTCCCTGCACAGCTCCCGAGCCTGGCACTTAGCACGTCTCTGCTTCAGCCACTCAGGCTGTTAAATGGGGATGTTTTCACTCGTAAAAGCCAGGTCAAGACCCCATGGGAAACTTTTATCCTTATTTTAAGTGGAAGGTATTGTATTCCACTCCAAAGCTGTTCCCATAACCGGGAACTCCTGGACTCACAAGGCTCAGGAGAAACAGAAACAAACCCAGCAGAGGGGTCGGAGGGACTCTCACCTCGATGGGAGGGACGGCACCAGGATTTCTGGCTGGAAAAACCCCCTGCTTTGGAGGAGGAACACGTTTGCAGCTGGCTGTGCCATGAGGTGCCGAAGCCAACTGCTGATGCCTGATGGCTCCGTGTCACGGGCAATGAGGCAAGAGCCCAGCAGGACCCAGCGGGAGGAAGGAATGTGCTGGGGCATCACTGCCAGGATCTGGGCTTGGGCAGAGCACTGCCAGTACCGGTGGGACGCTGGATGGAGGCCACTGGAGGGTTTGATCAGCGCAGGGCTGCCGCTGTGGCTCGCAGCTGGACACGCCAGCTAACAGGAGAAAATTAAATCCCTTCCTCTCCCTCTCCTCGCCTCTCTAGCGGGCCTGTCTTGGGAAAGAGGGAGGAGGGAGGAGAGAAAGCCCAGTTAATGAGTTCTGCTGCTCTACAGCAACCTCTAGCCCTGCATCTGCCCCAGGCTGGACCTCAGCAAGGGCTGTCAGGTCCTGGGGGATGCAGGGATGCAGGATCAGGGGTGCAGCCCCTGGCACAGGTCAGGAGAGAGCCCAGGGAGCAAGGCAGGTGTGATTTCCAGCCGGGGAGGAGCAGGACCAGCCCCAGGCACAGAGCTGGATCCCTGGGGCATCCCTGCCCCATTGTGGGGTGGCTGTGCTGCCCCATTAAGCAAAACCCCTTTCCTGTCTCACCCACCTCCAAAAATACACCAGGACTGAGCCTGTGCTGCAAAAATCTGACTCCTGCACGCTTCCCTCTCCACATAGGTAATATGCCAGGCTCCACCTGATTTCTCCCCTCCCTTTCCAGTCCTTTCACCCTCCTTTCCCTACCTTCGAGGAACAGATGCAGCCATTCATAACCACGCAGAAGAAAGTGTGCGTTTGCCTTCCCGGCCGCAGTGCAGCTGGCAGAGCACAGGAGGGAAAACGATGTTTTGCACGAACACAGAAATTATCTGCACTGATCTTATTAAGCTCGAACAGGGAACCGACAGGAAAAGAAAGGATGGAAGTGAAAGGCATTGCTTGGGTGTAGCATCGTTATTGTTTATCCTCTCCAAGCACTCCATCATCCTAATCCCACCGTGTCCCACGGTGGCAGGTCAGGAACAGGGAGCTGGGAAGCAGCACGACCCGGAGCCTGCCAGAGGGAGGCAAACCTGGCAAGGCAGTGCCTGGGGGATCCGGCAGCGCCTCGGGGAAGTCTCCCCTGCGCTTCCCAGGAATCCCACAGCTCACAAACGTTATCAGTGTTAAAAAGGCCCACGTGGTACCAATCAGCACCAGAGTGCTGGGGCAGGCAGGGGTGAAGGAGAAACAACTCAGTAACTCCCTAACCCACACCCTCGCAGGGATACTCTTATTTCTCACAGGGATATTCCTATTTATCACATGAATACAACTGCTGCCAAGATGCCCGGGCACGGAGGGCTCAGGACAGCTCCTCCCTGCTGCAGTGGCATCTGCTCAGCCCGGGTGACAAGAGCCAATTCCTCATGGCACAGGCAGCACAGCAACTCCGGCGAGCACGGAAGAACAATCACAAGGTGGGAATTCAAACATAACACAAGTCACCTGCTATCAAAACCGGGGGAATTTGGCAAGTTTCCTACTTAGCACTTACCACATCAAGGCTGCTCAGTGATGCTAATTAAACAGGTACCTCCCAGGCACAGGCAGGAAGATTTACATCCCTAATTTGCATTTCTCAGTTTATTTTTCTTTCCTCCAAGGCACCATTTGAACGGCCACGGTTGTGATTGCTTGGAGGGGTTTAATCTTGCACGAGTGTCATTTGAAGATGCAGGTCTGTCCCGTCGGCAGCTCGATGGCTGCTCCTCCTGCCCCTGCTCTCCCACAGTGGGGCTCAGCTGTTCACTGAGATTTTCCTGCTCTCTTGGGCTTGGCTTCACCAGCTGAGGAATAAATAATGCTGGGCTCAGCTGCTCTGGGTGATCCAGCTGCTGTCCCCATCCAGGGGCTGGGTATGGATCAGTCTGGGGATTCTTTTGATGGCGAGTCCCTGAAATACCCAGCAGCAGCGCCGGGTTGTTAGGACCAGTCTCAGAGGTGTGACCTCCCCACCCAGCTCCCAAATCCAGACCCAAAACGCGAGGCCAGGGCAGCTCCCACACACGAGGGGCTGCTCCCACGGGATGGGACAGCACAGCTGGGACAGAGGTTTGTATAACTGCAAATAACCAAAAGCAGGCACGGTCCTGTGGTAATTTGTCACCTCTGAAATCAGGAATCGGTCACACTCGGGGGGAGGTGTCTCTGCCAGCACCCCTCTCCCAGACAGCTTTGACAGGGCTCTGATTAACAGCAATCTGATAAGAAGTGCTTCCAGTGATGAGGCTGGTGGGAGAACGGATGAGAAAAGGAGCTGGTGAGGCCTCTTTGCTGCATGTGGTCAGCTCCAGAGCAGCCTGGGAGGAGGTGACACCTGGCACCGTGTTCCTGTCACTGCTGCCATGGACCCTCACCTCGTGCCTCTCACTGCAATTCCAGCACTGCCTGAACGTGCTGCTGACAGAGGAGATGGTCAGGGAGGAATCTCAGTGAGCAGCTCAGGATGAAAGTTTTGCACAAGGTGCTGACCCATCACCTGCCATCCCACACCTGCTGGAAGTCTCATTATGTGAGGGCAGCATCAGCCCTTCCAAAAAACTTCCCTGAACTCTGTGTCCATCACACCCACCTGCAGAACAAGGTGGAAGGGCAGTCCCCAAGGTGGAGAGGAACAAAGTGGTGGGAGGAGGAGAAGGGAGAGGTGAGCTGGTGAGACACTGCTGCCGCCAGCCCTCTCCCCTTGAAGGAAACAACTTCTGGGAGGGGCGAGGAGGAACTGCTGCCAGGTCTGATTTCACAAATGAACTCCAGAGGTTATTTGCCAGTTTGTGTCACTCCTGCTGCCTCTCCACACTCACTAATGGCCAGAACCACGTTGCCCAAACACCAGCTGGTCGCCCATTTGCTTTGGCTGGGCTGAGCGCGCAGACGGCTCTCGCAGAGGAAGCGCTGCCCTCCCCTCCCCTCCCCTCCCCTCCCAAAACACGACTGTAAAAACCAGACACGGGAGCTTGGCAGTGCACGGGCGGCGTTCCTGACTCGGAGAGACCCCCCAGCCGACTCTCCCATCTGGTGGCTGTTGTCATGGCAAGCGGAGAGGGGAAGCAGCAGCACAAGAGCTGCTCAGTCCTTGACGCGCTCCATCCTTGGCCTAATGGCAGCTCCCCAGCAGAACAATCCCAGCAGCAATTACCGAGGCGCTTTCAGAACGGGGAAGGCGAAAAACAGATTAAAAAGCTGTTGGAAACCTTGAGGCTGAATGCTGAGGGAGCAGGAGCAGCCAACGCTCGGCGAACGACGAGGAGACGCAGAGACACTTCTCTGTGGGCCAGCCTAAAGGGACCCAGATTGTCCAAGAGCCCTCGGGAGGCTGTGGGGACAGCACTTGACAACAAGGACAATTGGTGCTGCTGTGTGAGCCGTGGTTGCAGCGTGGAAAACCTTCACAGAGGGGCTGAGGAGCAAATCTGTGCCCCCGCCAGCGCGAGGCACGGAGGAAGGGACAAGCCAGGAGATGACTTTCAAGTGCAGAATCCAATTAAACTCCAGCCACATGAACCACCATTCCACTGGCTGGGTTATTGTCTTGCCTTGCTGGAGGATTTGGAGAGTATCTACAAAAAAAAATCTTTTACTGTTTCAAGAAGAGTGAGAAATTATTACTGAGCAAAAGTTTTATTGTTTCCAGTAGTAAAACACCAGATAAAAGTTGTGAGGGATGGAGACGAGAACAAGAAAATAACAAACATGACCAGAGCACAGTGAGCACACTCACTGAGCCCTTCTTGCCCACATTGAGCCAGCTCAGGTTTAGGATAATATTCCAACAAAAGCTGCAAAACACAACCAAGAGAATCACCACAAAGGGGAAAGTGGTCTTCAAAATAAAGCAGTGCACAGGGCTGCAGATGTTCCTCTATCACACTCAGTTGTGCCTGGATCACACTGTCGAGGACCAGATCCTTCCCTCAGTCTTTCCACAGCTGACTGAACAATTGTGGTTCAAACTCAGGTGGAATTACCCCACGGAGTTAAAATAGAGAGGTGAGAAAGGGAAGTTTCCACTGTCACTGGCGCCAGAGCAATGTCAAATTTACCTCTGAGAGTGTTTTATAAAAGCTGGCCTCAGTTAAACACCGAGCTGATGGCTCACAGTGGCACAGCACGCCAGCAAGGATTCCCAGGCTCCTGGGCAGACTGTGGGAAATGCTGTGGGAGGTGGGAGTGGGAACAGGGACACGGCTGACCTGCCTGCAGTGCCCAGGAGTGAAGCACAAGGAGCTCAAGGAGAGTTAGAAATGACACTCTTGATTTTAAAAGCTCTTCCCAACTCAGTGTAGAGCTGGTGATGAGAAAGTAACAGGTTTAAATAAAATAGAGTCAATTCCTAAAAGTCTTTTTCCTTCTCCTACTGCTGTGGAATTAACTTAGGCTGGCAGGCCAGGCTGTCTGAGGCGCTGCAGTGAAGAGCAAGACAAGCCTCACTTGGACTGTCAAAAGCTCCAAGGCAAAACAGAACTCCTTTTGGTGGCTAAACCCTTTGGAAATTGAAGACACTACAGCTCTCAGAAGAGACAGCTCTGAAACCACACCAGTGTTTCAGCAAAAGTTGACAGCTGGAGTTGCTTTTTCACATACAGGCAATAATTTTGGCATTACCCCTTCCAGAGATGCAGCTGGTGGAGCCTTAATGGCCAGGTTAACAACAAAGACCATGCCATAAAATATCCCTTGGTGCAGAACAACCTCATCCCTTGCTCTCACCAACACTGATGCTGTGGACCCCACATTCAGTGATTTCCTCTTCTGCCATCTCAGGGAGCCCACAGGGCCCAAAGCTTTTGTTTCCATTTGTAAGAGGGCAGGAATGGCTCTCCGAGGAAGGGCTGGAAGCATTTCACCGGCAACCTGCCACAGCACATTAACTGGGAAAGCAGTGAGGGAATGGTCCTCTGTCGGGCCGCGTTCACTTAAAAAGAAAGCCGAGGATTGATTTCCGATCTCCTGCCGGAGTGTTCCAGCACCCAATCTCATTTATCTTCATGCTGCAGCCATTTGTAAGAACACACACTACATGCACACAGAGTGCCCAGTGCAAAGGAAAGCAGAACAAAGGAGTAATAAGCGAGGGGAAAGGCTGACACTAATGGGCACAAATTGCCTTTAAACTCCGCGATTTCAGAGGGAACTTTTCGGAATCCTTTGTTTCTTCATAATAGACAGGTCAGCTCCGAAGCATTTAATAAAATCCACAGACTCCTACCAGCCCAGTGTGGGTTTTGTTCAGGTCTTCAAAGATCTAACTGCTCTAGAGATGTGAGGTAATTTGATTTTTCTCATCTTAGAAGGAAATTGTCCGTCCCGGAGAATAAGCAGGACCGGGGCACGCAGTTTTCAGCAGCCTGACTCATGATGACACCACCACAGCCAGCCAGATGCTCAAGACTTGCAGGAAAAAGGCAAAAGAAAGGCCCTTGCTCATGTAAGGCGTGCACGTGGCAGGGGAACCGGCAGAGCTTTACAGAGATAAAGTCATTTGAAAGCTTTTACCCAATTTGGGTGCTCACAGGCAGCCAGCTGGGCCGGGGGGCTGGGGGTGAGCAAACACATTTCCCCTGACCCCACACCCTCACACGGGCCAGTGCACAGCCAGGGGGAGTGGAAAAAACCCCAGCAGACTCCTTGGAGTGTTTCTTTACCCTGAGCAGAGAGAGAGGGAAGGGAATGGGAGCACAACTTCACTGGCTGGTTCCTGGTGCTCCCACCAAACTCACTGCAGCCAGAACAACACGAAACACAAGGAGTGACCCTTCCCCACAGGGGCCAAGTGCGAATCACAGCCCCAGTCCCTCTTTTGGGGTTCACAGGGGACAGGCAGGTGCTGTCCCCGTGCCTGTGGAAAAGCTGGCATCACAAAGTCACCCCTCACAGCAGCCCCTGTCTGGAGTGGAGCCTCAGGAATGGGAGTGCTGGATCCAGGAAAAAGCAGCTCGGTCTTCACCTCCGTCAGAGCCGTGTTCTGGTGTGGAGTCGTCGCTTGCCTTCAAAATAAATAAAGACAAAGGTTTTGTTTGGAAAGCAGTGAAGGGGAGAGACTCCACAAAGTTGTTTTACGTTGCTTTTGCGTGCTCAGTGCCATTTTAAGAGCTTCCTAAAAATAATAAAGAGAACATCCATGCATCATTAGTCCAGCAGTCAGGGCCCATTAGACTCGATTAAAGAAAGAAAACACAGGGGAAGGAAAAGTGGAAAGAAGGAGAAATAAGGAGCTGTGCTGCTAGAACTGGCCCTTCAGTACGTGCTCCCCAGGTCAGCCAGAAAGCCAAACCTCAGCTCTGAGGGGTGACAGAGCAGATCTGCCACGAGACCTCCCTGCTCTCCATGGGCCACGAACAGGAGCCACAGCAGGATGTGGCCCTCGCCCACGGCTGGGGATGGGCACAGGACAGGCCCTGCTCTGCTCCTGATTTGGTCTCCTGTTGGCTGAACAAACCTGAGCTGATCCCTTCAGCCCCCCTGGCAAAACCCTGGTGCTGCTGGGACCCACTGCTCCTCCTCTTGGAGAAAGGACGGGGGAATCACAGCGTTCAACACGAATCGCTCATGGCACGAGGAGTCCCAAGGCAAATTCCCCCCAGCAGCTGCTGCCTGGCATCCCTGTTAAAAGATAACCTCCCGAGCCATAAAACCTCTCCGTGTGTTTACAAAGACTCCAAAACCCAGGCTTTTCACTTCTGTCTTGCTGACTTCCCCTCCTCTTTCCTTCCTGCTTTGTTTGGGAAGATGACACCAACTCCTGCCCTTGGTGCTTTGTGCGAAATGCTGATCAGAAAGTTGGGAGAGCGAGGAGTAAATGCATTGCAGAGGGCAGAGAATCATTCTGAGGAGGTGGGGGCAGGAGGCCAGACAGGCTCTTTGATCAAAGACCACAGCACAGACCTCTCCAATGTGAAAGAAGGCACAAAAATAGGAGTTCCATCTTCAGCAGCAGACTTGTTTCCTGATATATTGAGCGAAAGAGCCGAGAGAATGAATCTTTGTCACCCCTCTATTTGGAAGGAAGAAGCCTTCAATTTAAAACTCCATAAAGAATTGCAGGAATAGTGCAAGTAATTTATTTTTTAGTTACTCGAGCCTTTATTCACTTAACTTCAAGGCAGGCTTGAAAGAGCTGCAAATGTTTTGCTTCCACCACTCGAGGATGAAAATATTTTAATTCCCTCAAACATGGAAGGGGGCACAGGCTTCTCCCGAGGTTGGTATTTACAAATGCATTGTATCTGAAATGCAAACCTTGAATCATTTCCTAACGCTGCCACTACCCAAAGCTATGTTTTATTTATAAATACAGCAGGACCACTCGGTGCTCTGCGGGTATGAGGAGGCAGAGACAGCTCAAAGCTCCTCAGCCGTGAAGGCACAATTCAGTTTTTTCACTTTGGGGAAGACAGACAACTTATCCTCCTTGGCAGCAGGAAAACTCAATCCCAGCCAGCTCTGAGCAAAGGGGGGATGAAGAGCAGTGCCCAAAATTTGATGAGGCACCCAGTGAAGGAAGCAGAGGCCTGGGTGGGAGAGGCTGGGTGTGGGTGAGGGTCTTTCCTTCATATCCGATCCCTCTGTCCTTCCTAAACTGGGCCCTAAATGCAGGCAGAGGGAGGAAGGGCAGGGATTACCCACCTCTTCCACCCTGCTGCAAAGCCAGCCCTGGAAACCCACACTGGCTCACACGAACATGGGATAAATCTGAAAACATTTAAGCAACTTTCTCGCCAAGCACAGGAAAACAAAAGTCAACTCCCCAAAGACTGCCGTGAAGAAAGTAATTAAAGAAATTACTGCCCCATTTGGAGCCTAATTACTGTCAGGACAAGGTGGTTTTTTTCTTCCTATGTGGAATGGAGTAGTCAGACCCACTGAAGCAAAATGCTACCCCCTCATCGTCCCCAAGGGAGCAAAGCAGACATCTGAGAAGCAGAATGGAAGGGAAAATAGCAGTTAATGCTTTAACTTCAAAGATGCCCAGAGAATTCCCTGCCACGAAAATAATGCTGAATGGCTCTGCCTGGCTCACGTATTAACAGCTTGAATATTTATGAGCAAAAGTGGGTGCCACTTTTGGACACCACCTCACTTCTAAATCCAGTCAATTCCTGAAAGACAGGGCATAAATCTCCCCAAATTAAGAGAGCTGGAAGCAGCATTCCCTGTCCATCTCCCCCAGCTCTCTCCCGGCACAAAGCAGCTCAAAGGAGGTACCCAGGAGCTGCAGAGAAGGGTCCAGGCTGGACCTGCTCCCATCTGGGGGTTCTTCCCAGCAGGTGATTGCAAACCAGGACATTTCTTACCCCTCACCAGGCAGTGCCACCCTCGTCTCAGCTCCCAGCCCAGCCCCAGCCCTGTTTAACGTGGCTCTGTTTAAGCGCCAGCTGCTGCACCACTCTTTAATTATTAATGATTTAGACAACACACTGGCAAGCGGGCAGGGGTGGGGAGGCTGTGATTTGCACTCCCTCACCAGCTTCTCTCGTGGCTGCCTCTCAAACCTCCTGCTTCCAGCGGGAATCAGAGCCTTCTCCAGCCCCACTGCCCATGCCAAGCTCCGTCTCCATTCCCCACCAGCAAGCTGCTCCTGGAACAGCAAACAGGAGTCACCCATTTCTGGGACGAGGCCCTCAGGAGATGCCGAGAGCCCCATCAGCTGGCACCCATCAGTGCAGAACTTGCTGCTGATCTGAGATGCCTTCTCCTTAATTTACCCTCTGCAGCAGCCCCCAAGCTCAAATTTGTGACCTCCATTAAAAAGCTCTCCCTGGGCTGATGAAAACCGCTGTAAGATACTGATTATTTCTTTGTTTCATTCTGGTTAATATTCCCCTTCCTCGATCAGAGTGTCATAACCAACACAAGTGAGGATTTTGCTCCTTTTCAAGGCATCTCTTGGCATCAGCCAGGACAAGGTGAGTCACCTGCCCTAGCTGGGAGCAAGTAAGAGGAGAAAAGGAAGATTGTGCTCCTTCCATATGCGCAAATTTAATTTTCTTTAGGATAAAACATTCCTCAGGAAAATGAGCGTGTGACCTTCCTCTTGAAAGCTATCACCTTGCTCGTCAGAGCAAGGCACCTGAAAAAACCGGAGCTTCAGAAGCAGAAGAAACACCAGCCCCTCAGAAAACGATGCTTTTGAAAGGCTCGGAGAGCAGGTGGTAGAGAAAAAAAAAGAAAATAGTAAAGTTGGCAGCCTCTCAACTCACCACTCTTCTGAAACTTTGGCTCACGGGCTGAGGTTTGCCTAAATCCCAGCGCAGCTCTGACAATGAGTCATTTCATGACAAACTCCAGGCTTCATTATCTGCCTCAGCAAACCCCAGCCGGAGCTGGAGCAGCGCGCTGGAAAGCTCCAACCTCTCCTTGAGAGCTCCTTGTTCTCCCTCGGCCACCACCCCGCTGCTGGCTTGGCCTTCAGGCTGAAGGAGCTCAGGGGGCTGTGGGAGCAGCTGCTTTTGCAGCACCACACCCCAATCATCCCCCGTTCTGGAGGTGGCCTGGGATTCCAGGGTGCTCAAGTGCTCTGTGAAGTTGCACTCGGGAGCGGAGTTGGAGCAGAGGTGAGAAAAGGAAGCGCAAGGAAAGTCACTGGTGGAACAACACCTGAGGTGATAAAAGGAAGCAAAGAAATTGCTCCTGACACTGTGTTCTAAAGGTGGGGAGCCTTTATGAGGAAGCACAGAAAAATCATCTTTTAACAGCCCCGTTCTGCAGCTGAGGCTCAGCAGTTTAAATGAGGAAGGATCTTTGCCCCTTGCTCTGTTTTTGGGGCAGGGTAGAGCTCGGGGCCTGTCCCACGGGCAGGGAGATGCTGGGAAGAGTTCTGCCAGTGCTGGCATCCAGCACCCATCAGCTCCATCATTCCTTAAAGAGATCAACAGCAGGAGCAGCCTCTGCTTGCAAAGAGAGGCACCCAAAAGGGATCCCGAAGTACTCACTGCTGATTTCCTGCCTCCCTCCCCTGGATTTGGGAGGTCACAGAGCCCCTGCAGCAGGGCTCTTGTCTGAACAGAGCAGCCCCTTCTGCAGAAAGGCTGGGAAATAAAGGACCCCAGACATTAAATAAAGATCTTTACAGAAACCCCCTAGGCAGCCAACCTGGCTTAACCTTTTCCTTAGCAGGATCCTCTCAACATCTCGGGGCCAGCTCTAACTGGCCTCAGGAGATTGCTGCAGTTCTTTTTTAAGTATCTGCCCACGGTGCCTTTCATTTTAGCTCTGCCCCCCATCTACACGGGGAGATCCCACTGGAAAGCTTTGACCCCTTGTGCCAAGCTTTGCATATGGAGTTTTTCGCAGGAAAAAGGCTTTTTTCCCCTTTCTTTTTCTTTTGCCTCTGAAATGCTGTTTGCACTGTCACGGCCAGGCAGCAGCTGGCTCAAAGGGCAGGCGGGGGAGCTACAAAATACTGAGTACAAACCCATTGTCCAGGACTGGATCCATCCATCACAAGCAGCACCCAAAGGGGTCACGCCTGCTACCCACCAACACCCATTCCAATCCCACGGGACAACCTGCAGCTCTTCTCCACAGGCAGCAGAGCCAACCCACCACAGGGATCCGCCCTCTCTAATTCCACACACTACAGGAGCTTAAAATAAACCACCCAGGCCAGGGCAGACTCTAATCCAGGGGGAGGAAGGACAGAGCAGAAGAATCACTTGTTTGATTTTTACTAAAAGGACAGAAAACTGCAAGTCCCTGAACGCTGGGGAGGGAGGGAAGAGCAGAGAAACAATTTTTTGCCGCCTGTTTCTAGCGGGAAGCTCGGGGAGGGGACCACGACTCCGTGCTGCACTGAAGGATGAACCTGCTCTCTCTAATCCAATTTATGCCTCAACATGCCCAGCACCAGCCAGGCTCAGGAACAACAGGAGAGGCAGTTCAGAGGGCAGGAATGCTCGGGAGGGAGCGGTGCTGAACGATAACTTGAGGGGTTAGTGACTAAATTAGTGGGAACTGCAGAGAGAACACATTTGCATCTCTTTCAGCTGCTTCAGGTGTGATAGCAGCCTCTGCTTTCCCAGTCACTTAATTGTTCTGAGGTTTTTGAGGGGGAAAAAGTGTCTTTTTTCTGCACTGCAGAGTTCTGGGAAGAGCCGTACTTGGCTTTAAGAGCCACCTTACCTCAGGAAAAACGTTACTCAGTCTCATAAAGCTGCTGGACTTGTCTGCATCGGGAGAAGCTCAATCTGTTCTGCTGGCTCTGCAGCACAGAGAGGAGCTCCAGACCCCTGCAGGGGCACAGCCCCAAGCTCTGAGTGCTCCTGGCCGTGGGTGCAGGCAGCTCCCACCCCAGACAATTACTCATGTTGCAGAAAAGGTTTTGCGTTCGGGGAAGAAGCTGTGACACTGAGACAGCACAAAAAAAAAGAAGCAGGGAAAAGTGACCCTGAGGCCAGAGCTTCGTGTGCCTCTGGGAAAGCTGTGCCTGCAGGGAATTCAGCCCCAAAAGCAGGGATGTGCCCCCTGGAGAGGGGGTGCAGCTTACCAGGGGCGCCGGCGTCGCTGTCGCGCCTGTCCGAGGGTTGGTCACTCTGGCCACTCTCTGTGGGGCTGAGCTCGGCCCCCTGCTCGCTGCCCAGGCTGCTGTGGCTCCCCGACAGCCGGGGGAGCTGGGGGGTCCCCAGGGCTCTGCTCGTGGCCTGGCTGGGTCCCCTGGTGGGCGCTGCAGGGACAGGACAGAGACGCTGCTGAGGGAGCGGGAAGGGGCTGTGGATGCAGGGCTGGGTCCTGAAGGAGCACAAAGAGCCCAGCCCCAGCCAGGAGCCCTCGGGAGCAGGGTCACCCCCAGTTCTTGTGCTCTGCTCCCAAAAAACACCAGTGACTCCAGTGCTGGGAGGCCAGGAGTGAGGAGCTGGCCGGGGATGTGCTGCCAGGAGCAGCTCCCAGCTGCAAGGGCAGACCCTGGGATGCTGCAGGCCATGGAATGACCCACCAACTGTTTGATCCAGGCAGAAATTCCAGTGAGAAAGGCTCAGACCCTCACCTGGCACATCGGCAGCCAGGAAGGGGAGGCAGCTGAGCCAAGAGCCAAATTTTCAAGCACATTACACTTCCCACCCTCCAGCCACGAGGAACTGCAGCTCCTCACCCATTCCTGCTTGGAGCTTTCTCCCTTGAGAGCCTTTTGATGCCACAGGGATGGGCTTGTCATCCAGGCTGGAGGAACTGAGCTCCGAGTCGCTCTCACTGTCACTGGAAACCACTGCAGGAGAGATCAGGGGGAGGAGAGGAGAGAGACAGTTACTCACAATGTTCATAACACTTCCCAAGGAGGTGCCAGATGGATCCAAATAAAACAGGAACAAACGCTGACTCGCTGATCACGTTCTCCCTCTCCAAAGGAGACCCCACCTGCGGCTCCCCCACAGCTGCTCGCTCTGCCTCTCAGACATGAGGTGCTTTCACTTTTCACAGATGATTTATAACTCTACTGCACACGCTGCAGCAGTGCCAGCACCTGCAGCAGGTGCAGACACCACCAGTGCCTCTCTCCTAAAGCTGGCTGGGTCCACGGGAGACCACAGTGCTCCTGTGCCACTCTTTGCTGCTCCCACTGACCCATCCCAGCACCCCAGCCAGCCCCCTCCTCCTGATCTTTGCTGCCTCCCACACAAAGCGACCCTCTAAGGGCTGGTTCCTGCTCAGCTGCAGGTGGAGAGGCCCTGGCTGCACCTGCTCCACCCCTGGGTAAGGTGGAGAGAGGGGTTGTTTCCCTCCAAGCTGCATTTCAAGCGTGGCAGGGCCTCCAGGATCCCAGAGGAAAGCAAACTGCCCAGAATTAAGTTACTCCCACACCCCGAGCTCCAAAGGCAAGGGTCACTCCTTTTCCTCGAGGAGATTCCTCTCCCATTTCAAAGCTGGTTTTTTTCCTCTGTGTTTCTCTCCCCCCTGAATCCTGGCTCTCGTCCTGCTGCTTTCCATTCTCCACAGTTTCCAAAAGAGCTGAAGGAGCCTCGTTTTGCCAGACACAGCTTCCCAAACCTCCAGGTTCTTTCCACTTTTCCACGCAATTATGCAAACACCTCTTCTGCTTATACTGGTGCAAAAGATAACTCGGCTGCCAGCTGCTCTGGGTAAAATGAGAAAGGTGTTTTTCCCAGTTCCTGGGTTTTTGTGATGGTTTGATCTCAGAACAGAAATGGTGGGGCTGAGGAGGAAGGTGATGGGGAAAAAAAAAAATCTGTCTTTTGTTTGAGGGATTGCACCTCCAGCACTGCTCCACCTGGCCAGGCAGATACCAGCTCTCCTGGCAGCTCAGCAGCCACTTCAAACAGCAGGTCACAACTCCCAGGAAAAAGCACAAAATCAGCCCATGAGGGATGTAAAATAGGCAACACAGCAACCTACAGCCTCTCCTGTGGGAAAAGGAAGCCCCAACGATTATTTTTTTTGATCTATCAGGATGTCTTTAGAAGCTCACACTCCTTCTCTGCTGCTGAACAAACCACGCTGCCCCCACGCCGTGTCACTTGGCGCCCAGCCTGAGAGGGACGTGGGTGCAGTGGCACAAGGTGACAGCCACGGGCTAACCCAGAGCTGTCAGCTCATCTCTCTGCGTCAGCCCAAACCCTTCAGCACTCCCCAGGGCAGGAGGATGGGAATCCTTCCCCTTGCACAGAGCAGGAGCTGTCAAATATTCCTGCCAAGCACCTCTGCAGGCACTCCTATATTCAAGGCAGCGATCTGTACTACACAAAATATTTCATTTTAAAAAAAAAGAGAGAAATGAATACCTAAAGTAGTGCTAACATCGCTGAGGATATTAAAGTTGGCTGCCAGTGTTATTGCAAAGTGTTATTGAAGTTGCCCTGGCAGGCAGCTCCTCACACACGCCCTGCACAGCCTCTCCCTGCTGCCTTTTCCTCCTGGCACCATCAGGAACAAGAGCTCTCACCTGCAGGGAAAGGGGCTGTGGGAGGGAAGGGAAGAAAGACCCTTTACAAGCTGGGGGGTGGGGGGCTGCAGTGCTGGCTGAGAGTCCTCAGAGCAAAGGTTTGTCTAAAGAACATCTTCATTACTACCCCAGAACTCCATGGGAGAGGTGGGGAGTTCTGTATAAACACTGTTAGTAAAAATCCAAACATACCAGAGCGGGGTTTTTTCCTATGAAATCCAAATCTCAGCTGTAAGAGTCATTCTGACCATCTTATTGCTTGGTTCTCTTAGAAAATGAGCTCCTGTTCCACCTGGCCATCATCATTTTTTTTTTTTGGCCTCCTGGATTCATAAAACCCATTGCTTTGGAACAGCTCCTTCCTCCATGAATCCTCCGAAAACGCTGGGGGCCAGGATTTATTTGGAGAAGGCCCCAGTGAATCAGTGGAGGTGACTTTAGCTGCCTGTCCTTCTGCCATTCAGCAGCTCAGAGAGAACCAGCACAAGAGGAGGAAAATATTAATGACACCAAGGCACTTGGACCACAGGACCAGCCCTGTCTGCTCTCATTTCCTCTGCTGCCAGTAAGAGTGTATTTTACTCACTGCACCAACGCCTCCCTTTCAGGTAATCCTTCATCCAAAGCTCCCAGACCTTCTGCTGGCACTTTCCAGAGCCCAGAAGTATTAAATCTGGTGTTCCAGCAGTTGCTGATATATCAATAAGAGTCGTTGGACAGCTGTTCTTTCAGAGAACGGAACAGATTTATCCCTCCCTCTCTCCAGCTGACTGGAACAAAAAAAAAAAAAGCTCATAAAATAAAATATGCTGAGATGAAACTTGCTAGAAAAGCAGTATTCCCACAGGGAATGGGTCACCCACTGAGGGCCTGCAGCCCTGCAGCTGCTGGCAGAGCCCAGGGTCCCTCCACACGTGGTTCAATGCCCGAGCCAGAGGCACAGAGAGCCACAGGGAATGGTGGAGGGTAATGGTGGAGTGCTGGCTGCACTCATTGCTCGAGGCAAACCAGGACGCGGGGAGGCTGCGCTGAGGCCAAGGGGAAGGAGCACTTGGCTGGGGCTGGGATCTGTTATTAAATGTGTGCTTTTGGCACGGGGAGAGGCAGCCCTGTGCTGCCAGCGCAGGGCAGGGCTCAGCCCGGCACACACAGCGCTTGGCGCTTCCCGGGGCTGTCAAAAACTCGGGAAAAGCACGCGGGAATCACAGCTCCAACAGCCACAGAACCTCAGCACAGCCAGGATGAGCACAATCCCTGAGCAAGGCTGCCCTGCAGAACCCAAATATTTGGCAAACACGGGGAGAAAGGAGGGCGACAGCTCCTGGCCACTGCAGGTGGGAAAGAGAGGGGTGATGAGAGTTATTACGGCCCAGGGTCCCACCGAGGGCAGCTCCCGTGCCAGATCACATCCAGCATTGCTCCAAGGAGGAAGAGGTGACTGGACCCAACCCTCCTCCCTCCCAGGAGCAGCTCGAGCTGCAGCTTTGTCACTGCAAAGCCGGCGAGTTGGATGTCCCACTCCCGTCGGTGGCCTGCAGAGCGCTGGACACACCCCAGCACATCCCTCTCTGCTCCATCCCTCAGGGATTTTGGCGTCCAACTCACAGACACAGGACAAACCCACGGCATCCCCCTGCCCAGCTGCTGCTCCGGTGCCTCTGGCACATCCCAGTGCTCGGAACAGGAAAATCCCCCGGGAGCAGCAGGCAGCCCTCCTGCCAAACAGTGCAACAGCTCAGGGATCACACTGCTGCTTCCCACCCAGCTGCCTTCCCTTTTCACCTGCAGAACTCAGAGCCTGGAAGAAGGAAAGCCCCGCTGCTCTTGCTCCCAGCCCCTGACCCGGCGCAGAATCCCACCCACATCGCAGCACATGGAGCAGAGCTGCTGCCCAGCACAAGAAATACCGCTGCCATTCTCCTCCCGACAATGCATTTGTGCCTTAACTAATAGCAGGGTTGCCATGCCAACTGCTTGTTTATAACAGAAAAACCAAAGGCACCGGCAAATCCCAGGGTCAGCGAGCACAGGAGGAATACCGGGCGTGCAAAAATAAAACTTGTGCCCGGAGGGGTTGGCTTTTCTTCCTTGAGGCACATTCCCGCCCTCCCTCGGTCCCGCTGCCTTCCCACCCTCCTGCAGTGGGAGCGAACACCCAGGTTCTGGCACTGACCTCTTGCTTCTGAGGGGGGAAAAGGGACACTTGAAGTTTGTCCCGTCGCTGCTGAAAGGCAGCTCCTGGCACGGAGGATGTCCAGGGCTCGTGGCAGGAGCGCGCTGGCCCCACCTGACTCGAATCCCTGAAGAGCTCAGAGACGGCTCCTTCAGCACATGGGAGAGGAGCAGAGGGGTTGGACAGGGCTGGCCAAGATAATGGAAACCCCACGAGGGGAGCAGCCTGTCAGAGGCAGGGGCGCGTTAAATGCCAGAGCTCATTCCCGGGAACATCCTGCCAAACAAGCACCAGGGCTCTGCTCCGAGCTGAAGGGACGTGTCCGGGCGAGGCTGTACAAGGTGTGAGCTGACAAATGCTATCAGCCAGGCAGGGGGAACCCGGCTGCCTCGGGAAGCTCAGCCCGGCTCCAGCTGCAGATTCACGGTGGGGGATATCGTGGACACACATCTCCACGGGGGAAGGAGGCTGCCCTGCACACGGGCAGAGCTTTGGGATGACAAACAGCAGGAGTCCCGGCGCCGGCAGCTTCAAAAGAGGTGAAAGGAGGGGGGAGATGCACAAGCTGCCAGCTCCAGAGATGAATTCCAGCCCGCAGTGCCCGCTGAAAGCTGCCCAGAGGACAGGCGGCCTCACGGAGAAGGGCGACAGGGAAAGGAAGCACCAGCAAATAAAGCCATAAATTAATATTACCCGACCCATAAAACAGCAGCCAGACAAACATCAGGGGGCAGGGAGAAAGGCAGCTCACCACCCACAGCAAAGCTTACCAAAGGTCACTTTGCTGTCCTCCCCCTGCTCCTTTGCTGCTCCTGCCTGTATTTATGGGGAAGCCTTCTCCAAAAAGACAAAACTCAGCTGAAAAGCTGAACTAAGCAGCAGGCCAGCTCTGGGCTCAACAGCTTCAACTCAATGTTTTCTCTATCATGTGAACAAAAAACCACCTCATCAATCAGTCCCTCTGCTAAGACAACCCCTTCCAAGCATCTCCTGGAGGGAAACACAACCGTCTCTTGTTGATCTAATTTGTCTTTAATTACAAAAGTTACAGTAGGGCTGGGAGTGCTTTCTTAGCTGGGCCCTGGGGGGAAGGTTTGCAAACCCAAGTCTCCTGAGGTTTCTTTATTAAAAGGTTATTTCCCCCTGCACTTCTGGTAAGTGGAAGAGTGCACGCAGCTGGTTCACTCCAGAGGTCTTCTCCAGCTGAGGGGATGTAACAGCAAAAGACAGAAGGGGAGAGAGGCCAGACAGGCCTGCTAATCCACACAGAGAGAAAGGAAGAGAAATCAAAGCAGACTGGCAGCAGCTCTGATTCTGCAGCACTCACATGCTGGCAGAGCAATTTCTGACTCGGCTCACAGGGACTTGAGGGAATCTGCCCAGCAGAGCAGCAGAAGCAAGGAGCAGGTAGCCCCAGTGAGGGAGGGGATGAGAGCAGCCTTGGGTCAGCCCTGGCTGCACCGTGATGGCCACCAGCAGCAGCTCTTCGGGCTCTGACTGCAGGCAGGTGTCTGTTCCATGGCTCATCCCAGAAAAACAGTGGGGGCTTCAAGGAATGGAGGGAAGGAGGGGTGGACTGAAGGACGGGGAGTCCAGGAGGACTGGGACAAGTCAGGGCCACCAACACGCACTCAAATATCAGTGAATCCTCAAAAACCCACACCACAGCACAAAACTCCAACATCCACATGAGAAACGCGCCTCACCTTGAGGGATAACACCTCTAACAGAGAACTTCCCTGATTACTGGGATCCCACCAGCAGCAGGAAGAGCCAGGTCCTCCTCCCACCTGCTTCCTGGGTGGGACAACCAACCTTTTCCCCTGGCCCAGGTGAAGGAGAGGCTGCTCCCGACGCTCTCGGGCTCCGGCACGGCCGCCTCGCCCTGCCAGGGCTGTGGCTGCAGCTCCAGGGGTTTGCTGCTGCTGCTGCTGCTGCTCTTCAAGGGCGTGATGTACTTGGGCAGCCCCTGGTAGAACCACGCCCCAGACCTCTTCCAGACCTGCCAGAGACACAGACATGACACCTTCAGCTGGGTTTGCACAGCAAGAGAGCACAGCCAGCACAAAGTGAGCTCCCCAGCAGGCTCGGCCCAGCCACTCCCTCCGATCCCAAATTCTTCCCCAGTGCTTGTCAGCCCAGATTCATCTCTGTCCTCCTTCCACAACTACAAAACCCCAGCTGTGAAGAAGCAGCAGGTACAGATTGAAGGAGGGTGATGGCAGAAGCGCTGCCTCGTGCTGTTCCAAGAGCACAGCCTCAGTGTTCCTCCCACAGAGCAATTCAGGCCAAGCCAGATCGTGCAACGAGCTCTCCCAGAACGAGGAGAGCAACGCTCAAATATCCTGAACCTGCAGCAGGAAATGGACCTCGAGCACTAAACTGTAATATCTCCTGTAAGAACAGCCTCTCCTCTCCAATTTAGCTTTAATGCAGCTTGTGATGAAGGCACTTTATTAAGTATATTTAATATAAAGCCTGCTGTCAGCCAGGGGAAGGGAGCAGGGTGGTAGCTCAGACAAGGAGAAATGGCCTCTTACAAACCTAATCCTTGTGTGCCTTCCAGCAGCCTGATAATGAGCTAATGACACAGCCAAGGCAAAAAATAAGTTAACATGGTAAAAATATAATTTTTTATTGTTCGCACTTCTGTTCAGAGCGAAGGAGATCAGCAGCGTTTCCACTCCAAGCTCCCAAAGCATTTTATCCCCAGTTTCACCATGAAGGCAGCAGGTGCAAATGCAGATACCCCTAACTGCAGCAATACATTGGCAATTTGCCTTTAGAGCTTAATCAAAGCAGAGGGCAGGGACAACACCTGGCATTCGGGAGTTGTTCTCGTGCAGGCACAAAAAGCAGGACACCAGCAGCACCGTGACACTGATGGTTGCATGGTTCCCAGTCCAGAGAGCTCAAATCTCTGAGTCTGGGGTCTTGAAAGCCACGTGCAGGTGACCTGAATTCAGAGAGGGAACATGGCAACATGGTTTTTCAAAGAGGAGCAGCCAGCAGAAGAACGCAGAGCATCGCTGTGACCCAGCGCATGCGCAAGGGAGAGGCTCGTGCATCGCAGCAGGATCTGCAAAGCAGGAGGTGAGAGAAACCCTGCAGCTACACCAAGGTTCTCCTGCTGGGCAACCACCCCGCGGGATGGTGAGTCTGCCATCCAGGCAGAAAGCTGGGAAGCCAATTTCCCAAGACTGCAAGTTGTTCTTCTACAAGAGGGAGTCTTGGCAGGCAGGACACCTCACCAGCTCCTTCTCCACCGTGCCAACAGCCAAAGTGACCCAGCCAGCCAGGCACAGGCTGACACAGCTCCTTCTGTCCCTTCTGCTGGCACGTGGGGACGGCACAGCAGCTGGTACAGTGTGTGCAACAGCACAGGGACCCTGCAGGAACAGGCTCTGCTTTCCAAGGATTGGGAAAGGCGACAGATTTTTGAAGTGTGGGACAGACATCTCTGCACAGAGCTCAGCCCACTGCAGCTCAGGTAAGCATGGCCCAGGCAGGAGTTGCAGGCTGGGCAAGCCCTGATCTCCCTGAGGAAGGCTGGAGGTTTCAGGAGCAGCTGCACCCACGGGGCACAGCTGGCACCCGGTGGGAATGGTCCGTCCCTGACACACACTGGGAATCAGGTGCACGCACACCTTCCCTGGATAAACTGCTGGGGAGGAAACAGCCCTCTGGTGCAGTCACTCTCTGAACAGACCTTGCAACATCTGTAATTTAATTTGAAGCACTGGAGAGAGACCTATTATCTTCAGGCGAGCTCCAATTTAGGCACGCCATAAAACCAATCAGACACAGCACGGGTGGCTGGAACAAAGGCTGGTCACCCCCAGGTTTCTCCCTACCCCAAAGCAAGTCGTTACAGAAAGAGTTAATGACATAATACACCCAGCTCTGATGTGGTAACACTACTATAAAATTGATTCGCTGCATACATATTTCCCTTTAAATTGGTGCTTCTAATAGAGTTTGGTCCTATTATGGCAGCAGCGAAATTGTTTTGAAATCAGCTCCAAAACAGCTGCAGCAGGGCTCTCCCCTGTATGGATTCAGTCCCTCTGCCCCTCCAGATTTGCAGCACAGCCTCTCCCAAAGGGCCACGGATCACGACCTGCTCTGCACGTGGGCCCAGGGGGCAGTTTGAGCATCCTTGGATCAAAACAGGTCGATGTTGCTGACTGCCATTGGTGGCATTTGATTGATGGCCAGAGTGGCCTGGCAGCAAAGTTCTTGCTTGATTTTAAATTAATAAATCTGTAACAGAGCCTTGAGAATGAAACTCCTGTTTATGAGCAGGAGTTTGCTCTTGCCAAGGAGGGGAGGATGTTGCTCCCACCAGCTCACGTTAAGGCGAAATCCGTTCCCCAAAGCAGTCTGAGTTTGGGTGGAGCTGGAATTTCACCAGGGAGAGGGACAGCCATGGCCATGACAGATAAATGCCTTTTATAACCCTGATTATATTCCCATTAAAGTTGCATCGAGCCATCATTGCAGCTCTAGAGTGACACACGCAGAAGCAGATGGGGATTTTATCGAGCATTTTCAAGTGCAGCCTGGAAATGGGATCTAACAGAGAATCACTGGGCCCTGGTGAAACCCACGTTGCTGCTCAACCTTCCCTGAGCCTGCAAGTGCTAAAACAAGCTCCTGAACAAGGAAAACATCAGGGCTTGCTGATAAAGAGGTGGATCATAGCTGAGGGAATCCTAACAAACACTCGCAGCCTCCCCAGAGTTCTCCTCACCAAACCACATCCCCTAAACAGAGGTGCTTAGAAAGGATCTTTGCTGCAAAGCCACATTTTGCTCTACCACCTCCTGCCTGTGCCATGCAGGAGCTGTTCCCATCCTGCAGCCCTTTCCTTCACAGCAACCCGAGCTTGGTGAGAGGAAAACCACCGCGTTTAGCTTCCCATGCTGACAGCAGCAATGCCAAAAGGTGGGGAAGCAGCTTCTCGTGGGCTACAGCGAAGAAAAAGGCACCTGCAGGTGCAGCCACCCCGGGAAGGCCTTGCTGGCATCCCCCTGCCTGCAGCACATTCCCACACAGCCGCTTTGCCCCGGCTCTCCAGCACGGCCCCGGCACGCTGCAAACACCGCTGGCAGCGGGGAAAGAGCGAGCGCTCCTCAGCCTCGTTATTTGCATTCATCTGCTTTTCCATAACACAGAGATTTCCAATTACATTATTTACAGCAATCTGTTGTCAACTCCCACATTCGGCACTTGAGGATGAAGGAAATTAAAAGGCACTGAAATTACCATTCGGGGCTTTGTTTCCGGAATAGCAAAATCCATCGCCCCCCTGACCCCGACGTTTCTCGAGCTGCAGTGGCTGCCAGCCTTCCACCATTTATCCTTCCCCTTTCAATCAGGCCTCTTTTTTTCCCCCTTCCCCCCGTGGCTCTATTCTAGAGGACACTATTTTGAGTCTAACTACTCGCTGCCACCCCCAAAATAATACGGCAGAGGCTATTGATGAGCTCTTTCAATTGCACACAGGTGCACATCGCTCCCTTTCAACCCAGAGCCACCCAAAATAAACACCCCTCTCCATCCGTGGGTTGTTTTGCCAGGAAATCGTCATGCCAGGCAGGAATAACCCCGAGCTATGCTGCTTTACAATGTTCCAAGTGGCAGGAGCAGCGGATATGTGGAAAGGGAAGCCCCGGGGGCAAAAGGGGAGGAGATGATTCCGTCCCTCCAGCGCAAAAATCTTCTTCCCCTGCGTGGTTTGTTGGGATAAACTGAGAAATGCAGCCAGCCGTGAAAATGCCATGGAGTGAAAGAGAAGGAATCAAAAGGGAAGTGAAGCAGAGGGGGCAAATTCAAACTTTTAACAGGTCCCTGGTAGCTCACACTCTCTTTCATATTCGAGGGAGTTTAAAAAAAAAACCAAAGCTCTCTCCCCGCCACCCCACCGAAACTGCTTTCATTATCCCTGCAGTTCTGGATGTGTCAATTCAAATGTAAATGTGCACGAATGCTTCCAAGAGGATTTTAATTACAATGATAGCATCGCTAATTATGGATATACGTAAAAAATATGTATATATAAAGGGGTAATTCAGGAAGGTGCTCTGCAGAACCTGGTGGGATCAGTCAAAATAAGGCTGTGCAGAGAGTTAAAAGGCTGGGCAGGGATTTGGCAAAACCCAGCAGGTCCCTTTTCCCCTTCAGGCCAGGAGGTGACGGACAGATTTCGGCCACGCACAGCTAATTCAGCATGGGCACTGCTGCCCGAGCTGTTATCGGGCTCTGCCAGAGGCCTGGCACCAGGGAATCATTCCAGCTGTGTATTTACCCACCACCACTGCTGCCAGGCACGTTCTGCTGCTCTGACAGCTGCTGCAAGGAGCCCTGTGCACTGCAGGAGCTGCTCCCTTCCTGCCCTGGATCTCATTCCCAAGGGAGTTTCAGTGCAAACCCACAGCCAGTGCCGGCTGCAGTCAGGGATCAGCATCCCTGACCTCGCCCCGGGATCCAGGCAGGAGCAGGACTGACCCAGGGAGGATCAGCCCTCCACACTCTGTCTCCAGAAAGGCAAAGCAAGATCAAAGCCAAGAAAGGCAGCGTGGCACGAGGAGGAGGGACGGAGGAAGGGAGGTTCTTGCCCTCAAAAACAAACGTAAGCATGGCTGAATTTGCTTCTACCCTTGCCTGTAGGAACACTAAACCACAGTCCACATCATCCTCAATTCCACTGCCATCCAAAGTCGTTACAAAGAAAAACATCCACAGAATCCTGGAAGAACAAAGGAGAGTTTTCCATCAGCTCCCTCTGGAAACAGCTGGGAGAAGTGGCTCTGGCCTGAGGCAGGTGAGGTCTATTTTATTTATTTGGTGTGGGGGTGCCTGCGGGTCCTTGGGGATGTTCCCTTTGCCAGCAGGAACATCCAGGCTCTGCCAGAACACAGAGCTTTCCTCGCAGCCCCTGGGAGACCCTCGCCCCGCGCTGCCGAGCACGCTGCTGTGTTTGGGATGGCTGGGATGCAGTCAGAATCCCGGGAAGCAGCAGGCAGAGCCCATTCATCGCCTCCACTCTCCAGAAATAAGCCAGTGTCAGAGCAACTCGTTCCTCATCGCTATGCAGCACAGCCTTCCCAGAGGAGGTTTTCAAGGAAACAGAAAGCAGCAGAGAACGCTTCCGAGGGGCTGAGGCCGGGATTCCCAGAGGGATCTATGGGCACCAAGCACTCGACTCCGACTGGAGAACTGCTGTAAATGACATTTTGTTGCTTTGGTGTTCATTTTGACCCAGGCAGAGCAGTTATTTAATCACAACCGAGGCCAGCGCCGATGTTGCCCACGCAGCAGAAGGGGGTGACAGGTACCACGTGTCACTAAACCTATGCTGGCTTAAATCCAGCCTGCAGGGATAAATGACATGGAAAACAAAGGGATGGAAGCTTCAGCGTGTGTGGGCAATGCCACACGCTGCAGCTGTTAGCTGGTGCACGGGAATGTCCCAGCCCACCATCCCGAGGTCCTGGTGGGCCTCAGGCCTCCTGTGCGCCCTCAGTGCGTGGCCAAAGGGGACAATCACAGTCCAAGGCTCTCCTCCCAGCCAGGTGACACCGATTAACTCTGCCCAACATCATTTAGTCCACTCCGGTTTCCAGGTGACCTCCCTTTCCCACTGCAGAGCCTGGCAGCCTCTCACAGGCAGGGGCAAGAGCTTCGCAAATGTCAAGCCCGAACAGCCTGAGCGGTGGCTCCGAAAATTAAACAGCGATCAAAGCTCTGCTGGGGAGGGAATCACCTCACCTGGAAACACCACATCCCATCCCAGTGCCCGGGGAGGGGGCCCTGGAGCAGCATCAAACACACACCCACTGCAGCTGGCTGAGTTCAGGGCTCCGAGCAGCGGGGAGGTGCTGCCAGAGCTCTGAGGCCTGGGCCCAGGTTCTTTAAGGACAAATTTCTGTGCTGAAGTCGCTTTGAGAAGGGGACAGAGGATGGGTGATACTGATTTGTTGCTCCACCAGTGCTCCAGTGCATTCCTGCAGCTCCCTGCCCGGATCCCTGCTCCTCACGCACTTAGGGAAGACCAAAGCCACCCATCAAAGCCACCCATCAAAGCCACCCATCAAAGCCACTTTCCAGTCACTTATCCTGATTTGCCTCAACTTCCCTGCCCTGGCTGACATGCCCCAAGGCTTCTGCTAATTCTCAATTCCCAAATCCCTCAAAAGAAAGGCAGGGCATGTGTGGGAAGACAGAGGGGATGTATGATTTGATGTCTGTGTGCCCACACCGTGACCCTTCCACCCTTCTCCTGCTCAGGCCACCAGCACCAGCATAAACGAGAAAGGAGACAGAGTTGAACCCAGCTTAAAGGGAATTGAAAAATAAAGCAGAAGCTAAGGGTTGAGAGGCAAGTTGAGGCTATAATTTAGTCTGAGAAGGAAAGGTCCATCCATTTTCATCAGGGATGCACTTTGTCTGTATCTCAGGACTCGCAGAGTGAGTGCTGAAGGTTATCATACCCTCACACTCTGGCCACACATAACACGTGCTGGACACGTTAATATTCTCTGTCCAGTGACCAGGTTACTTATTATTTTTTATGAAACAGGAAAAAAACCCACTGTGGTGCAGAGGGATTAAAAAAAAAAACCCAAAGCAGAACAAAAGAAACAAAGTAAATTCTAGTCCCTGCATTTCCCCACCGAGCACAGAGAACACCTGCACCTGCCTCGCTCTCTGTTTCGGGACCTCTATCTGGAATTCAAAACATCTGGATGATTCAGTGTATCAAAATTATTATCAAAATCCAGCGAGCTGGAATGCTCTCTTCCTGCCCACACTGCTGCTGCTAATTTAAAGACCAGCAGCATCCATGTATCCCTCACCTCACCTGAACCTGGACTTTGCAAGTGCTCCCACACAAAAAAGAAACCCCTCCAATGTAAAACCGAAGCAATGCAAAGTTTCCACAACTAATATAAAAAGAAAATTTCTGCACCTCCAACACCTGCGCAAACGCTCTCAGTACACTTCAAAAATTGATTTAGCAGAGCACCCAGGGTACGAAATGGCTGGACTGGATTGATGCTCAAGGACCACAAGCGAAAGCCCAAAATAAATTGACGGGAACAAGTGAAAATCCATCTGTAATCACAGAACAAATTCACAGACCTCACTTCAGCACAGAGCAGCGAGCCCTGATGCTGGTGGATGCTGGCTGGCACACAAGAATTGAGGCAGCCCATTACTTTTTTTTTTTTTTTTGGCAGTGTAAAGTCAAGGATGAAGGATATAAAAATTTAGAGACCTGCATTAGAAGTCTCACACACTGGCAAGTTATGGGATTTTGCAGGCAGGGAGGAAAACAGATTTAAAGGCTGCAATCCTAGTTATTTTTAGTGGGACAAATATTGCGGGTATGCTCTACATCTCTCAAGCTGTATTTAAAAAAAAGTTAGCCAAGTTTATTTGCCACAGGGTGAGGAGGGAAAGGGTGTAAGGAAACAGTCTCTTTATGGCCAGAGCTAGAAAAATCCCACAAAGCCAGGTTCCAGGTGTGGTTTTTCCCCTTCACCCCCTGATAAAACCAAGTTGTCACCACTGTGTGTGTTTGAGCCTGCCTGGCCTCCAGCCACGCCTCCCAAATGCCATTTTCTGCCTCCCAAGGCACAGGGAAGAGCCCACACGTGCTCTGCACAGATTTGGGGCGGGCAGGTGGACGCTGCTGAGCCCCATCTCCCCACTGCTGTGTTTTACCTCTCTCTGCTCACTGCAGATCTTGCACAACCACAGAGGGCGTTTCTGGGCTCCAACAGTTTCTATCCCGCACTTGGTGCAAACTTTCTGAAACAAGGAGAGAGAAAAAAAGAAAACAAGAAAGTGGTGTTAGCAGCTCCCCACAGCCCTTGGGGGACAGGAGGCTGAGAAACCCCTGTTCCAACAGCTCTGTTTTGCTTTCCTTAAAAACCTAATCCATAGCACAACATTCCTGTTTATCCTGGAGACTCACTGATTGTAGGAAGGTGCCTGAAGTCCGTTTGAGACGAAGGCAAACCCACAGCACAGCCCTTGACTCCAGGGTGAGAAGAGAGCTGAGAAGAACAAATCAAACCCCACCACCCACAGGCGCATTGCCAGAGTGGCTTTTTCATTCCCCTAAATCCTACCCCCAGTCTCTGTGGTGTGGAAAGCAGCTGTGACCAGGCACAAGTGCAAGGCTGGGAACGTTCTCCCTCCCTCCCCTCACACCCATGGTCTTAAACCCCACATCTTCCCCTCCAGCTCTGCACACTCTCCTTGATCTGTGGCTGTTTAGGAAGTGGGCATGGCCATGGTTCCACACATTTCCTGAATGTCTGATGGGTCTACACGGCCCTTCTTGCTGCACGAGGGAACTTTCAAGTCTCTGCTGTCGTTCCAAGCCATTTACAGCCTGAATCACCCAGCATTACATAATGAAGCTGATGCCTATCAGCTCTGGCGGTGCAGCTTGAATGAGAAATTGGATGAAGCCTTTGATCCTCACAGAAGAAAAGCCACTCACAAGAGGAGAGGAAAAACACGAGGACTGGATGTCCCCAGGTAAGGTTTTACGTGTCCCCCACACCAGGCTGCTCCTGTGTCCAGGGATGAAGGTCTCACCTTCTCCATCCCATTATTCCTGCCCCCATCCTCATCCTCCCAGAGAAATAATGAGCAACCTGTTGAGTCTGCTGCATCGACGCTCACCACGGTGCTCCCCAAGCCAAGGGGGATTTGCAGATTCAATTACAGACACCACCTAAACGACCCCAAACTCTCCCTCCCCCAACCCAAAACCTGAGGGAGCAGCTCAGCCTGAAATACCCTCCGAGATCCCAATCCCCACACGGATAGCACATTCAAACGCTCCCTCTAGTGGAAGTTCCCAACCGATTTTACTTCCCAGCCAGAAATTCTGCAAAATCCCAACATTAAAACGGTGTTTTATCCTCCTCCCCTTCCCTGCAGAGCAGCTGGGGAAATTGAGCATCGCTCACAACCCCTGGGAAGAAGACATAAAAATCAAGGGCATCAAATGCAGCCCCATTTCTCAAGAAACAGAAGACAAAGCACTTCCTTCTCCCACTCATCCTTCGCCGTTCCCACACGACATCAATCCCCTCTGCATGGTAAATGGCACGCTGGGCTTTGTCTCACTGCTGCTGTTGTTAACGCACCTGGCTTTGCACGCACCTTTGTCTTGCCACAAAGCCTTTGTTTCCCAGATAATAAAAACTAATATTAACAGCATTCCTTATAAAGCAGGAAGTGGCACTCAGAAGATCTGTCAGAAATGCAGAACCTCTGCTCAGCAAGAAGGGACTTGCTGAGGGTAAATTCTTTGCTGCGTTTCAGGTGCATCATTACAAACTCCTGTTATTGAATTAAATGGGCTGCAATGACACGGTAACGGAGCAGTGCCTGCGAGAAAAATATGAACTCTAAAAATCCATAATTCCCTGACAAATTGCACACGGCGCCGCGTGAGTGATGGATATCCCCGGACAGGAGGGAACAAACAGTTCACTCTGTGCTCTGCCACGGAGTTGGCTGTTCCCTGAGTTCACAGCATTAAAAAGCAGAAGGGGAGAAGCCCAGGGCACACAGGCAGCATTGCCTTGGGCTGGCACACAGCTGAGAAGTGCAGCCAGTCTGAAAGCAGCTGCAAAATGCACCCTGGAAAAGCAGGATCTCACCTCAATCAACCTGGATGTGAGTGCTGCTGAACTGCCCAACAGACTCAATACAAAAGGGAATAAACAACTTGAAAAAAGAAAAAAAACCAACCCAGCTTTTCTCTGGGGTTTTCTGGTCACAGCCCTCCCAGAGCCTCAGGCTCACACTGTGCCACCAGCTGAGGGTCACTCCTGCAAATGGACAGGGCTGGAAAGTGTCTGGAGCAGCCTCTTCCTCCCTAATAGTGTACAGGGTTCACAGGGAGTTGGCGTAAGAGCCCCATGGCAACGTGACTTAGCTGGCTCCTGCCAAGGTGAGAGCAGAACTGGCACAGGATGAAGGCAGGAATAGAGCACATCCTGTTATTCCACATGCCTGAAATGCAGGAAACAGCCAGGAGTCTCCTGCCTGCCACCACAGCACACAGAGACCACGCTGCTCTCGGAGCTGCTCCCGTTCCAACCAGACCTTCCACTCCCCACTGCTGCTTCCTTCCACACCCCTTCCCTAAAAGCTGCTTTCTCCATGATTTAGGACCCAGGAGCTCCCAAGATTTGTGTTTCCTTTCCCAGGCACTGCCTTAGAAGGAAACTTCTGCATAATCCCTGCATCGCGCAAGCGACTTCTGCGCACGGGCTCCAGCGGAGGAACCCGCTTGGCAGCAGAGCTCACAGCTGCCTGCTCTGCACAAGAACCGTGTCCCATGTGTCCCACAGAAGGCTGTCCCCCATGGCCCAGCCACAGAGATGCCAGCACGAAGCAGCCCGTGGTAAAGCAGCAGGTTTTGCTCGGTCACAAACACTCCAGCACCCAGCAGGTGCCCTCACCTCCACACAGGCAACGCGCTGAGATGAAGGAACTCCCCGAGGTGAGTCCCCAGGGGAAGATGGGCTTCAAGTGCAGGAAAACCAGCCTCCCAGCAGAGGCAGGATGAGGTGGTTGCCTTGGAGATCATCATCTCCACAGCAATGCAGATTAACCCCTGGGCTGTGGAGCCAAGAGCAGCAGGAATCATCCCTGGGGTGCCGGCAGAGCAGGGCTCTCCCTGTCAACAGCACACACAACACAGGCAGTCCCTGAGGCACAGGGCTGGAAAACTTACACTGGTTTGGGGACTGACGATGGACTGGAGCCCTCTTGGAAGGTCTCGGGGCAGACCTTGCAGTGAGTAGCAGCAAAAGCTCCCAGGCTCTGTTGTGAGTTACCTCTGATGGCTGCACTTTTCTGCCCCTTGTCCCACTCAGCAAGCCCCAGCTGGGAGATGCAGAGGGGGCTGGCACAGCCCATCCCAACCCTGAGTGCAGCTCAGGCACTTTAGGATCCTGAGGAATCTCTTGTTATCCCCAGGCTGCAAGAGAAAACTCGATGGTCTGACAGCACCAGTGAGAATGAAATCAGTTAACCCTGCAGAGCTCTCCAGCTTCCAAGGGGCCTGGTGGCGTTTCCTAGAGAGTTCTGCTGCCAGGAACAGGCACGTGTGACCAAACCCACCTTTTTGCAGTCCTGGCAGAAGACAGAGGAGCTGCCCAGCAGCCCCAGCATCTCCCCACAGAGCAGGCACTGCGAGAGGCCGTTCCCCATCGCGTTCTTCCTCATGTTCTCCAGCCTCTCCACCAGGCACCTGCGGGCAAGAGGCAGAGCAGAGGTCACAGCACTGCAGGAAAAGCTTTAAGTGCTCAGACCAGGGCAAGTCAAAAAGCACTGGGAGAGGGCAAAGGAGTTAAACCTGCCAAGCCCTCTCCATTTTTCCATCTCCCTAAAAGCAGCATGCCAGGCACTGCCTTGCCCACGCCCCACTAGAAGCAGGAAGGCCAGACTGAAGACCAAAGACCAAAACGAGCCAGACTGAAGCCATCAGACCAAAATGAGCCTGGCTATGGCACAGGAACGCCGGTAGCTGCTCCCTGCTCCGTTCCACAGCCCATTTGGAAGAGAGGAAGCACATATGCATGCACAACGTCTGCAACAGCAGGGCTCGGAGAGGGGAGCGGGGCTGGAGAAGCAATTAGGATGCAGGGTGTGGAGAGCATGCAGAGCAAGGTTGCTCTGCCATGAGATCACTGCTTGGCAACCTTCAGGCCTCCATCTGTAGAGGGGGACAGCGGCAGCCAGGCCATTTATCAGCGGCAGCACCGGCAGGAAGCGATCCCGCTATCCATGAATCCCACTCTCATTAGTGCTAATGTCCCATCCACCAGGGCCCCACTGGGAGCAAGGGGAGGGCTGTTTGAAGGAGGCACTGCCCACGGTGCCGAGGTCAGGCTGCACAGCCAGACCCAGCCATCATTAGAGCATTTATGGCCCTCGGCTCGGAGTCCGGCACAAAAGAACTCCCGGGAGGGAACAAAGGCGTTTCAGAGAACGCTTCACCCCGGGAGCTGCAAGGGAAGCACTTGCTGCAGCCACACAGGAGCAGCCAGGCCCTCAGGGTCACCGGCTGCCGCTGGGGTCCCCCCTTTCTCACAAAAACATCGCTGCCACTTCTCGTTAGCCCTCGCTAACGAGCGCTGCACAGGGAAGCAGAGAAGCAGGAAGCTGGGCCTGCTGGACACGGGCTGGGAGTCCCTGGGGTTTCCTGTGTCATGAACACAAACACTGCTGGGAAATGCTGCAGGGCTGCCCAACTCCCCGGCTTTAAAGGTAGCCGGTGTAGGACCATCACAGACACAGCTCAGGCCAGACCTCCAGCAGGACTGAGAGCAAATGGGAATCTGCAGCAGCAAAAGGATGCCTGTAAATTAAATAATTCAAGCTAGCAAACACCATCCAGAGGGCTCAGCCAACTAGAACATAAACTCATTCTCTGCTCCAGGCAAAATCCCAGGGGCCTGGTGTGGACAAGGGAAAACCTGACTGCACTGCCAGCAGTGATCCTGAGCCATCCATGCACCAGCCCAGCATCTTCCCAGCCTCTTCCAGTGCCACTGCCTCAGCACTGCCTGCATTTTCCAGGGACTGTGTCAGGGCTGCAGCCTCAGCAATCCCCAAGGCTCAAAGACGGCATGAAAAGAGTTAAGGGAGAAGGAAAACATGACATCCTCCCCAGTGGTCATCACCTCCAACGAGCAGCATGGGAGGGGAAAATATCTGACCTAAGGGATTCTCTGAGTGATGGAGGCTGAGCTCAGGCAGCTGGGAGAGCCACTCCTGTCTGTGCTGAGCTCTCCTTGGGAGGGAAGGGGACAGTGAACGTGACCGTACCCGATGCGCTGCTGCTCCACCATGTCCAATCTCTCTGCCTTGCGGATGACTCCCAGGATGACCTCAAGCTCCTTGGGGCTCAGAGCCTGCATCTTCCTCTGCTTCTCAGTCTGGAATGTGTGCACCGACCAGCCCGTCTGGAGCCTGTGGGAGGGGGTGGAGGGCAGGACTCAGCTGGGAAAGAAAAGGAAAGCACAAAACCCCTGCCCTGCCCCACAGGCCAAAGCTGCCCCAGCACAGACCCACGTCAGGGGAGTCTGTTCCATGACTAAAGCCCAAAGCTCCTCTCTCTGACCACATTTCCACATCACCCCTCCAGCAGCACCGAGTGCTGTGCTGTCTCTCCCTGCCCTCTCACCCCCCTTTCTGCTCCAGTTTGTATTTCCCCACTCCAAGCCCCCATTCCTGTTTGCCCATGAAGAGAAGCAGCACCCCTGGGGCTGGCTCTCCTGGGGACAACCTCGCAGAGACGGGTGCTGATGCCAGGCACCACAAATGCCAAGAGCAGACTCCCAAACACAGGGATCCCCTGCACCCTCCTCCCTGCAAGATCCCACATCTCCCGTGCCCTCAGTTCAAACACACAAATCGCTGGGCACGCCTGGAAATGGGAATTTGGCAACATCCTCCCTTGGTCCAGCCCAGGTTCACACGAGGACTTCAGCAAGCCCTCCGTGCCTCACACACAGCAGCTGATGTTTCTCCTTGGCTCACTTGGCGACGGGCAGGAGCTTTCACAGCTCAATTAATTAATTACCGTTCAGGAGGGGTTTGGAGGTCACTGGATAAACTTATGGCTGCAAGGAGAACGCAGGGCACTCTCGGGTACTGCTGCCTTGCTGAGGCTTTCTGCAGGCTGGGGAAGTGGCAGGGGAGTGCACTGCTCCCAGCCAGGCAGCCCCCTCAAAACACGGGGTGTTCCCCTGTTTTCTAACCCTCTGCAGCAGCAGCTGAGCCCAGGGGTTCAGGCAAGAGCAGAGGTGCCATGGTCCCAGCTACCAGGGAAGGAAAGCATCCAAGAAGAACGCAGCTCTAGTGCTTGACTCATCCCCATCCTTTTAGTCTTTAGGTTATGCAGTAATTTTAGCTTCAGGGGAAGACGAGATCGAATGACAAGTTCCTAAAACAAAAGGGTGCTGGCAGCTGGGGGATGCTATCAATTGTATTTAGGGCGCCCCGCAGAGATCTGAGGCTGCCTCCAACCCTTCCTATCACCCAGGGGAGGGCTGTGGGATGGACTCCCATGGGTGCAGGGTGAAGCCGACAGCTCAGTGCTGCACAGAGACACCAGGGAAGCTCTCAGAGCAGAGCTGAGGGTGGAAGGGGAGGAGGATGAGGATGGGGAGCACTCACTTGGCTCGCAGGGCCAGCTGCCGGTCGTTGGGGCAAACCCAGGGGCCCGTCCCGCTGCCGAAAATCATGTCAGCCATGGCCCCAGCCTGGGCAGGGAGGGGTGGGGTGGCAGGGGTCACACCTGAAAGAGGCAAACAGCAGCCACTCTGGCAGCAAAGCAAACAGAGGTGATCTGCCAGCACCACACACGGTGGGAGCAGACAGACTCTCACCCACAGACAGCGATAAAAACATACCATCATCCTCATAAAATATAAGCCAATAAATACCTCCAGATACCTTGAAGGCAAGGCTGGAGGTTTAGATTTTATGGTATACTCTCTCAAAAAAAAAAAGAAGGCAGACACTCTTTGTCAGTCCTGATTTTTCATTTCAAGCTAGAGAAAAGCGTTGTCTGTGAGAATAATCTCTGCCTCCCCACCTCCGGAGCCCCAGCGCTGCAGTTCTGACAGAGAAAGCCCCTCCAAAGGACACAAAGAAGCTACAGTTGCCTTTTTTTTAACCTCTTAATGGGGTAACAAACAAAAGCCCACGCGACAATCAGCATGAATAGTGGCAAGTCATTTCCTTCATTAAAACTGCCTCCATAATAGCCTGATATTTATAACTCCAGCCTACAATAGCAGCTTGTTTGCATTCTCTGATGCTTAAGACAGCACCTCTTGCAGCAGATCTCCTGCTGTGGCTCCTGTCTCCGCCGTGGTCACACCAGTGGTTCCTTGTGAAATGAAAATTCCACTGAATTGATCAGAAAAGGCAGCAAGAACCAACTTCCAGAGGCTCCCGGGAGAAACATCCCCCGAAGAGACTCGGCAGCTGAGCAGTTCTGAGTCCTATCAGCAGCTCAGATGAATGGAAAGCACCAAGGGACAGGCACAGCCCAAAGATTTCAATGGATGCTAAACCAGACTTGATGTACCGAGCTTTTAAGCAGCTGGATTTGCTCTCCAGCAGAGCGAGTGTCTCACAAGCCCTAATGCACGAATTTCCAGGTATTAATACTTGTCCCCAGCACAGACACTCGCCAGCTTTGAAACCGTACCTGCTGGGCAGAGATAACGTGCTTAATGCTGGTTGGCACCCAGCAATCAGATACAATGGCAGGCAGGGTGTATCACCTGCCAGCTGGGCTTGGAGTTCCCAAGCAAACTCTTTTTCCAGTCTCAATCCAAGCAGGCTCAGCCAGCAGGGCTGTACCTACCCCTGCTATCTGCTGCTGCCACGCAGAGCTCTGTGCTGCCGTGCCAGGCACAGCCCGCTGGCCTTGGGCCCCTCGCACAGAGCGCACATCAAACTCCAACAGCAGAACCCACAGCTCCCTCCTGCCACACGCCACCCCAGCCCTCAGAGTCACAGGCAGTGAACCAGTTCCCTCCTCCCTGGCCACCCCAGTCGCTGGGAAGAGCCTGAAAATGCAGCGCTTACAAACAGGCAGGAGGGAAGAGGGGAAATTCCGCTCAGATTTCTGTCGGTGCAAGGGGAAATGAGCGTAAAAAGGGCGAAGGCTCGGCACAGTCTGACTGTTCAGCAAAGTGAGGCATGGAGGAGATGGGAAAGCTGCAGGAAGCAGGCAGGAAGGACAGACAGAAGTGTCACACAGTATTTTTTAAACCTTTACTGCGTCAGTCAAGGTGACGGCTTTGGAAAGAGACCATCCCTAGAAGAAATCCTCGAACCCTGGCACCAGCTGCTCCCCCCTCTGTGCTCGGCACTGGGTTTGCACTTCCATTGGGGCCCAGAACACCTCCTGCTCTTTTAATCTTCCTCAGAATCTCAGGCGGGGAGAGAACAGCGAGAACACCTTCCCCACACACATCCCACGGCGCTCACACCGGGGAGCAGTCAGGCATGAGCAGCGATGGAACACAGCGGCTCCCGCCCTCAGGCCCGGGTTAGAAGCAGAGCGAAGCTACAATTTCACACTGAGTGGCTGGCCTGGGATTTTCCAGAGATTTCCCAAGCCTGTGATGTGTGGTTACAGGATTATACGCCCATGTAGCCCCCTCCCCACGCACAAACGCATCGATTAAATCACTCTTTGGCTGCACCACCTATTCCTCCCTCCCACTCGGGAACACCTGAAGAACAGCACGGCCCACGCTCTGCGTCCACGCAGGGCTCCAGGCAAGCAGCCTGTGGTGGCTGGGGGGGTTCTTTGGAATAAAAGCTGGAGCTGGAGATGAGCCCCACAGCACAGCCAGGGCACAGGAGTTTGCTCTGCCAGCAGCTGTGCTTTCAGGGTGGAAAAAGCTGTGCTGGAAGCATCTGCCCCTCCTCAGCAGAGCTTTATCTGCTCTACCAGAGCTGAAGGCGAGTCAGAATAGAGCACATAAGCTGAGCATTTTTCTCAGGAGAGGCTTAAAGGCATTCTCCAGCCTCACAGCGCAGTGAGCTTTGCTCAGCGTGACTGAACAAAAACAAGCAATGTCATGGTCTTTTGCCTCCTGTTACTCAGCATACGCTTTCTGTCCTCCACCGTTCCCTGAGCAGCATCTGCAAAGAGAGAGGGCAAACAAAGCACAGCCTGAAGAGCCACCAGATCCCAGAAGAGTCTTCAGAGAGATTATTCCCTGAAATATTTACAGGAGCGTTGTCTTTCGGCCGTCTCCTCTGATGGGAGCTGCTGGGTTTGCGCCTTTGCCTCTGGAAAAAGCCTGGTGGGGACACACCTTGGAGAAGGAAACAGGAATGGGACTGCAGGGCACGGTCTGCTGGGGGAAAAGCAGGGCTGGAGGGAAAGGATTGTCTCTCATGGGCATGGGAATGAGGCCAGAGGGTAGAAGGCGTGAAGCATCTCCCCTCTTATCTCAGGACAGGACAAGCAGTACGGGGAAATCAGAAACTCCCAGATAGCAATACCACGCCAGCCTGGGGAGTCATTTCCATGGGCTGTGGTGAAACATCCGCCTCGTGCAGTCTTGCATTCTGTCTCAGAAATACTCCAGTGAGCACCGGGCCGTCCCCTCCCTGCCCTCTCCTCTCAACAAACTACTGAGGGGTAGAAGCAGCCAGTGAGAGAGCAAGAGAAATCCACAGCTCCTGGCCCACCTGCAAGTGCCCTGCACACAGTGACAGCAAAGCACAAGCACCGAGTGTCACAGGAAGAAAACCTCCCACTCCAAGATTCTGCGTTTTACCCGAATTCAGAATTAAAAGGGGAGCTCTTTTTTTACATAAATCGATATTCTGTGACCTGCTTTAAAACCACTCCACCTGTTCATTCCTTTCCTGTGATGGAGGAAGTCATGTGAAACAAAACCTCATTAAACCTGAGTCCACCTGGCTGCCCTTGGCACAGGAGCACAGGGGAGGAGCGCTGCCCTGCAGAGCCGACCCTTCATGTGGGGCCAGCAGCATCCTGGAGGATGCAGAACCGAGCACATCCCTGCCTGCAGCTCTGACGTGGCTCTGCCTCTGCTGCCTGCACGATAAGAGCTGTACTCTGGCAACCAGAACTGAGAACGTGACTTCAGCCTAGGAGGGAGACGCCTTCCAGTGGGGCCTGAGCAGAGGGAACGGTGGCAGGCAGACGCAGCCCTCAGCCATGGTGCTCCTCAGAGAATTTCTGAGAAAGAAGCCAGGTTTTCTCAGCAGAGCGTTGACTTGGACGTGGTGTATTGCACCTCAGTAACTGAGCACAGACGCAGCAGGTCCTGCCACCTCACCAGCTGCCAGAGCAGAAGCTTAGAGAAGAATACAAGAGCAAAGCACAACACAGCAAGGCTTATCCAGAACACCCTCCCAGCCCCCAGAGATTCCTGGATCATGTACTGCCTGACCCAGCCTGCAGCTTAGTATTTAACACCCTCAATATTTTCCTGTCCCAAATTTACCAGCTTGCTTTTTCAGCATCGTCTCACTACACCAAGTCCCTTCCCCACTCCTCCACCTCAGACCTTTTGACTTTACCTTGGCTACATCAAAGTTAAAACTGAAGGGTTGACATTGAGACACTCATGGCAGCAGGAAAACCTCCTCATGCAGTGACAGCACAGCCTGCACCAGCTCGTTACAGGTGCCCACGAAGCATCAATTCCTCAGAGCCCTGCAAAGACAAAAGCGTCCTACCCAGGCCCACGAGGAGGCCCCCAGTCAGCTTTCCTTCACCTGGTTATTTCAGCTGAGCACCTCGTGTCTAGATTAATTTGTTTTCACAGGAAATTAATTAGACGGTGGTTTTTTTTAAATACTTCACTTAAAAAAAAAAAAAAATCAAAATTAAACAGTTGGCTGGAGCCAAGCTCCCCATTCCCGAGCCGTGCTGGGCCGGTGTAATTACCTCGCCTGCTCCCGGGGCGTCACCTCCCCCAGGATTCCCAGGTAGCTGCTGGCCCCTTTTTCCCTTTTAGCAGCTGCTCCCTCAAAGGAAGCCGTGGAGTCACTCCCTGCTCCTGCCAGACCCCATCATCCCTGGGGAACCTTGGCAACTGAGTGAGTGTTTGCTCGTGTTGCCATGACAGAGGCTAAGTGAGCGGCGGGCATTGATAAGGTTAACCCAGCCCACCAGCCGGTCCCTTTTCCTCCCAGACACGGCAGGGAAAGGTTATTTGCTCCAGACACCGCTCTCCCCCTCGTGTTTTAAAGCCCCACAGCTGTGTTTCAAAGCACACGGCTGGTTTGAAGTGGCAGAAAAGCCCTGGGGGCTGTAGGAGCGCGGCAGAAGACGCTGCTCACTTGGCTGTGAAGGTCCTGGCCAAGTCTCGGAGCCAGAGCAAGGCTGAATCGGGGTTTGGAGAACCACTTGGAGCTGCTCATTCATGCCCACATCCCACAGTTTGTCAGCCCCTCCAGCGGGAGCCTGCTGCAGGCACCAAGAAAATGCTGTGAAATGATCTTATAAGGGCTAAGCAGGCAGCAAGCACGAGCACAGCAGAGCCAGGAGATCCCCAGCTCCTCTCTCAGGCAGAGAGACACCTGGGCATGGCTGAGGAACAGCCTTTGGCCGTTCCTGACGAAGCCTCAGCAGCAGATGGAGAGCCAAGGGGCACAGGGAATCCAGTGTGATCAGGCTTGACTTGCAGCTCTGCAGCCCGGGCCAAAGCACCATGTCCAAAGAAACACCACAAAGCTTTGGGACAACAGCTAAAGGACCCAATCAGAGACACTTTCCCCAGTCTGTCCCCCCATCAAAGCTCAATCTAAGCCAGCAAAATGGGGACAGCCTCATTCAGATCCTCATTCTGGCTGGCCCAGCCCAAATTAAACACCAGCTGGCCCAGTTAAACACCAACTGGGAGGTGTCCTTATCGTGTAGGGCCAAGGTGGCAAAGAACTGGGTGAGGATGAGGTTTGGGGGGAAAACCAAGAAGTCTCCTACCCACCAGAGCTGCTTCCCAATCCCGGCAGCAGCAGCAAGAGGCCGAGCTGCTTTTAAGATGGAGTTTATAAAAGAGCTTTTAAAATACAGTGCCCTGGAGGTCCGTGCCAGCCCTGTGAGTGGGAAGATAAAATCAGCTCTACAGGAAAGCCGACATCCAGCACCAGCAATCCTCTATTAACGAGAGGCACTTGTTAGGGTGGCGACTTGAGATACAGTGAGCTGCAAAAAAAACAGGTTTTGCCAAAGCCAAGCAGCCTCCCAGCACCCCTCGATGCCGGGGAGGAAAGCCAGCACTGTTCCACCTGCCAAGGTGTATCTTTATTTACCAGACTTTGGACCCATTTCCTCCTGATCCCCAGCCAGGCAGGTGCGTTATGCAAAGTGAATAATTCATGAAGACAGCAGGCTCTCTCTGACTCTCGTTCCGGGGCAGCTTGATCTGGCATAGGCCTGGGAGAAGCAAATTAGCATCTAAATGGCCAATTAGAGAAACTCATTTCACTATTCTGATATGCTAAAAAGCTCGGGAGGCCCGAGGCCGGCGTGTGGCACCTCCCAGCCTCCAGAGAAGCATCAGGTTTCTTAGAAAGAACCGGACAGAGGAGGGAAGTGCTGAGCACAGGCCAGCGTTTGTCAAGGAATGTCGTGCAGAAGAACCACACGCCGGGCTTGCCTCACGGGTAACCTCGGGTGAGCCAGGAGAAGAACAGCTCGTGGCCGGTGGAGAAGCTCTGCTGAGCAGTCAGGCCTTGCCAAAAATTCCCTATCCTCTGAGCCACAGGCCTGCCAGCACATCCGGAGGATGGAACAGCTCTTCTCAGCACCCTTAAGGTGTAATACTGCTTCCAGGCATCCTTTGAACACCACCACAAACGTGGCCGCTCCAGGGCTTTTATCACCCTGGACGCGGTTGCTACGAGCAGAAAGGAAGCCACGGACTTTGACCTGGAGAGCACCCGAGCCAAGCTGCAGCACCCCAAAACCCCCGAGGGTGGGCACAGCACGTCGCTGTCACCTGCACGTACAACACCCAGCACCCCGGAGAGTCAGAGTGCCTAAAAACCGCGACAATCCCTCCTCCTCCTCCTCCTCCTCCAGGCACACGTGGCTTCTCCCACCTCACAACCGGCACGAGCCCAGCAGCAGCTCCCAAAAGCAGGACGTGGCTGGTAACTTCTCCACGTCGCTTTCAGCCCCCCGCCCCCCAATTCTGGCTCGTTTCCCTCCACATCCTTGTCACTTACAGCTCGTTCCCTTCAGGAGCCCGAATTCCACCTAAACTCACAGAAGGGCTGGGGTGGGAAGGGACCTGCGGAGCTCACGCACTCCAAGCCCAGGGCAGGCTCCCAGGACAGGGGAGGATCAGCCAGCTGCTCCCCGAGCGCTCTCCGCAGCCTTCCAGGGACCTCTCCCACCCGCCGAGCCCCGGCTGTGGGTGCCCCGGGCCCCTCCAAGCTGCTCCCCATTCCCAGAACCCACAGATCCCGGGCACGGCGCTTTTC
>VZRQ01009575.1:724572-735486 GCA_013397975.1 Machaerirhynchus nigripectus
CCAGATGTGCGCTGGGAGAGGCTGGAGGGGATGCGGGCACAACCAGATGTGCGCTGGGAATGCCTGGCAGGATGCGGGCACAGCCAGATGTGCGCTGGGAATGGCCGGAGGGGATGTGGGCACAACCAGATGTGCGCTGGGAATGGCTGGCGGGATGTGGGCACAGCCAGATGTGCACCAGGACCTGGGTGAGGCTCCGGGCGCTGCCAGATGTCTGCCAGGAGCAGAACGGGGCTGTGGGCACAGCCAGATGTGCGTCCCAAAACAGAGTAAGAACCCACGGGAAAGATACACCCAACTGTGAACAAGGAAAGGCGATACCAAAACAAACCCCGAAAAGACCAAACAAAAAGTTTCCCAAAATAATACCAACAAGAAACCCCACCCGAAACAGAAACAAAACAAAACAACCCAACCAAACAAACCACACACCCACACGAACAAAACGAACCCTCCAACAACCCAAAAAGCCCCCCAAACAAAAACCCCAAAGCAAAGAAAAACCCAAAAACCAAACCAAAACCCACACAAGAAACAAACTAACAAAAACCCAACCCCAACAATTTGCAGGGGTTAAAAAAAAATGTTCACACCAAGGACAAAACAAGGTGACGTGCCAGGCCTGGGACAACCACAGGGAGCTCAGACCTTTTAAAACCGAAGGACCCGAACCTGCTGGGCAATTCTAATAACAGATATTTGCTGGTAATAGCAGCAAGATTTGGTTTTGTGAAGGGACAACCTGGGATCCCTCTGGTGAGTCAACAGCAAATCAGAGGAACACAATTATTCCTTCGCACCAGAACACAGGAATTTGGGCTCATTGCTGCCTAAAGGTCCGGCTGGTGCTGTGAGTAAATTTGCCATGTGACAGGAAGGGATGGGGGAAAAGAGAGAGAGGGAAAAGAGAAAGGAAGAGAAAATAAATTGTGTTTCCACAGCCTGTTCAGAGCCTGCTCCGGAGAAATCTGGAGCCTCTGGAAACCCTTTCACCTCCACATATCCACCAGCCCTCAGCCACCTTTCACTTGAATCAAGTTCAGGTCTAAGAAGATATTTTGCTTCTTGGTTCGGGCAACTGCTGAAAAATACATCAGAGGAAGCATTTTGCATGAGCACAGAGCCTGCAGTTCTGTGGAAGACAGCACTTGACGATGGCATTTCACACCGGGGTAGTTCTTCCACATAGTCAATAATATAAATAAATTAAACATGGTTCAGCCAACCTCAGGAAAAAGATAAATTACCTTATTTAACCAGCTGTGCCGGCAGGGAGATGACAAACATCTCAGAGCCTGCATCCATCCTGCTGTTGAATTTGCTTGTCAGGGTCCCCACAGGTGCTTTGGAGTCTGCAAGGCTGGGCCTTGGTAGCCAGGTGTAATGGAGAATAAATATGACATTACATTAAAAATTTTTAAAGGCTAAATACGGGTTTTATCTGTGATAGCACCAAGTCAGTTTTTAATAGACTCATTTCTCAGAAGGCAGGCACTTCCAGTTCCACCCAAAGAACCCTTCAAAGCCTCTCTTTTATCGATGATGGGTTTCGCTGAATTATTCACCAGATCACAGCTGCCAGAGATTTTAAATATCCCCGTGACAAGGACAGTAAGGGATAACAACCTCCTCCCGCAGGCTCACCAGTGCTGCTGACAGGCGCACCGTGGGTGCCCTGAGCTGATCCCTGCTCCTCCCAGCACAGCACGCAGGGAACCTCTCCTGTGTCACCTCGGGCCGGGACGTCCCTCAAGGAATGGAAAATAAAGAGCAGCTTTTTGGAGAGGTTCAGCTCGTGGGTGTGGTGTCCCGCCGAGGAACCACAGGTGATTAAAAGCAGCTTTGTCGTACAGCGGAATGATCCGAGCTGGAACGAGCCTGGAGTGCTCCAGGAAGTGATTCCCAGCCTGGGCACTGGGTTGGTGAGCAGGGTCTGGGCTCCTGCTCTCCTGCCAGGGCTGAGGGGTGGCACTGCTGGAGCTGCAGCACCTCGGGGCTGCACGGCCTGGGACAAGGGACAAGGGACAAGCCAGCGCTGCCCGGGGTGGCCGCAGCGCCCGGGCACAGCCCAGCACCTGCGCACGCAGGGGACGAGGGCACGGGAGCTGCTCCCGGGGACAAAGAGGCCAGCCCAGGCTTGTCCCTGTGCCCCCGCTGCCCTGGAGACCTGGCCGGAGCCGCGGGGAGGGAAGGGCGGAGGGAAGGCGCTGGGATGGAGGGGAAAAGGCCGGAGGGAGGAGAGGTGAAGGGAGAAGGTGAGGAGGAGGGAAAGGGGTGGGGGGAGACGGAGAGGGAAGGGACAGAGGGAAGGAAGATGGAGAAGGGTCACAGACAGGGGGGAGGCCATGCTGGAGCTGCTGAATTTCCTCCCCCTGCTCCCTGCCAGGCCATTCCAGGGCCGTTCTCCGTGGGCAGGAGAGGGATGTGGGCAGGAGGCGGCGGAACCCGGGATCCCCTCCAGCACCAGCACCTGGCACGAAGCCCCCAGGGAGAAAGAAACCACCACGCAGGAGTGCCACCACCGCCACCACTGCCACCACCACCAGGGCAGGTGAGAAAACCCAGCTTCTCCCAGGAAACCACCGATGGCGCTTTAAAACCTTCCCCTGAGCCCTGTTCATACACAGGTTTTCCCACAGATCTGTCCCAGAGGTGGAGCACATGTAACGACACCGAGTCAGCAGTAGGAGGCATAAGGCACCTGCCAGGGAGTAGGGAATTCCGTGAGCTGCCCGGGATTTGGGATGCTGTAAATATTTAATCCTGATATTTAAATACTCACGCTCCCACAGGTGTAGGTCAAGGCGCCGATCTGTCAGTGGGGGTGAGTGGTTGGTAAAACCACAGAAAAGGGAGGGTGATTGCCAAAAATCTTCTGTGTAAAGGAATAATTCCATTCATTTCCAGTATTTTAGTGTAAAAGATGCCTGAAAGTTTCCAGAAATCATACTACTGGAAAAAATAAAAATCACATGGCTTGCTCTATTAATGGATAACAGCTTTAAAAAAATCCCCAACAACTAAGAATCAATTTCCAGCTTTAATTGAGTCAGGCAAACACAGTGAACTTGATGCCAGTGCAGAAGTGCTATTAATGCATTAACAGCCTCAATAAATACATTTTACAGGTGTGACAATCCCTATGTTGGCCAGTCGGAAAAATATATATTTCCTGCTTAAAAATAAGATTTTTGGGCCATTACTATTTTTCCTGTAGATCTGGGGTTGTTAAGGCATAGCAGGCAGTCGCCTCATTTTATTTTTGTTTTATGAAACAGGCAGGGAAGCCCCATAGACACCACTTACCTTTTTGCTAACAGCAATAAAAAATTAAATCATTTTTATCATAAAATGATAAAAAAATGTATCATTTTAACAGAAAAACAGCACCACAAAAGCAGAAAGCAGCGGGCCCGCTCCCCTCCAGCGCTTCAAATCCCAGCTCCCGGGAGGAACCCTGACTCAGCCCAAAGCACTGCAGAGGAGAATGGGGAAGATGCAAAAATAAACAAGGCTGTAGCACCGACTTGCAGCGTTTTGGGTTCTGGCGGAGCAGAGGAAGGTCTCTGTGCTCAGCTGAGCCAAAGCCTCCGGTGGGATGGGATTCTGGAGGATCCCGTGGCAGAGGAGGAAAGGCTGCGTGTTTATAGGGCCAACAGGAGGAGAAGGTATGAATTGTATATCCAGGAACACTTCCCAGCTGCTGGGCACTCCCCACCCCTCCGTGGCAGCAGCAGGTAAAGAAGATGCCCGCAGCAGTTTTCTGGAACTGGAACTGGATGCTGAAGGAGCCTCTGAGCAACAGCAAGGGCGTCACCCAAAATCCCAACAAGTTCTGGGTCTCAGCAGTGGTTACTCACTGTCTGTGTCTGTGTGGAGGACAGGGCATTTATATTTAAAAAAAAACAAACCAACCTGTTAAAATATGGATGCAACTCAGACTGCACCAACAATTAGAAGTGCTCCTTTCCACACTGTGCGTTTGTCCCGGGGTATTCCTAACATTCCTAATATTCCTAAATATTGCTGCTGGTTTGTTTCCAAATAATACTCCCAACCTTCCCAGGTATTCACATTGTACATTGCAGATTTGTGAGCAGATGAAGGAAATGATTTCCAGGCACATGAACTTACCTTCCTTGAAACGGAGGGAGCTGCAAAGTCAGGATGGGAATCCAACCCTCACCTCCTGGCTTTCGACCCAGCTGTTAGGTTGAGTGTTTTATTTTGTTACAAAAATTCATTATCTCAGACCCTCAGATGTGACATTCTGGAGAAGCACACGCTGAGAGGGAAACAGCACATCCACAACAACAGGGCTTCCTTGGAATGGTAGGTACTAGTTAGAAGCTTATTGGGCCAGCATGAATTAAAAATCACATTGAACAGCCTTGTACTCTCCTGCTTCGTATTTTTATGGTAAAAGAATGTTTTTCGTACAGAGTGTCACGGCAATACTTAAGGAAAACAGCCCAGCCCTCCCTAAAGGAAACATTTGGAAGTTAGGTGACATCTGAAAGTCTCCCTGAACTCCCCTCAAAGACACTGTGCTGACTTTGAAAGTTTTTTTCCTAATGGCTCTTCAAATAGACCATTTTATGCAGAGGTGATGTTTATATTTGGCTTTTTTCCTGTTTAATACTTCAAAACTCCAGGATACCCAAAAGGTCTCCGAGCCCTTCGCAGGAAGCGGCGGCTTCGGAGCAGCTCCACGGCTCCCCAGACCCCCATAAAGTCATTAAATGCAACTTTAGAGCTTCCACAAGCACACATCCAGATGAACAACAGAAAGTAAGCATAAAAAAAAAAAAAAAAAAAAAATCCCATTAGGAATTAATTAACTGATGTTCAATTACACCCACTCCTGCTCTGCCAGAGTCACTAACAAAATCAGCACGCCTGCAAAATGTGGAAAGGTTAAAAGAACAGATTAGGCATCCAGGAAAACACCACAGCATTTCTCTCCACACAACAGCTTATAATCATCTCTTTTGGATTTTATAAAGTTTAATGCATAACATGCTCTAGCCTCACGTTTATGCTGTGTTTACTAACGCAGCATTTGAGCACCTACATTTTAAAGATAAATTCCTGCCTGGTTAAATACATGTTCTATTTGAAAGGGATTAGTTCTTCACTTGTAGGGTATGCTGAAATTCATACCAGAACCTCTCTTTAAAAATAAAACTGTACCAGATGAACGACTCAAACACATTATGGAGAGGATTTTCAGCTGCCTCCAGAGCACTTTTTCGATGTCTTACTAAACTGACAAAGCCACAACATTTGGTGTTGGTTTGGTTTTTAATATAAACGGTTTTATATAGGAAACACCCTCCTAGAATATGTAAACAACAAATAGAAGAGAAAGGAGGGGAGCTGGGATTGGCAGGAAATATTATGCATTCATTTCTAAGTAACTAGCACAATAAACACTGAAAAGCTTTGAATGAGAAATAAAGAGACTTCCCTGCAGGATGGTTTTCAGATCATTTATTACCAATAAAGTAAAAGACAAATTGAAAATCAGAAGGAGGGGGTGGGGAACATCACAGACACCAGAACACTTGCACAGAGCTAATCAGAGCTTTGCAAATGTTGGAACATAAATAATTTAAAAGGTATCTCTACCAATTAAAATATTCTTAAGAGGTACACATTAAGTTTGCTTGCTTTATAAAAATCAGGCAATTTATCCCAAAACTGGAGCGTGAGGGGTACTTTGTGGGTTATTTTGCTTCTAACTACGAACAACTAATGGCTACAACTTAAAACAAGCTCCTCTTAGATCTGTTTCAAGTGGGTTCACTGGGAGAGCACTTGTGGGAGCAATCCAGGGCCGTGTTCTCCCAGAACCCCGTGTCCAACAGCGGCCAGCGCCGGCTGCTTCGGGAGCGGCGGAGCGAGAGATGGAGCAACCCCGTCCCACAGAGCAGAGCGTGAAACCCCACGGGCTGTGGGGTGAGCTGGGCCTTCTGTTACACCACAGGGACATCCTGGGGCAGCAGTTAGGGCAGAATTGCGTCACCTGCTTAAGACACATCTCCCCAGTCTTGCAGCCTGAGACCAAAATGTTTAAGGGTGACGCCGCGCTGCTCTCAACTCCGGAGCGCTGCCTGCCCGGCCGTGTCCTCTCTCATCCTGGGACTGTTTCAGGAGCTGCCTTTCTGAGGCAAGTACCAAAGGTGAAGGATGTTCTATTCTGAGCTAATAAATAAGTAAAAAACCCTAACAACAACAACAACAAAAACCCCAAACCATACAAACTCAAGGCTTCCTTCCTGCTGCACTCGTCTCCCAACTCCTTTCAGTTCCCTGGGATACACTTCCACAGCATCCATCACACTTGCACAAACACACGTTGAAGCAACAGCTCAAGAACAGGTTCCCGAGGTTGCCACTGACAAAACTCACCCCTGGGGCTGTGCATTGCCAAGTCCTCTTGAAGAGCTGCTCCAGGACTGGTGTTGCACGCCCACACCTCGGAGGAGTTTTGGAACACGTGGAAAAGCTGTGTCCAGCTAAGACAGGTCTGTCAGGTGTTTCTGAGAGACTACACCACACACAAAACCAGCACAACCCACGCTCCCCAGAGCAGATGCTCTCCACACTGCGCTCTGTCAACACAGGAAAAAAAAAGTCTGGGAAAAGAAGGAAACTTCTCTGTCTTATTTTCATCAAGGCACACGATAAACAAACTCACGTAACATCCAGACAGACTTTCATAGTATCTGAAGCTATTCCCTTTGGTCCCCAAACTCATCACGCACTCAGGAGAGGTTTTTTCAGCAGCCTGCAGACAGGCAGAGGCTGCCCCATCCCAGTGACATCCCCGACCCCAAGGACACAGATTTTGCCATGACAAGCTCAGTGGGGAAGCAGAGCTACAGCTGTGGATTTTGCTATGCACTAAAAACCTGTCCCTTGCTACCACTTACCTCCTCCCAACCCCACCACAACAGCGGCTCACACCCAATCCAGCATCTCCTTTGCCATTCTGGGTCCCTCTGTCCAGCACTTTATCTGACCCTGGCTTTGGTTACAGCTCCTTTAGTGCACAGAGTGGGGGTAAAAACGAGGCACTTGTGGTTTTCCACCTCCACATCACCAAGATCCGACTTTCCAACAACACAGGGATAATTTCTGGCCTGGTATTCTCTGTTACAAGCTCTACTGCAGGCACAGGAACACTCGTGTGTCACACAGACCACAGGTGTTGTGAGTACAGAGGATTCCTCATCACCCAAAGAACTGGAATCACACGGTCCTTTCTCTGCTGCCTGGAGCTGCACAAGCAGCTCATCTCCTGCTCTGCTCAGAACCCCTCTTCCCAATTTACACCTTCACACAAGACGTGAGTGCCAAATGTTAACATTTTTGTGTGTGTTAAATGCAGAATTCTGGGTTTTTCTCTGTTAGCCTTTTCCAGCAATTTCCAGGGGATGGTTCTTGTGGAGAAAACACGATCTAAACTGAGAAGCTTGACAGCTCCCGTGTGTAACCGAACGACCTCGTGGTTTCTCTGCAAGAGAGTGAACTGCCCTTGTTTTTTGCACATCACCACGAAGCATCAAACAGATCTCCACCTGCCAGGCACTGCCCCACACTCTTCCTTACCTGTCGACTTTTCCTGTGGGAAAGCACTTCCCGTTATTTTCACCTGGTTGCTGCGCTGCGGGAAAGGGGAGGGAACCCACGGCTTTTAGAGGCAAAGGGACAAGTCCCTTACTAAGTTATGTTCCCACAGAAAACCGCGCTCGGGCCCGTTCTGACGCTTGGGAAGCGGGAGTTAGGAGCTGAGAGAGAGGGCCTGTGCCTGCCCTTAGCAAGTGGAGTGAGCACAGTACGTTAGGGATGGATCGGAGCGAGAGGGGCGGCCGCGGTCAGCAGCCGTCCAGGCCGCAGTCGGCGCCGAGGCACTCCGAGGTTTCCAGCTCCACGCTGGAGAGGAACCTGCGCGTGGTCTTGCGGCAGTTGTAGTCCAGCGTGGTGGTGTAGACAGTCTTGGCGTGCTTCGGGTAGATGATGGTGGTGCTGGTGAAGCGCCGGGGCCTGTGGCGGGGCTCGAAGCGCACCTCGGCCTTGTAGCTGCGCCACGAGCAGTTGGGCACGCAGACCACGGTCTGGCTGCACGAGGCCACGCTCAGCCCCACGGGCAGGTACACGTCGTCGATGAAGTGCTTCTCCGAGTCGTATCTCACCGAGGAGGTGTACCTGCAACGCAAGGCTGGCGTGAGCTCCGCTCTTGGGCTTGTGGGGAAGAGGAACTGCCGGGTACCGGGGCGGCCCCTCAGCCCCGGAGCTGCCGCCTCGCGCAGAACCATCTGCTGGCGTCTTACACGTTCACGGGATGAGAAAGGAGCCTTATGTTAGCAGCATTCCCAGGATTATCACCGCTTAGCCCAGCTGCCAGCACTACCAAAACTCCTTCTCAGCCCTGAGCCCCGCAAACTCCTAAACCCAGAGGCCTCGAGCCACGTTTAGGCTCGGCACACAAACAGCCCAACTCCTCCGGGCCCGTGGAAGGACACGTTATCTCCTCGGCTTTGCTCTGCCAGGAATCACGCGGGAGCGCTCTGCTATCAGCCCTGGCACGGGGCACTCTCTGAAGACAAACTCCTGAAGATTCCAGCTGGCAGCAAAACACTCCAGTTTTCACACCCAGATCCTCCCTGCCTGGGCTGCAAAAGAAGGTTTTCACCTCCTTCATGCTGCGACAGCTCTGTGCTGGCTTTTCCGCTAACTAAGGAGTTAAATGCCTCCAGCTCCAGCCACAGCACGGGCTCCTTCCCCACACCAGGACATAATTCTCCCTACCCTCCCCTGCATTAGGCTTCCATTGGATTTTATCAGCCTCCCTCTAATTGCACAGTCATCAACTGGGAGCCTTCTTTTCTCATTACTGCAAATCATGGTGTTCAAAGGAATAATTCACAGGCTGCGAAGTGATGCAGCGCATTAAAAAAAAGAATTATGCCCTCCTCTGAATGTTACCATTTCTTTTAGCTCGCACAACCAGCCACAGCTGTTAAGATAGAAAGTGCTTATTATAAAACCATGAGGTTGCAAGAGGAAAATTCCTTTCCCTTAATGAAACCATCCTAAAAAGATCTTTGAAGCTCTTGCCTCACGATTACCTCCTGGTTAATCAGTTGAAAGGCAACGTTTTGGAGCAGTGCAAGGAAGGAAAAGCAGGAGAGAAAAATATAATAAAGTCTTCTTGGAAAAATAACCAACAAAACAACCATATGGGTGGGATTAAAAGAGGCTGAACACTCCTTTGGCCTATACAAATGTCCAGGTCCAGGAATGTACAGCTGCGGTGAACAATGGCTCTGCAAATAAATTAACTTGACTCACAGGCACTGATAAGGCCTAACTGCTCCTTTGCAGGCTAACTCCTCTAACTCCTTCCAAACGAGATGACTGTAACACAATATTTACCTTATTTCCTTCGGTGGTAAAGGGTCAAACTCAACTCCTTCTCCAAAGGATAAAGGACACAATCTTGGAGGGCAGCTGGAGAGAACGGGGCTGGGGGAGAACACGGAACTCTGCAAAACAATGCAAAATGTTTCATGTCACCATTTTGTTGTAACTTTTATGTTACAATGCAGTACATTCTCAGGAAAACACATTTATTTATCCCCTGGTACCGAGCTGTTGAGGTTCAGGAGGATCTGCTAGTCCAATATGTGCCTACAGGTGCATCCTTCAGGCCTGACTCCACACTGGTCTACAGCATCCAAGAGGTGGCTGGGGGCATTTTTTGAAGACAAGGTCCGAAATTCAGGAGCTTAATTCAGAGGACCCACTCTGGGAAATGAGAGAGGAATGCAACCCCTCGGTGCAGTGTACTTTGTTCCTTGTATGAACCCAAGCTCAAGTTAGAACCAACATTTTATAGGTGTCTGAGAGCTCTCTCCTTGCTGGATTCACCCCATACACCCACGGGCAGACTGCAGCAGGAAATTATCACAGGGCACCTCGCCGTGAGCAACCTCCTTGCTCCACAGCTACGCCCTGGCTCCTGTTTGAAGGCATTAAATCCAACCTCATTCACACTCGAAGTGTTGGGAAGGATGAACTCATTCCTGCTGAGCAGTGATTCACAGATTGTCCCTGTGCTCCTCTCCTGGACACCTAGCACCGTGAGCTGACACTGAATCCCACAGCCCAAGGAAACCAAAGCAGCCCTGAAGGGATGGAACCCAACCCGTGGGTGTTTCTGAAGCCACCTCTGCACGTGTGTTTTACTACCGAGGGGGCTGCGAGCATCTTTCCCTCCAGTGGCCTTTTCCAATTTCACAGCAGCACCCCGGTAGAAAAAGCATTTTTCCTCTAAATCTGCAGTCTCCAAAGTATTTGTACCAGCAGCTCAACATCCAAAAACTATTTGGTGTAAAACCAAATTAACTGAAACCATTGTTTATGCAGAATAAAGTTACTACTCCGGGTCTCTCTGGAATAACGGGAGTTCACTTTCCACAGGGATTTCCAAAGACGTGCTGCGGTGCCGCCCCAAGCCCGACCTGGGGCAGGAGGGAGAGGAGCTTCCCTTGCACCAAGAGGCGACCCCAGAGCTTTGTAAAAAGCCCCGGCCGGCCCGGTTCCCGGCGGGATCCTTCCCTCCCGGCGCAGACCCGTTCCAGGACACGACAGCGGCCGGGGGGCTCGGTTACAACGGAGGGAAACGGAGGGAAACGGCGGGGATCTGTTCCAACCCATTCCCACGCCGGCCAGCCGCGGTCACCCCCGCGGGGTTGGTTTCCACCCTCCTTTCCCAGCGGGATGCCCGGGGCCGCCAGTCCGGGGTCTCGGGCGGTGCAGCACGGCGGGGTCCGCAGGGCAGCGGCTCCTCCGGGGCCCCGCACCTGCCGCGGCGGCACCGAGCCGGGCAGCGGGTGCGCGGAG
>VZRQ01009575.1:735613-799450 GCA_013397975.1 Machaerirhynchus nigripectus
GGGGCGGCCGCGGAGCCGGGGAGGGGCCACGCCAGGGGCGGGGCGTGTTCCGGCCCCTGTCCCACCGGTGTCCCCGCGTCCCACCGGTGTCCCTGTGTCCCACCGGTGTCCCTGAGTCCCACCGGTGTCCCCGTCCCGCTACTGTCCCTGTCCTCCGGATTCCCCCCGTCCACCCGGTGCCCCTCTGTAGTCCCGGTTCTCGCCGTCTTCCCGGTGTCCCTGTCCTCCCAGTGACCCCGTACCCGCGTCCTGCATCCCAGCCCGACCGCTGCCCCCTCGCTCGCAGCCGCATGGAATTAGACCCTGGAGGGTGGCGGAGGCACCGTCCCTGGTTAAAGACAGACCGGACGCGGCAGTCAGGGCCGTGGTCTGGTTGACAAGGTGGGGATCGATCCCGGGGTGGACTCGATGATCTTGGAGGTCTTTTCCAACCTTGATGATTCTGTGAAACCAGCCCCGACGAGCTGCCCTCCAGCATCCCTGGTCCAACCCACAGTGTACCATTCCAGTGCGCTGCCAGCACGGATTTTGGGGTGCACTGAAAGAGCTGCCAGATCCTGGTGGGCTGCCCCCACCTCCAGTGGTGCTTTCCCCAATAGCAGGGATTTTGGCAGTCGGGTTAAGGCCCCCAAATTTCCCCCCCGGGCTGCTCTTTCTCCCTCCCCACTCCTGAGCATTCGGACTCAGGCAGCAGCGCTGCCGCCCCTAATTGCATTTTTCAGGCAAAGCTGCCGCAGCCGAAACAAGAGAACAGAAGGAAAAGGTCTTTCTAGCACTACGGGAGACCGAGGGAACCTTTTTTGGAAAATCCTAATGAAATAATTGTGCCATGTCATCAGATTCGGTGGGGGAATACTCTTGTGGAGGGAAAGCAACTCTGCAGCTGGCCAAAGTCAACACTCCCCTGCACAGAAAGCAGCAGTCTGGGCTGACGGGCCCAGCACAAGTGAACCCAAACCTCTGAAAAAAATTCCTTGCCTGCCCCAAAATTAAAAGCAGAGCAGAACTTTCAGCCGTAGGCGTCTGTGGTTTGCAGCTATGCGGTGCTGGGAACTCCGGAGACTTCCTCAAGGAATTTACATTCCTTTGAAGAAATACTATGAGGCTGTTTGTCTTTGCTGAAAAATGCAGATGGAAAGAAAAAAGAACATTAAAATTTTTGACTGAAATCTTTGGGGTCTGAGCAAATGTGCTGGACAGGTGTTTTCTTCCTTTTGATTTCAGTGTGCCCCCCCGCCAAAAAAAGAGATGCTGGTCTCTGCAAGCAATAGGAAAGCTGATCACTCCTCGCTCCAAAATCTCCCATAAAAGCCCTTTATGAAATCAGATGCCTTGGAAGGCACTGGAGCAGTTTCCAGATGAACACAATCTTAATTTCAGTGCTGCTGTGCAGCTCCTGGGTGAAAACCCATGCTGCCAACAACCCACTAAGTGCAATTGAGGAGGGGGGAACCCGTGGCACATCCCAGCAGTCACCTCCGAGGGCTGTGGGTGTGCCCACAGCCACTCCCATGGGGATCAGGGTCCAAGTGAGAGGGATCTCAGTGCCTGGGATAAGGAGAGCCCCACAGGCTTCTGGAAATCTTCCTGCTCCTTATGTACTAGCAAAAAACCTCCCCTTCTGGCATGGCTTGATACAAAGGATAACTTTTTGTGCCCTTCCAGGCTCTCATCTCTGGGCTTTGCAGCCCACCCAAGGGTCTCCTGCAGCACCAACATCCAGACCTGCCAATCTGCCTGCCAGGATGAAAAGGAAGTGTTTAACCAGAATTTTAACTGCTCAATAACTCAAATACTACTGAGTCACTGTGTGCAGGAGCTCTGCTTTTCAGGACGTGCACTCTGCCCTCTCGGAAAGCCTGACTCGTTCTAAGTCTCTCAAACCGTACCAACCTGTGCCATCTCTGATGGCATTGGAAATCTTTTCCCCTGCCTGTTTGCCCACGTTATTTGCTCTCTAACTGCCCACACACAGGCAGGACAGGGCAGATACAAGTCTCTTATCAAGATCCTCCTTCCATAAAGGACTTTCCACCAGGCCGGGTGCGCTCGTATCAGCAACCGAACCACAGGTGATGCCACGCGGGGGCTGTCACTGGGAGAAGCAAACCAAAAGGATCCCGTGTTACTTGACAACGATGGAAAGCTCTTTCCAAAGGATGGGAACTGCCAGGCTGTGTCACAGAGGAGCTGTGCTCACCCAGCCCTGGGACTGAGCTGCAGGGATGGGCGCTGACAGCACGTGGCCGAAGCTGCCGAGGTTTCATCAGCTTTTACAGCCTTGCTGCCACCGCCCTCATGGAGCCAAGAAAAGGCTCGTGGAGGTTTGGACGTCGTCACTTGGATGCTCAGAGTCCTGGCTGTAATTCTGGGGAAAGAAAGGAACACCCAGCGCCCGGCGCAGGCTCTGCCCAAGGGCGGAGGGGGCAGGACCGGCAGGAGAAAAGCAAATGAGTCATTAATTCTCCGAGCGAAAGGAGCTGCTCCAGCCTCATGCAGCACGTGGAGAAAGGCACTGCCCCTTGATTCATTTCAAAGGAAGAATTAGGATCTCTCAGAAATCTCTCCTGCAGGGGCAGACAGCAAAAATGATGTGATTATTTAGGGGCACAAGGTCGGGAGCGCCGAGCCACCCACGCGGTGCAGGGAGCTGCTGTGAACGCGGATGCTGCCGGAGAGGAGAAGGTGGAAAAGGCAGAGAGGGGCTGCAGGAGCAGATGGACAGCAGGGACTGCTGGGTCCAGCACGTTTTGGGCGAGGTCCATCCCGGCCACTGGGGTTTGCAGCGTGGCAGCTGTACAGAAACACCCAGCAATGAGCATCAGTAACCATTTAATTCATTTTAGTGTCACACCCCACGTACAGGCAGAATTACATCCCAGCCTGAAACCATAAAAAGTGGCATTTAGTACAGAAAACACATAATCATCCTTTATTCCCCAAAGCTGTAAACTCCAAAGAGCTAATGCACAAATAGAGACCTGCCAAATCTAATAAACACCCAAGAGCCAGGGGCACAAAACTCTTACAGCAAAAGTAGAAAACTGTGGATTTGCTCTCTGAAAGTGGAACTCCAAACACCCAGCCCTGTGGCGTTCTTCAAAGGCTGAAACTAAAAATTCATTTCTCCTTTTATTTCCTCTAATCTACAGAATGAAATGCAGAGAATGAAACGGGGGAAGCCTTTGGGTAAGACACACGATGCTAACTTCAACACCGTCTTCAGCTATTCATAATTCAGTGAGAGACTTAGCCTTAGACAAAGCAAAGAAAAACTCATCTAAAATAAATAATTCATCCCCTCGTGGGAATAATGAATCTCTGCAAACCCATGTTCCCTCCTCTCCAGCTCTGCAGTGTGGTAACTCGTGAGGCATCCTGCACATGCACCTTGAGGTAATCTGTCCTTGGGGAATGGCTGCTCAGAATCCCAATGTGCTTTCAACCGTTCCTTCTTTTGCCACCCAACAGGGAATCAGGAGAGGAAACAAACGAGGCAGCAGCAGATTTGTAAAACCGGAGTGATGAGAAACTGCTGTCCCTCCCCACAGGTGGTGTTGTTGCTGCTCTTCCCTCCCCATCCCAGCAAAGCTCTGGCTTTGGGTGGATGGAGCTCATGTTCCCAGAGTCTGATCCCCCCTCCCTGATGTGCAGCAGTGATTTTTACAATCCCTGTGAGTACAGCCCCTAAATAAATACCAGTCCTAAGGCCCAAACTTGCCCTGGTGGGGAGCATGACCCTCCCAGGAAGGCATCTGACAGCACGGTTGTTCCTCACCTGCCACACTGGTACAGGACATCTTTTCCCTGCACATGCCAGTGAAGCTTGAGTTAAGTAACACAGGCACAACTGGTTGATCTGCCCTACGCCCATGAGGGATCCATTCATGGCTGGGCACATGCCTTCAAAATTTCCCAGAAAGGGTACAGGGGAGTTTGGGAAGAAATCCAGCAGTGCTAATGACAAGGTGAGGCCTCCCAGCACAGAGACTCCTTGGGGAAGCATCCACTGATCCCAACCCTGCTCCATGCTGGCTCTGTGGCTGGGAGGCAGGAGTTGGGCCACGGGAAGAGGGGCCTGGGGTACCCAAAATATTTCACTGCTGGTTCTCCTCCCCTCTGCCCTGCTGCAAGCTGAAGCTCGGAGGAGGAGGAGAGGAAGGGCCTTGAAGCCTGAGGCTACTGAAAGCCTCCTGTCCCGGGAAGCAGCCCTGGCTCCCTGACAGAGCCAACATTTCCAGCACCTCTCCTTGCAGGGCAGCAGAGGTGCCAAGGTGGCACATCCCTGCTCAGGACACGCCAGCTGGAGTGAGAACGAGGGGCTGGAGCTGTCTGACACTTGCTCCATGAAGGGCTCTTTGTGGAGAGAGGGAGAGATGCCGGCCAGGAAGGATGGGAACTCCCACTGGGGACAGCGGGCGAGCCCAGCACACGCCAGGGAAATACCAAGCAGCTGGAGAGGGCTCCATACATGTCCTGCTTGGCCTTCAAGCTGTAACAGTGGCCGAGGCTGCCAGCTGGTTGGCAGGAGCTTTGCCAAGGTGCAGAAGGCATTAATTCAGCCCTTTCCTCCTGTTCTCAAAAGGATTTGCCTTGCTGTTTCACGGTGCTTTATGCATGCCTGTCCTGGGAGCAGGGGAGAAGGCTGCCTTGGGGTTCCCTCCCAGGCACCTCGCTGATTCAGCAGAGCTGCAGATGCCAGATCCCAGCTGTTAAAGGATTGGAGTTTTGGTGGTGGTGATGTTTTGGGGTTGGTTCCCCCCACCCCACAATAAACAATGAATCAGAGGAACAGCTCTGCAGCAGGGAGTGAGCAGTAACACAGAACCCTCAGTGCTGCAGCAGGAGCTCAGCCAGGATAAAAGCTGTGACACCAAGTGAATCACAGCCAGACAGTCTCTGAATCCACCTAAATTGTTTCTGTAGCTGCTGGCTTCCAGATGCCTCTATTTTCTCCATCACGTGGGCCTGGCAATGTCGTGGGTTTCGCTCCCGCTAAGCTAAGGGCAAACACCTTGGTCAGACTGTTCCCTGGTCTGACAGCGCCGCAGCACGCCATGGTTAAGAGCTCACAGGGATTGGGAGTGACAGCACACGGGCGTTCCAGCAGCACGCTGTAAATCACAAGCCTGACGAGTTCTGCTCCCCCTCACTGCCGCCAGTCCAGAGCCACGGAGTTTCCTTCTGCTCCCTCAGAGTCTCTTTTTGATGAGTTTCTCCAGTTTCCGTATCCGAGAGGATTCCTGCTCGGGCGTGGGAGCGCTCAGCGAGAGGGAGCCGCTGCTGTCCCCGCCGGGGGGAGGCGCGGGGAGGCGCAGGCGGAAAAGATCCAACATGCTGCTCTGCTCACTCCTCTTCAGGCCCTGAGGGAGCAAAGGACAGGAGTCACTGATCTGGGAGCAGCTGCAGCAGAGCCCATTTCAAACCCCGACCTCCTGTTCACCCAGCAGGAGCTGCACAAAGACCTCTGGGTGACCCTGAGCTCGGCCCCAGGAGCAGAGCAGGTATGAAAATGTGAAATGAACTGGGAACCTTTTCTTCAGCAGCAACTCTACTTCCAGAGTGAAGGTACACTTGTCTTACAGAGCTTCTCCCACCCCCAAGCCCCTCTGAGTTCACACTGAAATCAAGTCCCCAACAATCCCAAAGCAGCACTAGGGGATGAGAAGCCCTGGACAGGTTCTAACCTTCATGTCGAGGATCTTCTGGAATGTGTCAGTGCTGCAGTCAGCGAGGAGCTTGATGTAATTGTCCACAAACACGACCGGGGGCTCATGTGGAGCCATCACCACCTGCCAAGACAAGGAAGAAGAGATCAGACAAGTAACAGGAGTTAAAGGCAGTGCTCAGCCAACTCTGGCACAGGAGTGACAGCAGGAGTGGCTCCTAAAATACAGTGTTTAAGGAACAAGAAAGAGGCTGCCTGTAAGAGAGGTAAAGGCGAGTGAAGAGGAGCAGAGTAAGGAGCAGGGAGGAAGCTGGGTCTCTCTCAGCACAGCAGTGGTGCTCGGGGGCTCTGCATCATGTTTCAAAGAGCAGCAGGACCCTGTCTGTGGCCTGTGGGCTGGCTGCCACTGGTGTATTGTTAAAGCTCAAGATTTTATCATGTTGCACGGGAAAGACAAGCTGGGGAGTCGCTCAGGGGACAGCGCTGGCAGTGGTGGTGACACTCACAAAGTCCCCAGAGATCAGGCAGCCTGGAAGCAGTCCAGACCCTCACTTTGGCTGTGTGTCCCTCTTGCTCCCTCCTGCCTGGAGGAGGACACACAGTGTGTCACAGGGGAATATGACAACACTCTGTGGTCACTCCCTCAGTCCCAGGACAGCGTGGGGCAGAGCTCTCTGCTCTGCAGTTCTCCTGACATGTCCCCAATGGGTGAGCAGTGCCACACGCAGCCACCCTGTCTTTGGGGTGCAGCTCCTCTTGGACACTCCTCTGGAGAGACTGGGACGAAGGATGGGAACCCCCCACCATCTGCCCAGGAGCAATGGTAAGAGACAGGGGAAAAAAATCAAAATAGTCTCAAAGCTGGAAAGATGATCCCTCATTGATGTGCTTTTCTTGTATAAGCAGCAAGCTCCACAGAGAACACATCTTTTGATGATGCTGGGCAGCCAAACCATCTTTCTGGTTACATGTGTGTGTGTGTGTGTAAATGGGCAGAAACAGCACCAGACCAGACTCTTCCCTGTCTCCAAAAACATTTCCAGATGTTTGCATTGACCCGGCTCACCCCACACTGCATCCTGTCACCAAGACATTTCTTTCTTTCCCTGCACTTCAGAACAATGAAACATCATAGCCATGTATACACTTATAAATCCTTAATTTACAGCCCTTGTAAAAATCTTCTGCCAAGATGAAAAGCTGGAGCTTCAGACAGCGTAGCCAGAGGAGAAGGGAAGAGCTCTGCGGGACGTGCACGGCCCGGCGCCCTCCCCACTCCCATCTGTGCTTCGTGAGGCTCAGCTGAATGGGTTTGTTTGTGCTGTCCAAGGGCCCAAAGTTTGTCTTCCTGAATTACCTGCCCCAGAACAAGCCTGGGAACACACACTGTAGCTGCCAGTGCCATGAGCCTGTGGCTGTTTGATTTCCAGGTACGCTGACCCAGAGCCCTCGCTTGGGGCCACAAGTGCTTCGTGCAGCAGCAGGGCCAGCACGGGCTGTGTGACACAGCCCTGCCACTGCTGCTGCACAGCCTGGGGACCTGCAGCCCTCCACGTGCTGCTTTCCTCTCCAGTGTGATGCTAAAGGCAGACAAATTAACTCCATTACTCCTCTGATTCACACATAAGCTCCAAGGAAAGACCTGCTCTGTACGCAACGGGCACCAATCTTCCCTGCTCCTGTTAGCACAAACCAGGATGTTTTTATTCAGGTAATTTCTAAGAAAACTTACACTACAGTTCACTAACATCTCAGTCACCTTATTCCAGAAGTAGGGAGCTGGAGAACTGACGTCTGAATCCAGAGCACAAACTCAGCTGTGACATTCCCCTGGGCACGGGAGCAAAGCCACACTGAGCAGAGGCGAGGAGGGACAGCTCGGGCTCCTCACCCCCCCCTTGCCTTGGCTGTGGTTTACAGGAGGCTCTGGCTGGCAGCTCCCTGTCCTGCCTGACCCCAGGTCCCACTAATTCCCTCACAGGAATGCCTTCCCAGCATTGCTGGCGAGCAGGGGACAATCCCATCACCCGGGAGGGTACAACTGTACAGCTCCCACGGCTTCTCCTGGGATCAAACCTGACTTCTCCCTCCAGCACCCACTGGGAAGGGCAGATTACTTTGCTTGTTGCTTTTTACGAAGACAACACACTGCTTTTGGGTCGTTTTCCAGGCACCAGGTCTGGAAAATGAAAAAGGGCTCTGGTGAGTACAGTAACCCAGACATGTTTGCACTGGCTGTTACACTAGACAGTAAACAGGTGACTCAAGCACGGCTTGGCTCCCCTGCGTGACCGAGTCTGCACAAAGGCCTGGAGTAACCTGAACCCCTGGGTTTGCCCCACAGCACACACTCACGGATGCAAACTCCGATTTTCACAAGCTCCTGAGGGAAACCTGGTGCCCCAGCTCTCCTAGCAAGCAGAACTCAAGCCTTTGGTTGCCTTGAAAAGTGAGGGTGAAAACTCAGAAGTGGTATTAGAAGAGAGTGGGGGCAAACCCAAGGGGAGTGAGCCAGCTCTGTAGAGCAGCTGGCAGAGCCCCCGGACAGGCTCACAAACGCTCATGTGCAATTGCAGATTGCTGCATTCAAAGGAAGGGCCCCCTGGAATTCGCTCGCTCCGATTCCCAGTCCAGCAGTCTGGCTGGCAGGTTATCAAAAGTCTTGAGTTACCTTCAGGATCATTTCAGCCCGAGTCATGCCTTTCACCACTATCTTTGTGTAGCTGGCAGGAGCCTTCCTCACCACTTGGGACCCGATGGAGGGCAGATCCAGGAGAACCATCTTCAGAGAGTGAGTGTCCAGCAGCAGCTGCAAGAGTTAACCACACTCTGTTAGTCAGGCCCCTTCTACCAAGATCCATCAGCTGCTAGAACCCAACATCCTTAAAAGTTTAACACTTCCCACACTGGAGAAAGTCCTGGTAATTGGACTGCAGGAACAGGAGGGACTGACCCATGTAATGACACTTCCAGGGACACGATCACCTGTGGCTACACAGCAGCACTGTGGTTGATTTTAACAGAGCACTGCTCTGCTGACTGGAAATGACTTATGGCAGCCCAACATCTGGCACATCAGGCAGAGGTTTCCAGTCCTTCCCCCCAACAGGATAAAGTGAAACAGTCTTGATTACCTGGAGCTGTACCATGATTTAGATACCGGGGGTCAAATGAACCAACACCCCGCTTCCTCCCGCACCCAGCCACCCACAGTGTCAGGTTTGCTGCATTTACTCAAGCACTTGATTGGGGTTTCTTTCCTTAAAAACTGTCACACAATACAGCTACACACTGAGAACTGCTCACAGCCTGGATGTTGTTTGTTACCACCCCAGCAAATAAATAAGCAACAGCCATGAAACTGAGCCCAGACAGAGCAGCACTGTCTGATGACAAAATGCTGTGGGTTGGGGCTCCTTAGAGCAAAATTATCCCAAATACCACACTCCTCTGATTGCACAACGTACGTCTGAAGAGACAAGACCAGAGAAGAACAGAAATTTGAAATCAAAGTAGAGGAAGAGCAGCACAATTTATTTAGACAGCAGTGAGCGTGAGCTGGGCTGTCGGCACACCCAGAGCATTGCCTCGAAAAGGGAGCTGGTGGAAGCTCCTTCTGGAGGGACACCCAACACTGTGGGCACTGCAGAACCCCCAGCAGTGACCACAGCCATGAGAACACTGGCCTCAGCACATGTGGCAATGCAAAGGAACACAGAGGGCTGGGCTGTGGAGGAGGAGGAGGAGAGGCAGGTCAGGCTGGCTGGAATCTGGACCCCGTTATCTGTGGCAGCACGTCCTTGCTGGGTGCTGCCTTCTCCTTGCATGAGAAGAACTGAAGCCATCAATCTCCTCCTGGGGAGCCAGGAAACCACAGCACAGATGAGCAGCTCTGTGCACCCCAGGCTGCCATAGCTGGATTCCTGTGTGGCTCCCGGGGATCCCAGGGATGGAAGGTATTTCCATGGCTGGGGAATTCACATCTTTCCCACACAAACTCTCTCGTGTCTAACAGGAGTTCTGCACACTCTGCAGCCTTTCCCACAGGCACAGCTCCTGCAGGCTCTGTCCCCACACCCCATTTTCCCCCGTTACCCATTCCAGGTCCCTGGCATTGCTAACTCACCGCCAACCTCGCTGGGATGGAGAGTTGTTAAGTCAGAGAGGAAAACACAGAAAGCAAAACCCCACAGGTCTTGTTCCCTGCACTGAACACCTCCACAAATACCACCCCAGAATCCATATTCCAACCATAACTATTGGCAAACAGCAGGAAAAGCTTTGTGTAGGACCAGAAAGGCCAGGAAAATGTATTCCCCAGCAACACTTGCAGCAGGGAGGAGAAAGTGGCATGGAAAGATGCTGGTGGGTGACCAGGGGGGTTCAAAAGATGTTAAAGGAACTGGGGTTCTGCATGCTGCAGAGAGAGAGATCAGCTGCTGAGACCTCTGCACCCCTGGCCCCAGGGAGGTATGTCCCACTCCTAATGAGATGTATTCTCTGGGAATCAGCCTAATAAAAACCTTCCCAGCCTGCTTGAAAGAAGCAAATTGGGCCTGTTATTCCCATACAGGAATATTAAAACCTTTTAACATTAGACACAAGCCCACTGCTGGTTAATCACTTCAGAAGCTTATTTAAAAAAGACTCCCTTTAATCACTCTCAGGTTATTGCTCATCACACAAGACGAGCGGGCACCGAGCTTCACTCATTTGCTTTCCATTAAGGACGAGGAAGGTTTTGATGTAAAACTCCTGTTTCATTTTGCAGACACTGCTCAGGACCATCTTTGATGCCTAAAACCCAAGCAGCTTTGAAGGCACCCATTTGAAGTTCACGGCGGTCCCATTAGGGATGATCCTGCCTTTTTTTTTTTTTGCTTTTCCTTTTCTTTTTATGAGCCCACAGGGCTAATAAGCTCGATGTGCAAGGGACAGATGAAACCCTGCCTCTTCCAAATCTCATCCTCACAGAGCAGCAGGGTCCCTGCCTCAATTTCTTGAACCCAAAAGCCATCAAATGTGACAGCCAGTGCACCTACTTCTTCTTACCTGCTCTGCACCCACCATGCTGATAGGTTTGCACTTGAAGAGATGGTTAATGAACTTGGGAATGAAGGAGCTGCAGGAGACATACAAAATGACACAATTACATCAGAATATTTGCAGTCAGACAGTCTTCTGTGGTGACAAAGCATGCAGAACCAAACCAGGATGGCTTCCACAAAGACACAATGAGTGCCAGCTTCCCAAGCTGATCCCAGACATGTTAAATACACTAAATAAAAAAGATCCCCACCCCCAGGCCCAGCTCTTTTGCTTTGATCCCTCCTAATTTCAAACTTCATTGAGAAGCTGCACACATACTCCAGGTAAATAAATTGCTATGAACTAAATATGAAGTACTACAGTACAAGGTCAGCAAACAAACTCTTGTGCATCATAAAAACAGCAACACACCAGCATTAGTGCAAGTATCTTGACTGTATCCAGAACCTACATTTTCCTGCACACAAGTAATTCCATAACATGCATATTACACACTGAACTTGAGGTGCAGCCAAGGCTGGAGGTCTGCTGGGCCCTGGACACTCACACAGAGGCACCCTTCCAGAAAGCTCCTGGCCAACACAATCAAGACGAGAAAAAGTTTTGTGAAAAGGAAAACACCATTACCATATTTTACTGTCGTGGACTTCAGACTCAGAAAAATGACTGCCCAACCTGGGAGAGCTTTGTGAGGATGGAAGCCCAATTTTTGCCACTTCAGAGCATCAGCTTTGGTTTCAGCTTTTTGCCTCTTGATTTGAGGCTTTGAGGCTGTTCCATTCCTCAGTGGAGAAGCAGATGCTCCCTCCCAGCAAAAGCACTGGCTGGGCACCTGCAGGACAAGCTCCTGCCCAACTCCTTCAGCAAGGAGCAGCACCAGGAAAGCTCAGGAGCTGCAGGAGCAACAAACTCTGTCAGGGCCACACCACTTGAACATGTCTTCCTCTTGCTGCCTTGTTTTTAATGTACTCTGCTTCTTTCACATGCCCTCCTTTGGCTGAATGCCTGCAGGGCTCACATTTCCAGGACTTGCCCATGACCTGCTGGCAGCTCTTAAGACTTTAATGGCTCTGTCCTAAGAGAGTTTCTGTCCTTTGGGCTGAGGCTGCTCATGATGATGATCTAAATTCAGCGTGGTTTCCCCCTTGCATCTGTTAAGCTATTTGTTTCCTCCCCACAAAGCAAGGAGCACGGACAGCATCTTGTTTGTCCTGCCACCTGTTTTCCAAGCCAGGACATTTATTTCTCATCCTTTCTCATGGAAGAATGACAAAAGTGTAGCTCAGGCACGGAGCGTGCCAAGCTGCTGAGCAAACCCAAAGGAATGGTGCAAGGAAGAGCCCTTTCAAGCAAAGGTTCCTTCCCTTCTCCTTCCCTCAGACACAGTCACTACCTCTCTCAGTGAATCATTTTATCCTGGAGAGGTGTCAAGGAGAACAATTTCAAACTACTGTTGAGAACTGGCTACTGGGCTGCCCCAAGCAGCTTCGAATTTGGCCACCAGAGGAACAACCCTGGCAACGGAACAGAAAGAGGAGGAGAAAAACAAGCCCTGTCTCCTCTTGCACAAAAGCATTACAGTGGAGATTCAACCTATCTGATTTAAAAGTCCATTTTTCAGGTCTATAACTAATTCCCAGAGGGCAATTAGAGAGTGATGAGCACAGCTGGAGCTTAGGTGATCCTAGAAAATGATAAATTGGCAGCGGGTCTGGATGCAGCAGCTCGCTGCTGGCAGAACAGTGCAAGAAATTAATTGTACCTTTGATAGTGTGGATAGATCCAACTGTCCCTCCCTCTGCAAGGTCAGGCATGGAGCTAAAGCTCATGTTGTGTATGAGAACCAGGGTGAGCCTTTCCTTCTGCAGGGTGGCAGACTGGCAGTCCAAGGACCCCCTCCCCTGTTGGTTTTAATCCTCTTTTCTACCCAAGCACACAGTCTCCCATAGGCAGCCTTCTGCCTTGCATGAAACAATTCCCAGGCCCCTTTGGATGGCCACCCACCATCAGTGCAGAGGGGTAAAGCGACCTTCCATCCCCACATGCCTCTTATTTCACGCTGCCTTATTGGAAACAGCTTCCCAACTCCAGCAGGACAGACAAGACAAACTGTAAGAGCCAAGGGCTGCTCTGGAATTCTTTTTTCCTTTTTTTTTTGGACTAGCAGAGACCATCAAGAGCAGTTGCACTTAACAGAAAAATGCACTGGAGCCTCTTGCCTAGGCTGGACTCGATGCCTGATGCTCTCAGAGTACAGCAGGCAATCCTGATGTGAATAATACGTGCACGTTCAGGGGTAACGCTCTGCACGAGGCTCTGTGCTCTGAATGCCTTTACTCCCTGCACAATCACAGCTCGATTGGATGCCAGAATTCATTTACAGCTCCAGCTATAAAACTGAACCCAGCAAACCCTCCCTAGAAGCAGATAAGTCCCCAGTGTAATAATAAAGCAGTGCAAGGCAGATGAGGAGCCCAAAGCGCAGAAACCGCAGCATCTGAGAGGCTCCCATCCAACGGGAGCGGCTCTGCCAAAGCCTGCGTTTCCCTAATCCCTGCACTGATGATGCCTCAGACACAATGCCTTGCTGAGTGAGGCCCAGACAGACATGCAACCACAGTCTGTCTGTCTGTCTGACGGGCTGAGCTACTGCAGGACATCCCTCAAAGGTTCTGGTGTCGCTGAGTCACTGCAGCCAGGGAGGGTTTTGCTCTACCAAGGTGGTGACCAGCCCTTTCCCAGGCTGAGCTCAGCCCTGAAACCTCCAGGATCCTCCACATCACAACCTTCTTCCCACCAAACTCCTCTCACTTTTTCGCTGGAGCACCTGGAAGGACCCAGCACCCACCACACGCTTGGCCGCTGGTAACGGAGGAGCCGCTTCCCCGGCGAGGGGGAGAACTGTTTGTTTTTCCTGTCTCTCAGTTCTAATCTCTTCCTCATTGAGGTCAGGTCACAGACTTCCCAAACACATCCCAGCATAGCAGCCACGGCTTCGCTGCCGTGGGGGTTTGATTTCAAAGGATAAGGTGCAGAGAGGGCTGAGCCCCCCACCCTGCCTGCCAGCGCCTCCCGCAACGCCGAGGGCAGCGCGCCATCCCCAGGGAACGCCGCTCGCACATCGGTCAAAACAAAGCAGAAATGACAAATTAGGTTAGAGGATTGATGCAATTTCTGATGGCCATTTTTCTTCTCTCCAGTCTTGGCTCAGATCCCGCTGTTTTAAATTTAGTGACTTTAGCTGCCTTCTCCCCTGTGGTCCTGTAACTCAACACTCGCGCTTTATACAATCCATTAGAGCTGAGAAGTGGCAGCTCACAAAGACACGGGCATTAACATGTGGAGAAGCACAAGGACTGTTAAAAAGATTTTCAGCATTATGGGGCACACAAAAAGCCAGGTATTTATACTGGCCCAGCCAGCATTGTCCGTAAGAATTCAGAGTTTCAAAAATACAAATATTTGTACACATTAAAACGCATTTTAAGGAGATCGGTGCTCCCTTACCACTGGGCTGGCTCTCCCCAACACCAAGTTGTATAGATACAGCAATATATCAGACCCAGCAAGATCAGTCTTCAGGAACCCGTTTTTCCCTTCTACACCTGATCCATGGCACAGCGAGTTCAGGACTGCGTCTTAATTTTAATGTGCTGCAGATCAGATCTGCAGTTGTCTTAAAAAAAGTTTTTGGAGAAGAGCAGTGGCTTCTGTGCTCAGGGATGAGGACACTCAGATGAAAACTTCACTCAAATCCGAGAGCTGTTTCATCTGGGGTTTACTTGGTATGTGCCTAGCAATAAAGTTAAAAGGGAGGCAACTAAGCTGAGGTATTAAGAGTGTGCTGTGAACAGCTGAATAAATGGGGGGTTTTATTTACCGCATAAAATTCAAGTGTAACCACACAGAAGGTTGTCATGCAATGGATCCTCACTGAGACAGAGTTTCAAACAGTGATTACGGGCAACATCATCACATGATTTATCAGTAATTGCTCCTTAATTCCAACTCACGAGCACCCCGAGATGGAGGGGGATGAAACTCTCAGGCCTGTGTAAAGCTCTCTCTCCCTGCTGTGAAAGCTCCCAGTTCCCAGCATAGCTGCTGCATCCCACCCTGCTGAGACAGGAGCTGCAGCTCCAGTCTCCAGCCCACACAGTCCCTGCCAGGCCACAGAGCTTATTTCAGGCTGGTTACCTTATCAGAGATGAATGAAACATTAAGGTATTTTAGAGTGACACATGACACGCACGCCACTGCTCACAAGTCCACCAGCACGGTCACATGCGACACCAAAAGCAGCAGCTACAACTGGCAGAGCCCTCCCGAGGGTTTTTCTTGGGGCATTGCCACGTGGAGCTCAGCTGGCCACAGGCAAGCAGGGAAGAGCTCAAAGTGCCTGCCCAAAGAACCGAATTTTTGTTTCAGACACAGAGATTCAAGTGGGGATGCCCACCCTGAATCCAGCAGCAAGGGGCATTTCTGTCTCATCTGCCACTTCCTTCACGCTGCTCAACCTTAAGTGACTTGCCAGGAAGACACTTTAATATCCCCCAACATTTAAATGTGAATTTCCCCCCCTGACTGAGCTATTTTTGCACAGAAAGGCAGCTTTTAGGCTGTGAAGGTAGAACACACTTCTCACACACGCCCTCCTTGCCATGCTTATTGTAAATGCTACTTTGAGGCAAATTTCTCAGTACCTGGAAGCCCCATAGAAGAAAAGTAGGTTTTAAAAGTCTTTTAAACATAAAATATAATATATTGATATTATAATATAATTTAAATATATATTTATCTATTTTTATAGATATTATAATATACATATTTTTTTTTTTATCTAACAACACCCAGGGATCATCACGCTGTTTTATGGCACGACCTGGATAAACTGTGTATGTTGGTGACTTACTTTGCAAATTTTATGCAGAACTGGGTGAAATACTTCCTCGTGGAGGCCAGGTTGTCACGGATGATGGGGACATTCTGTTTAATGTGGAGGATCACTGAGGTGACATAGGGACTCTGGTCACCGACGTGTTCCACGTTCTGCCACTGCATCTGCACAAAGGGGAAAAAACAACCAAAAATGACTGTTTAATTCATTAAGATTCAAGCAATAGGTAAGGGAAACTGTACAAACTTCCTGCCAGGGGATCTCTAAGGAATCATTTAGAGACTGCCTCTGCAATTCACCACCAAGGTCAAGTTCTTCATCATTAAAGTGATTGGGCAAAACTCTTCCACAAGAGCACACAAAGAAAAGCCAGAGCAGCTCCTTCTGCACCAGAGCAGAGACTGTGACCAGTAACCCACACAAATGGGGACCACTAGGATTAAAAAAAAAGCCTTTGGAGCACACCAGGCTGCTTTAATATTTAACAGTTTCCAGTTTGCTGGGACGAAGTGCCCGTATAAATCCTGATTACAGGCATTTGAGAAAATATCTGCAAGCTTGCAAAGTCTGGATTCCTGTAGGGCAGCCAAGACTTTAATACTGGTGAGACTGATGACAGATAGATGGAAGAGGTAGAAAGTCTTAAAGTCCAAAGCACTCTACACCAGTGTAGCTCACTGAAAACACTGCTGGTGTACAAGCCAGGATGCCCAAGTCCAGCTCTTCCAAACGCATGTAAAAAGTACAAGACGAGTTACTCAACCTCCCATTTTGTTTTCATTTACTCTCAGCAGAACAGCAAGAGCACAGCCCCTGTGAGCCAGATGTGTGGCTCCCTCGACTTTCTCTGAGCCCTGCTTGCAGTACACAGGGTGCTCCCAATTTAAATCAAGTGGAAAAACCAAAAAAGAGGCGACTGGGCCTGGCCTGGCCTCATGGATCTACCAGAGTCTCACCGAGGAACACAAGCATCCAGAAAAGCACACTCAGTTCTGCTGCTGCTCAGAACTCTGCAATGTTCTCCCAATAATTCTTTGGAGATCTGTTCCTCATGCTGGAGATGAGACAGGAGGAAAACTCATAGGAAATCAGGAGAGGAAACTGGGCATGTGTGGAAGATGAGCTTTTTCCTTTGAGGGGCTGTTTGTCCTCAAACTTGTTTTCTCAAGCTCTGGATTTTGCATATGAAGTTTTTTATTCCTGGTTTTAATTTAATTTAATATGGCCACTTTGCCCCCTGCAACTCAGCTGACTCAATTCCATCCAAACAACACGCAGCCTAAGTGACTTAGTGGGGAAGAGAAGCCAAATTCTTTGCAAAACCACAGTGTCTGAGTGTACACATGTCCCACTAAAGCTGTCTTTATTTAAACCAAACAAACCAACCCCCAGCCTGCTGATCTCACATCAGCTGGGTGGCTGGAAGGGATCTCTCTCTCATCACCTGCTCCACAGGTTTTCACAGAGTCTCAGAGTATCCTGAGTTGGAAGGGACACACAAGGGGCATCAAGTCCACCTTCCACAGAACCCCCCCAATCCCATCCTGTGCATCCCTGAGAGCGTTGTCTGAACTTTCCTGGAGCTCTGGCAGCCTTGGGGCTGTACCCATTCCCTGAGGAGCCTGGGCAGTGCCCCAGCACCCTCTGGGGAAACCTTTTCCTGAGATCCAACCTAACCCTCCCATGACACAGCTCCAGCTGTTCCCTCAAGTCCTGCCACTGGTCACCTGCTTTTCTACTCCTCATGGTGCTGGTCTTATCCAAACAAAATCCTCTCTGCCTTTCTCCCTGATGGATTCACACATTCCCTTCCTGACAGAGCAATCCTCCCCCAACAAACACACCATCCCCACGGAGTGGGAGCGGCCAGAAAGTGGGAAGGGACTGCTGAGCTGAATTATTGCACCACCGACGAAACAGTAGCTTTTTCATTTTGTTGGTCATCATTCCAAAAGCAATACTTTACAACCAATCCTTTAAAGCATGAACAGTAAAAATAGCCCTTTTGTGTGTGTGTGTGGATGTGGGTGTGTTTCACCCGATAAAAACACCCAGTAGCTGCAGGGAAAGGAATAGCACACATACTGAAAAGTCATCAAAAAGAAATATGAGCCCAACTCTGCTGGTAAAGCTTTGTTCATGTCGTTTTAAATTTATTCCTCTTTTTCCCCTTGTCCTATGCTTTTCTTGGGATATCCTCACAGTTTACCTACACAAGCTGGAAATGGGTCCAAGGACCAACAGGAGCAGCGAGATTTCACTGAAAGGGAGAAGCCCAAAGGCACCTGCAGGCTGGGAGGACACGGGGATGTCTGCAAGGCTTGGGAGACCTGGCGCTGCCTTCTGCTTCTCACAACAAAACACAGGGTTTAGGGTAAAACAAGCAGGAGGAAAGAGAAACCCTGATCAAAACTGGGGTGGTGTGGCACTTCACAAGAGCTGTGCTGCCTCTGGGGAACAGCAGAGGCTCGAGAGCGCTCTTGTGTCCCCAAAGAGCCACCAGGTCCCTCCTCTGCGCCCAGCCCTGGCTCTCCAGCAAAGGGGCTGCCTCGTGGTTGAGCAGAAGATAAACCAATCTCCGATCCTCCCCGTCCCCAGCAGCATCCCACTGCCAGCTTCTCCTTGCAGGCTGCAGACCGGGCACCTGCTGCCTTCACCTGGTGCTGCTCCCGCAGGAAGGGCCGGGAGCGGGCCGGGAAGCGGCGGGAGCTGCCGGCAGCGGACAGCGGCGCTGGCCCCGTGCTTGGGGACACGAGCTGGGCTCTGCGCTCTGCACAGCGTTCCAGGGCTGAAACGCTCTCCTGGGGGCTTTTAATTAGCAGCTGGCAGCTCTGATTGCTCCGCTCCCGGGGTTTTCCCTGCGTGGAGGGGAGGAATGATGGAAGCCCCGCGCTCGGGCGCTCGCTGCTGTCCGCTCGGCCGTGAGGGCACCGGGAACCGCAGCTGTGCCAAAAGGTTTTGGGAAAATGGAAAAAGCCAGCAAGAGATCCACGACGTGAGGCACTAAAATGTCCCCCAGCCCCACTTGCAGGCACAGTTTTACATATAAATTGATGCTTAATTCGGTAAGTAAATCAGGCCTCATCCAGTGCAATCCATAAGCTTAATTGGGGCGAAAATATCCCCGTGCAGATTAGCAGTTCCCTCATCCCAGAGATGAAAAAGGAAGCACGCCAGGCAATGGAAGTGCCTGCTACAGATCAGTACAAACACATTAACAGTTCTTTGCTATCCAGAACATCACAACAGGGGGTTTAGGGCGAATTCCCCTCCCACCCACATCCCAGCTCCCCGTCCTCCAGCCACGTTTAATCATCCTACACCTGCTGTAAAGCCTGAGTAAGGATTATCACCTACAAATTCTGTAATATGGGGCCTTCTCAGCATTTACCATTTCTCTCAGAACACACAAAGTAAAGAACCATGGAAGCCGAGCAGCATTCCCAGCTGAAAGCAATATTCCTGATGCTGTTTTCTGTGTTAAATCTCCCAACGTGGCCTGCAGCCAAAGTGGATTGAGAGGTTTAAGCATTTCATAATTTACCTCTATAGTTCCTGAACATTTTTGCAATGAAAAAAAACCCCAAAGCCAGACTCCAACAAAGGACTGGGAATGTTCAATCCTGGAGGACACCAGAGTGAAGCAAATGAAAGGAAGCTAAACAAAGGAAGAGCCCTAATGGAGTATGGGTCTTGAGAGAGCAAAATTGGAATGGATCAGCCACACCATCTTTATTTCTTTAATATAGGCTGAAATTTTACATTTCCAAATGCTAACTCCGTGTTTAAATAATTACATGCATTTCTTATTCAAGTGTCAGAGTAATAACCCAGCCCTGAAGGAAAGGGAGGAGGAGGGTGAAGGAAAAAACCCTCTTGCACCAAATCCAGGTCTAATAAAAATCACATAAAAGCGACTCTGTCTGATGCAAATAGTGGACTGTGCGCACAAGTGACAAGTATTTATTTAGCTAATTTCATAACACTTAAACTTGTTTATATATCATCAGTCCCATCACATGTGCTGCATTTTACCAGTGTTCCAAAGACAAAAATAAATGGCCTACCAGCTGCTGCTTTCTCAAGGTTGTGATTTACTTGGGTATAAACAGCCAGAGCTAAGTGATTCAAATATTACTGTACTCTGTAGGTTCAGGAGATCTGAGGGACTGCCACAGCACACAAGGCAACACCTGAAGCGCCGAGCCCTTCCTAGTGGTGTTATTTTACTGGGCAAAAAAATCCTCTTTCCATTTGGAACCTCTACAAGCTCTATTACCAGCTGCATTCCACTTCAAATATTAGCTGGGGGTGGTGGGGCTGGTTACAGCTGGAATACATCATAAAGCAGAAAGCTATTAAAATTCATGGCAGCGAGACAGCGTGTTGATCCTACAAAAATGGAGCTCCATGTTTAATATTTCTAATTAAAAAAAAATAGTTCAATCCACTTTTGTTGTCTTCACCTCTGTCTAACGCAGTCTGGGTTTTCACAATAGTTTGGCAAGAAAACACAGCTCTGCATTTCAAACATATAAAAGCCAGCAGTGTAACTGCAACAAAATCCTTAAGCTCCAGCCATAGGGGCCTCTCCAGGAATGGCTCCATATGTCCTTGAGAGGATCACAGAAGCAATAAGGCTCAATCTCAATTCCACATCACCTCCATTTGAGTACCTCCATTTAAGAGCCCCAAACAAGCAGGCTGGTAAAACTCCCTGCCAAAGAAGACAAAGGGGAGAGCAAAGGTGAAGGTGTATTTGAAATTTCAGTGTTAACAAAAGTTTTCCCGATTTTAAATGCTCTCACTGGCATTGGGAGTGGAAAGAGAAAGCCTTGAGTACTTACTGAAGGTATTTCATTGTCTGTAGGTTTTAATGTGCTGCAAAAAGCCTGAAAGCTCTAATCTGAATAATATGAGGGTTTGGAGTGAGGGATGTATTTATAAATACAGCAATTGCTGCTCTAAAAAGTAAGAAAATAAAATCAGCGTGTGGCTAAGTCTCAAGGCAGAGTCAAAGGATGTATCAATAGTTAAATCAAGCAATCAAAGCACACAAGGACTCCACATGGATCTTAAGGTGACCTCTTCCTGAAAATCCACCCCTACCTTGCTCATAGCAGTCAGGGCAGGGTCACAGGCTGCATCCAGGTCCTGCACTAACAGCTGGATGCTGTTGGAGATCACACTGCAAAGGAGAGGAAAAAAAAACAACAAAAAACCAAGAATCAAGCATGAGTTTTAGAATCACACTGAGTAACAGAGTGCCAGAACTGGAGCATTTGACTGTGAGAGGAGGAAAATCCTCTACTGGCTGACAGTAGCACTATGATGTGAATGCACATGGCTACAGCTTGTGCTGAGGAGAGGCTGGGAAATTCTGCAGGGAGCTGCACATAGGGCTGCAGTGGAGAGAGGGTGTTTTTACAGTTGACCTTTCTCTGTTTTAACACAAATCAAGAGGTTGGGGATCAAAGGTGGCAGACGAAGAGGAGAAATCTCCAAGTATCAAGCCCAGACTGGGATTCGGCTTCACATTTAATCCAGTCTGCATAACACCAACATTTTATCATCTCTCCATTTATTCACAGCCAACATTCTACTGCTCACGGGAACTCGCAAAGAGGATTTTAGAAATGACATCTGCATGAGTTCTGTGTCTCCCATGTGTGAAGATGAAGGCAGATGTCTTATTTACACTATGTCTAGGACTGCCGCCATCCATTGTTTGAGTTCCTGAGACATATACCAGACTGAAGGACACATTAGTCAAACACATTTGCCTCCCTCCCCTTTCAGCTTTGGTTTTTTTTAACAGCATGATATTGCTTAGAGCCCTATTTAAGGCCACCATGTTATGATGTGCATAAAGGTGCAACTGATCCTAAAACCACAGCTAAGAAACTCTGCCTGCAGCAGCTCAGACTCCCCTCAGGGGCACAGAACCAGCACTCCCACTGCAGACAGCTTCTGCTAGAAGCAATAACTGACTCTGTTTCACTAAGCACAGTTTTTAAAAACAGTGTCAACTTTAAATCTGCCACAGACGTGTGTTTACAGCCCCAGGATTATATTTGTAAGAAGTGGATTTTACTTTTGCTCTTTCTCATGATGGTAGCACAGATGAGAATCACAGGACTGTGAGAAATCTGAGCAAATGCTTCCTCAAACCATCTTTCCTCCCCCTCATTGTCTTTGTGGAGTTCTGGACGCTACTCTGGAGTTCACTGTTCAAAATATTTTTAAGTGTCCACCTCCTTACCAAGATATGGTGTCACCCACACTTAATTCTGACCTGGGTTTTGTTCTTCACCACGACCCAGAACATTGCCTGTTCCCTTTCCTACAGCTCCAGCACACAAGTCTGGAACAGGATGCAAAGTAAAAGACTTCCTTCAAAGCAATTAATTTGTTTGCAAAGGCAAAGTCCTCCAAAATTAGTTGGAAAAATTGGTATGGGAGATGAAGCGACTGCAGGCTTCAAGTTACACAACCTAAAACTCGCATTGGGATAAAAAAAGCCCGTGACTGTTTCTGCTGGTGCCTCTGCTCCTGCTGGGCACTACAGAATCCACTCCCTGGGGGATTCCACTAGGCCAAGGGAGCCAGACTGAAATAACCACCCCGTGGGCACAGCTGACTCCTGCAGGGCACCTGCTGCCACTGACTGGGAGGGAAGAGCTGTGGTTCAGCACCGAAGAGAAACACAAAGCTCTGAGTGGATGGAAAGTGACCCCATCCCTTGTGTGCCAACGCTCAGGAGTCTGTCAGAGGCTGGGTCACTAAGTGCAGGCTCTCACCTGGAAACAAGTTTGCACACAGGGGGAGAAACCCATTTGTCTGCACTTCAGGATGAACACCTGCCGTGGAGGGATGGCAGTGCAGCGGGAAGTGTGTTGGGAACACAAAGGATCACGACATGCCAAGAGGGTTTGGAGCTGGTTCTGCAGGAAAATACTTTGAATCCTCACCTCAGGCAGCACCCAGACAGCAGTGGGTGACTCCTCACACAACCCCTGACAGGCACTGAAGGGATGGATCAGGAAGCTGAGGCCAATAAAGGGGCAGTGCAGCAAGTCCTCACTACAGTGGGCCCAACACTTCAGGGGTTCTCTGAATGCTGCCCATAATCTCACAGGGCAGGAGGTGGGAATGAAGGATTTCTGGATTTATATTAAATAAATAATTTTTCTTTTGATGAACATCAAGAAGAAGCTCCCGTAATTTCTCCCACCTTCCTAAAGAAACTGCTTTGTCACCCCAGTGACAAAACCCTCCTTTTCTACACATTTGGGGTGGTTCTGCACTCGCCTTTCTCTGAAAGAAGAAACACTTTCCAGAGTGCATAAACAGCGTTTTATCACTTATTTTATGACTTTGCCTAACAAGACATCAAACCCCAGAAGAAACAACTCGTTTGATGCTGAATGAGCGAGCGCCAGAGAGGTTTATAGCTCTGACTTACCCTGACAGAAGGCTGGACAAAGCCCTCAACTGGAACAGAATGAAAGCCAATTAAAAGCCTTTGTTACAAGATAGATCAGCCCTGTCAGTTGGACTTTAAAGCTGTCCAAAACAGCAAAAGTGAACTATACATTAAACAACTTCCAAAAAACTTCACACTGGCTGCCTGGGACCAACCACCTCGTGAGGGAGCCACTGTGGAAACCAAGCAGCAGCTCGAGGTTGCTGGTTCCTGCTGGCAAAACTCACCCTCCACTTGTCCATGTAAAGAAAATCCCACCATGTGGCATATTTTATTTCTCCTCCCCTTCTACCTTGCTTGCTTTGGCTGAGTGGACACAGCAACCCTGGACTTCAGGCAGGGATTCACTCTTAAAAAGGTCTGAGAAGAGTCTGAAGGGAAGGGAGTCCCTGCAGCCTGGAATGGAGCCTGAGACCATGTGAAAGAGCTGGATGGAGATTCAGTGGGATCCTGTCCACTGCAGCAGGAGAGGAATCAGAGGAAGGAAGTCTTCTGAAAAAAACATCTTACTGTTATCTGGGCTGAATCTTAAGTTTTAGGGAGAGGGGGAGCTGGTGATAGGGATTATTTTCCCAGTCTTGCCAAGATTTTCTTTTGTCTGATATGAGGCAAAACAACTTTTGCCTCAATTTTCTTCTCTCAATAAAAAAAAATATTCAATTTGTCTGTCAGGGTGGAGAGGAAAGGATGTTAGAGCAGAATATTTTTAGCACCGTTACATGAAAAGTTATTTTAATGAATGATAATCTTCTCTCAATTATAATCCCCAAATATAAGATTGGATCAGTCTTTTATGTCATCTGAAATGGGGTTTGATCATACTGACAAGGCTGCTGATTAACAGGGGGAAGTTAAAGCAGGAAGGAATGCACTGAAATAGCTTCCTTTCTTGAAATGTAACAGCCACCTCGCAGAGCTGCCAAGATGCAAATGATGTTTCAAATGGAAACTCACTATTTCCTTTCCCTTTTCCAGTGCTCTTGTTCCTTTGGCTTGGACCACGGGGAGCAGCTAAAGCCTGTGCTAGTGCTGCTCTTGGAGCAGCCAGAGGATACCATTCCCTCACCAGGGAAATGCCTGTGCCCAGGCTGTGGATCCGAGTGGATCCTAGGATCTTGGGATTGTTATTACTCCAGCACCATCTGGCTGACAAAAGGGGACGTTTGATAATTGTGGGAGGAGAACATACATGCTGAAAGTGTCCATCTCTCCTGTCAGGTTGATCCTCTCCATTAGGCTTGCATCCACTTTTTCTTTGAGTTTCTCTTCCAACTGTTGGGAAACAAAACAAGCAACAGGGAGATCAGATTTCTAACTCGAAATAATCGTTCTTGAAAACTTACGCCCTGCAAAGGTCAGCTTCTTAAAACTTAATCTGTGACCAAACTATATCCAAAACTCATCCAGTGACACTGGAAATCTTTCCTTCTTGGCATCCCAGACCTGTTGATCTGCCAGGATGGGCCATGGTGGCTCCACGTCCTCAAAGAATTAAAGCTCCAAGGTCAAATATGTAACTCTAGCATGACATGCTACCGTACTAGCTTAACACTGTGGCATCTGTCCTGCTAATAAAGATGTTTCTCAGCACTCTGCCTGTGCCCAAACTGCAGAGGAGGAGGAGGATTGCCAGGCCTAGTGGTGGAGAGGCCTGGATACAGCCAAACATCACAGCTCATTCCTGACCTATGGCATTTTGGAAGCACCTGAATGTAACGAGCGGCACGGCTGCAAATCACATCAGCATAAATTCCTCCTCTCTCCACTCCACATTGCCCCAATATTTCATGCAAGTATTTTCCCAAAAGTATTTTGAATTACTGTTGTGCTTGTATTTATGGAGGGGAGATCATGAACCAAGAGTCTTTTTGGAAAAAAAACCAAACGTGGTCCCCAATCCAAAACAAATTACGTAACGAGGAGAAAAGGGCTGAACCCAAAACTGATGCTGCAAAGCAGGATTACAAGCAAATTACTTTTCTCAGATAGAAACAGCAAAATCAATACCTTTCTTTCTTTGAAATACAGACTGAATAATGTAGAGACTGAATAATGTAATCAATGGGTATTTTTGCATTTTTGGCTCTCCCAGTCTCCACAGCAGCAGAGAAGAGGGGCTGGGTGCCCCCTCAGAGGAAAACTCACCTGCTGGGTGGTGGCCAGGCAGTACTCTGCAGTACTTAGGATGCTGCAAATGAGGCACAGTTCTTCTAAAGTGAACTTTGCCACTTCAGAGCCTTCCTTTTCCTTCAGCAAACTTGTGATGGTGAGCCCACCACTGCTGCTGGTTGTCCTGGAAAAGAAAAAAAACCCAACAGATAAAACCTGTGAGGTTTTTGGGTGTACAGACACACGAGGTGCAAAATTACTGCTGGATTTTAGTGCCATAAAAAGGCTTTTTTAAGGCACAAAACCCAACACCCTGTGCAACACAGGACATCAAACTCACAACTGCTCTTTTGGTGAAGAAATTCCTTTTACAAAGAGCTTTGTACCAGGTCTTCAAGCAAAGGACAACTCACTCATTGACAAGAAACTAGATTAGGATGCAAGTGGAACACAGCCCTCCCCAGGTAGCTTCACCTTCACTGCCAGTTATTCAAAATCTAATTAAAGATTGCAGAAGAATCTCAGAACTATCAGGAAACTTGTCATATTTATCTTTGCAGCACTAAACAGCTGTCCACATGCATTTGAGACTTTGGCAACCTGTTTTAAAAGCTGATGGTATCGACAAAGTAAATTATAGAAGATGTGCCTTGCCCTCCACTGTCTTCCAGTGATGAACGTTCATGTATCAACAAAGAAAGACTCAGAGCAGTTTAGAGGCAGGAAATTCCCTACCTCTCAACTCTTTATAATCCAAATCCATTAAAAAAAAAAATAGGACAGTGATATTTATCTTGGACAGCAAAAATGGAGCACTCAAAAAAATGTGGATAAAGAATGCAACTGAGGTCTGATGGAGAACACACATTAAATTTATCTTTCCACTTGTCTGGATGGAACCCTCTCCCCTTCCATCTGTGAAAGATTTTATTGGTTTCAGAAAGTCATTTCTGCTGCTCCAGGTTTACAAGGGAAACAAAGCGAAGATGGTAAACAGCAAATGAAATTATCTGCAGTGGAGTTTTGGCAACATCTCAGGAGCACCTTTAGCCTGTACACTGACACATACTGGTGCAAACTCATTATGAGCTCCTTTACTTTCACTGGATTTACATCTACATATCTGATTTATACAGAGATAAAATGTTCCAGAGCAGAGGGAGGTACAGGTAAGCACTTTAGCACCACAGAAATAAATCACCTTCTTTATAAATTACCATATAGATGATGCTGGGCTAAGGCAGCTGAGAGTCACAGTATGAACTGGTTACCCAAGTAGCAATTCTGAAAGCCAGGCCTCTCTGAAGAGACTTGGGCTGGCATTTCAAAAGGAACTTCAAGAAACTGCAAATCTGGCTGCTAATCAAAGCCAAATATGAAGCTATTCTCCAGAGGCCCTTGAAAGAAAAGCAATATGTGACTGCCCATTTGCTCTCCTGCTTTTTCCTCAGTGCAAGAAACTGAGGAATGGAGAAAACCACGAAGTAGATGGAGTGATACTGCTGCTACCTGGGGTGTCTGACAGGCAAACAAGTGTTCACCAGGCTGTATTTACCAATTATCTTTACAGATCACCTACTCCTCAGTGCAATCTCTGCAGCACTGGGGCAGCCAAACTCACTTGGGCAGGTTTCCAGAGAGAATTTTCCAGGCATATTCCCGCAGGTACTTCTGGAAGATGGTGGTCAGGGCTATCATGGGCTCACCAGTGCTGAGCTGGGAGCACTGCACCATGCACTTCTTGTAGTACACAAAGAGGTCAGCACAGCTGGGCAGGACGGCTCCTCCTTCATCCACGTTGGGCTTGGGGGGACCCTGAGCCTTGAAGTCAGCCACAAACCTGTCAATCAGCTCGCCCAGGTTTCTGAGGTGGGGAACAAAAAGATATTTGAGTCTGCTGAGGGAGGAACTGGAGTGGAAAGAGGGAATAATTCTTACAGTGAGATGCCCTGTCTTGTGACACCAGCAAGTTCAGGCTGTAGCAGCTGGGTATCCCCAACCCTTCCTTATCTCCACGCTCCCAGCACAAAGCTCACACAATTCCACAGCCCAAACCCTTTGTGCTCAGGAGTTTTAGTGGCAGCTTCAAATCTGTTCTCCAGCCACACATAAAAGCTCCCAGGTCTGCCAGGACTCGCTTCAGCACATTCGATGCAAGTGCATAAAGCCTGTGCTCAAGTTTCATTCCTGGCACCAGGGGAAGGAACAGTCAGGCTTCCCATCTCAGCAGCCTCCGGAGAAGACCTCGGGGAATATGGATTTTAAAGGGATGTGCTCAAAATGGTGTGCCATTGGCCATTTCTTGGTCCCATTTGGATACCACCTGGTTTTGCACAACTTCACACATCCTTTAAAGAAGTTTTATTTAGCATGAGCACAAAGTGCACTTCCTACTTAGGCTCCTTTTAAAAGCACAGAAAGCCCTCTTATTGTCTCCAGTGATTCATTACAGCCTGGTCCTTACTCAAATATTTCGGTCTTCGGGCAACAATAAACTTCACTCCATCCTTTCACCAGAACAAAAAGGCTTTTGAGCATGGCAGAGGGCCAGAGCCATCCACACAGAACCAGAGAATCTTCTGATCTTGGGGAGTTCCTCTGGTCCTACTCCTCCAGAGACAGCACATCCGTGTTGGAGACCAAGCCCAGCTCTCCTGACACCGGAGCTCAGCTCCGTGCAACAATCTCAGCCAGATGAACTGAATCCCAGCAATAACCTCCTCCCCCAGGCACACTCACACACACAGCCTTCCTCAAGGAAGTTTGGCTTTTGGGACATAGACAGGCCTTTCAGATGAGAGAGGCACTCTGCTGACCAAAAGGAGTTCCTGTATTTTATATCCCTATCTTGAACACGATCTCCCCTTCCCATGGCACAACCTTCACCCCTTTGGGGGTGTAATGGCTGTGCCATGATCCAGGGTTCCTAAGGAGAAAGCCAAATCCTCAGGAGATGGTGAGAGCTCTGAAAGCACATTCTCACTTAGCTCTGCCAGGGGAAAACCCGCCAACAATGACAACTTTCCCCCAGTTTCTACCCCTTCTTGCTTTCCCTCCTGTGAGAGAGAAAACCCCTCTGATCCCAGTTTACCAGAGAACCCACAAGTCTCTTCCCTGATAAACTCAGACGTTGCTACCTCAGAATGGATGAGCTCCTACCACGGGTGATCTGCTGGGCCCAACTTACCTACAGAAATGTGCTTGGAGTATCAGGACTCTAACTCACAGAGCAACACTCACTGGCTTTAGCCAGGCTGCAAAGACAAGTAGCCCCTTTTTCCATGGCTATTGCTTGAGCACTGCACACAGCTCTGACTGCACACACACAGTTCCTCGGCTGTGTTACAAGCACTGTAAAAACATCAGGCTGCTCCACTGATGTGATAAATCTCCACACTGGCAGGAGCAATTGAAGGCTGAAGCGAAGCATTGATTGTGTTGGGCCACAGAGAAGCAGAATTTACCTCCCTCTGTAGCTGTAGCAGAGCCAAACAGATGGCTGCTGCAGGAGGGCTCACACGTGCTGCAGCCTGCAGATTCCTGCAGCTTCTCAAGGAAAGCGGACGTGGCTCGCTCCTTGTCAAACCCAACAGCTGCATCTCCACCTCTGCATCTGTGCTTGGCTCCAGCTGGGCAACAAAGTGGAGCTTTCTTAGCAGTCACCAGCCACTTGGATTTTTTTTGCCTCCTCTCAGTCTCAAGACACGGTCAGGAATGTCAATGGCTTTTGTTTCTTTGTGCTTAGCCCACATGTTCTCCTCTTCTCCAAGGCAGAGTGAAATGGATCTGCGTTTTCCTGCTCCCCCAAGGTCTTGTCAACTGGGATGCAGGAGAAAATGCAGCTGTTGAGAAGAGCTGGGAGAGCAGTGCTGGGGCTTCACGCTTGTTCTGATCCCAACCTGGATGAAACTGCCCATCGAACCAGGCTGTGGGACTGCTCCTACTTCAGCAAGCAAAACATCAGGATACTGTGCACTAAGAGAACTAATACATCACTCACACACACCTTGGTGGATGGCAAACTTTCACATTAATCTCAGCTGGCCCAAATATGATACAAAATTCACGAATCTTTGGAGCACACAGAGCCTGGCACAAAAAGCCGCTGGGATATGAAACATGAAGAAGGCAGGAGAGCTACAGAAAATGAACATTTTCTCCACAGACTCTGCGGAAAAGCTCCAAGAAAATTCTCTGGTAGTGCAGATGTGGTATTTCCTAACAGTAGCATATTTATTGGGAGAGAGAACTCGCCAAATCTAACCAAGAGAAAGTATGAAATGAAATCACATAAAGGGAATTCTATTCTGGTTCTTTTCATTCCTGAATTCCTCTTCCTTTTTTTTTTCTTTCACTCAACCTATTCAGGGTTGTTCTGCACCTCTGGCAATCGCAGGAGGAACCAGGAACTCCTGAGCAGCACGAGAGAAGAACAGTGTGCTCAGCAGTGCTGGGCACTGAGGAAGGGCAGTGGCACTGAGACACCTGGACCACTGCAGAGCAGTTTCCATGCACTGGGGATTTTGGAAGCCCCTCTGCTGATCAGGCTGTGAACACACAGCACAAAGTGCCAGTTTTCCGAGCACTCTCGACTCAGACGTGCCTTTGAGCAGATTTAAGGGGGGCTCTGCACACTCTCAGCCCTGCAGCCCTGACAGAGCTCTTCCTTCTCTCCAGCAGAACAGCTCAGCTCACGTCTGTGTGCTCCTGCTGCTCCAGCTGACCACAAAGGAGAGCTGAAGACACACATCCCAGAGGGGCAGGGATGAAATCTGCTTTGCTGTTCAGAAATCTGATATTTACTCCGCAGCTGAGGGTGGAGAGCAGCATCTTTAAACCCTTTCTTTCAGGTGTCTCCTCTTAAACTGCTACAGATTTTGGCACCGTGTTTCTTTACATGGGTATGGAAACAATTTTTTTGGCAGAAAATGTCCAGGATTTTTTCTGCCACAGATTTAAGGCAATGATGAACAAAACTATCACGCTACTCTCACTATTCGGAGCTCAAACACACACTTTGTGATCTAAGCAACATCTCATTTTCAGACATCAGCAACAGATTCCTCAAAAGTTCAATCAAAGGGAGAAGAAGAGAGAAAACCATGAAGGAAAGCAATTTTTGGCAGTCAGGGGCAGCGTGGGGAATACTGTGGCAGTTTTTCTTTGAACTCCCTGCAGCCTGTGGCTATAAAGCTAATATAAAACATCTCATGATTGTAAAGGAAAAAGGAGGAGAAAAAAGAAGGCAACTGAAAGGGCTAGGAGCACAGTGGGGTAGAATTACCAAAATGGGGATTAAAATGGCCCCCAGTGAGCAGGGAAGAAATACTCCAACAAGTCTGTGCTCAGTTGGCTGAGGGCGGGGGGAAATATCAGTTTCCCTTTGTTAGACTGCAGAGCGGAACCTAAACCCAGCAGGACACACCACTCTGCAAGGTTTCAGCTATTTAATGATTTTTATTTTTTTTTTAAGCATGAAAAGTTGATGGGACATGGAAAAGCTTTTTCAAGATGGTTATCATGGAGTTTGGACAATATCAGGACACTACAAGCCTCGAGTCACACACCCTCTCATGTGTAAAGCCTTGGAAGATAGAGGAGCACACAGAGATGAGATACTCGAAGCAGGCACCTCCTTTCTCCTTTCCAGCCACTAATCTGTGCTAAAAGACTAAATTGAGCCTTTTTCAACTATCTCCTCTCCCAGGTGGCACTGCAGTTGTTACTGAGATGTTATTTAAACCCTGGTGTGAATCGAGGTACACAAGAAAGTGTGGTGAGAGCTCTGAAAACTCCTCTGAGCTCTAAGCTGAAAGCTCCTCTCATTCAAGTCGTTTTGCTGCAAGTCAAAGAGGAAGATGAAGAAGGGTGCCAGGGATTAAAGGCCCTGACAAAGTCCCAGTCTGTGAGCAATGATAATGTTATCTTACAGCCAGCTCATCCACAGCAGCTTTCATCTAAGGATCTCAAATAACTTATTTCTACAAAGCCAATCTTGCAGCTCCTCTGCCACGAAGCCACATGTGTGTTTTACAGAAAACCCAACCCTATTATTTGTGGAAGACATGAGATGAAAGAAAGACACATGTCTGCAGTGGGAATTGCAGAGGCAACAGAAGTAATTTCAGGAATACGAAGCCTCTTCCCCAGAAAGGCAGCGGGCACCACTCCTGCAGCCCTCTGCAATTACACACAAAACCAACCTCCACAGCCCTCTGAACACTCATTTTGTCCAAGCCAAGGTCCCACTCAAAGTTTCTCAAACCACAATCACTGCTCCTGATGAAATCAGGCCAGCAGAGTTTCCATAAATTAATTTCTTGCAGCTTGAGTACAGAACTCAGTACAACCCAACAGGTCCAGAAGCAAACAAACCCCAAAGCTCAGGCTGGTTACTCACTTGTCCTGGGACTCGATGTACACATAAAGGTGAGGCTCAAAGCACTTGGAAACTATGCCATGGAAAGGATTGTCAGGGACCTTTGGCTTCTTTGGCTGCAAGAAAACATTTAGAGTGTTGGTTCAAACCTGCCCTGTAAGACCTTGAAGGAAACAGCAATGCACAGAAGGATGTAAATCTTTAGAGATATTGCAACACAGAAATTTGCTGTCAAATAGTCGAAGCATATAAATGTCATTATATCCAAGTCCTCTCTCCTTCTTAGAAAGCTGTTAGCAATCCAAGGAATTATCTTTCCACTTGTAAAATACTCCTAGCCTTAAAGAGAGGGCTGCTCCGTGCTAACAGATTTCAGCTGAAGAATCTTAATGCAGTTTGCAAATAAAACCTCCCTGAATCCTTCAAGCAGTAACAAGGCTCCACTAGTCCCCTCTGAAATCAAATGTAGCAGTTCTTTGGAAGCAAGATTGAAGAATTCTTACATTTTGGAATATCAAGGGTAATAACTCAAAGTTACAGGCTTCATCTGAATGAATTTTATTTAGATAAACAGCATGTAATTACTGGAGGGGCCAGAATTATGCAGGCAACATTACAGGCCTGCTTTCACTGTGAAACTTGTTTCTGGGGATGCAAAGATTTCTATTTTTAAATCCCATTTAGAGCATTAAGCACGTTTGGGAGCCATCCTGTTTATCCTCATTTTAGTTTAGTGCTGCACTCCAACCATGGCCAAGCTCAGCTCACCAAAGCCACTGGGGCTACTCACACACTTCAATTTGTGCATGTTTAAGTACCAGGCTGGGCAGGGCCTTTAAGCTCCTTTTTGCCCTACAGCTAGATTGTTATTATTATTTTTTACTAATAGGCAATTTCTCTTGTTGCTTCCCAGCAAACCAACAGCTTTCCAATGGCTGCAAAGAGGGCTGCAGTGACTCTGGAATGGAATTCTTGCTTCTCTCTCCACAAAAAGCCAAGATCAGCTCCCAGCCAAAGAAGATATGAATTTTTCCAGCTGATTTTTTTTTTTTTACTGCAAGAAAAGCCAAACAAAAGAAGCAAAGTGAGAGAGCCTAAAGGACTTTCTCTCGTGAACAACAGAGGAGGTGGCACTAAGAATGTGGCAGAACTATCAGAGTGTGACAGGGTAAACATTTCTCAGCAACAATTCAGCCCCAAATGATGAATCCCAGCTCATGGCTGCAAACCTAAAGTGAGGAAATGGTTTTATGGAGACCAGACCACCTCTACGAGCCTGGCATCACCAAGAGAAGAATCTAAGTTTTAACAGCCTTGGGACAGAACCATTCCTGGGCATCCTCCACCCAAATCCCTCTGCCAGTGCCCGTTTCTGCCAGATGCACACACTCACTGGGGCTGGGAGGAAAACAACAGCTGGGAATCACAGAAAGCTCCCATTTGCCAAGTCCCTGGCCTGGCAGTGCCAGCACAAGGCTGCAGATTCACCATGTTTACCATTCACCAGGCTGGAAGAGCCAGCTCCTGAAGCAGGCCTGGCTCTCTGTGTGTCTCTGCATCACGCTGCTCCCAGCGTGGCTGGTGAATAGTAAATCTTTTAACAGTAGCAGTGAAGCTGTATTTCTGAGTGTGCAACCCTGTCCAAAAGCTGCAGATGTTTAAGCTATTTCCTCCTTGAGTTTGATGGAAATAATAAAAGGTTACTGTTGTCACAGTAAGGAGGTCTGCAGCTGGCCCAGTTTCCTTTCATTACCATCCAAAGTAAACAGATTAAATCCAACTGCTAGGATTACCAAAAGAGGTGCTTTTTTAGCATGGATTTCCCCCCCAAAAATTCTTGTGCTCCCTCTTAGATTCCCAAGGGTCTTGAATTCTCAGGACTGGTGTCTTGGAAGGGCTCTTCCACTGAAAACCCTTCAACTCTTCGTGTCCCTTCTGTTCTTCATGCAGCGACAGCAGAAGATGAGACCTGCAGCACTTCCAGACTCTCAGCACTACCCAGCAGCTGCTGGCATTGTGACACTGCAATCCTGGAGCCCACTTGGCACACGGGAGGCTGCAGGGCAGCAGAGCCCAGCACTGTGCCACTGACACAGGGCATTCCCAAAAGGAGAGGGCAATCTCAGCACAAACAGCATTTCCAGGGGTGTCTCCATGGATGGCTCCACAACAGCCTCCCCTGCTACAGGGAGCACAGCAGCTCCTCTCTCAGAAGCTCCTGAGTTGCTGCATTCTGCTGTCCAATAAACCCAGCCCTAATTGTTGCAATTATCTCTTCACCTGCCTCCTAACACTGTTGACTTCTCCAAGGATGTCCTCTCATCCCAACACTGTGCATCAAAGCCAACTTTCCAGCCAGGAGATATTGGAAAGCAAGCTCTTCCCAAGAAACGCAGCAGATTTGTCTCCCCAAGTTCCCAATCCCTGTCTCACTGATAAAATCCACGCAGTATCAACTGTCCAAGCCCTGTTTTAATGAAAAGAGCAAAGGTTTGCTTAAATCATTCTGTTTCAGGACTCTGGCTGTGGATGAAGGCAGAGGGGCTGCCCTGCTCATGTGAAAATCTGGAGGGGATGCCGTGCACCAGACGGTGCTGGTGGACAGCTACCATCTCCTCACCTCCCCAGGGGCATGAATTTGAGTAGGTCCTGAGGCCCTGGTCACCCATCAGGATACACCTGTACATGGCCCATTTACAGGGCTGTAAATGCCCTAAATCAGGAGAGAGTACCAGCCTCAAGCAACTCACAACTGAACATTTAGAAAACGTCCATCTGCTGTACAAAAAAAACAGGCTTTGATATCGGTGCCAATTAAAACAATTGCATTTACCATTCACCCTTGAATGTTTGCAGAGGGCTTTGGAAGCCCTGTGCTTGTACAAGCAGTTAGGTGTTGCCTGCTTCGCAGAGGTAGTGGATGAAAAGCCCTGTAAAGATAAAAATCCCAGAAGTGATTTATCTGGAGTGAAAATCTAAAGCTGACACTTGAAAGTTCAACGAGCTGCCTGGTGACTCCAGGCAGTTTGGTCGGCTGACAGGGCAAAATATCAATTGCAACTGTTTGTAGAGGAGCTTCTTTGGGGATCTGAAAACCCAAAGAGCTATTTCATCTTGCTTTGACAGAAATCCTGAAGTTACATGTGAGCTGCTGCTGTACAGGCTGGAACAGAATCCAGCTCACCCTCACGTGGCGGGATTGTCTCCGCGCTATTAACTGGAATAAAGATTGCTTTGGTTTCAGTGAAGTGAGCCAGAGCAGGGCATGGCTGTACTGGGAGCCCAAATGCTGCACAAAGGATCAAAACTGCACTAAATTAATTGCTGTGAAAACAAACTTTTCAAATCAATGGGATGGGAAAAGCTTAGGCCCCACTGGAGATTCTGACAGAGGCTGCCTTGCTGACAGCTGAGAACTTCAAAGACTTACTTTGTCCGTGTCACTTTTCTCAATCACAATCTCATCTGTCTCTGCCCCAGTTTCATCCTCCAGAAAGGGGTTGGTGGAAGGAGGTGGCACTTCTGGCTTCTTCTGTTGGAAAAGAGGAAGCTCCTTAGAGAACAGGCAGTTTTGTGCCCTCTGGCACACAGCTGCAGCCGCATTTTGCTTTCCTGAGCCCTTCAAAGCACTGCCCAGCGATTTGCCTTCTCCCAGGACAGAGGTCATTCGGATCCTGGCTCCTTCTCCATCCCTCCCCAGCACACTCCATCCCCAGCCCCTGCTCTGTTTGCACCCACGCTGCCTGGATCCTCCCTGAGGGGACATTTTGACCAGTGTCACATTTCCACTCTCCCAAACCCCAGTCCAAAGTGTGTGGTCTCCGCTGGGATAACCCACAACAGCAGGTCCAAAACTCTGCCCTGCAACAAACCCCAAATTGCTGCTCCCACTGCTTGTCCCCCCTCTGCTCTCACCAGCCAGCTATTTATAATGGTGGCCTTCATTTTGGGTATGAAACAGGGCAGATGATGACAGCCAGAGTGGCACAGCCTCTAGACACGTCAGGAAAGGGGAAACACAGGATTTTCTGTCATTTGAAACCACACCCACCCTCCCCTGCTGTTTTTCTCACTTATAACAACCCAGTGAAGCCAATTTAATTAAAGCTGCGAATTTTGTTTGAAATTTGTCAGAAAAAATAGGGCCATATCCTTGAGAGATCTAATTTCAGCCAGGAGGAAAAACCTTACAGGACTTCCCTTTTTAATCAGCAGCACCCACAGCAAATGACAAATGGGTCCAGCAGGCTTTCCTTGGAGGCTGAATTATCACATCCAAGTAGGCTGGACAGAGAAGCTGACCTCAAACCAGTGGCTTCTGAGCCACACATGCTCTGTGCTCCCAGGGCACTTGGCTGACAGAGCTCTGGGCTGAGATTCCGGGCAGGAAAAGCTCAGAGATGGCTCCAGAGATATTCCCAGGGTTTTTTCTCTTGGTTCTGCCTTTACAATCTACCAAAAGAGACAAAGCAGAAGCTACCAACGTCCCTGCAAGCCAGAGTGACCCAACACACAATGTGGGATTGAAAGCTGGTACCACATGGGGAATGTGGGGTAACCAGAAATGAGGAGAAGAGGGGACTTGGAGTTATAACGTGTCACTGACACGTAGAGAACAAACATTACAAGGCAGTTACCACACCACAGTCACTCCGTGGTTCTCCATAGCTATGTGGCTTCAAACAGCACAGGGCCCCAGGAGAACCAAAAAAAAAGTACACAAGCACTGTGTTTTTATTCCTGTGAGCCCTGTGCCATCTTCTCTACAGTCTACACAATGAAAACTCACTTTTCCAGCTACAGGCCACTGAGGAGAGTCACACTGAACACCCAGTGCAAGGGGAGGCTGCAGGTGACACCTTTTGTAGTCTCCACTGCCCGAGCTATGTGTGAGGGGGTTTCTTTCTCCTGAGAAAGCTGCTGAGTAAAGGACTGCCCTTCAGAAATCCCCTTACCACTGTGCCATCAGCAAGAGTGCAGCCTGAGAAGCGCTTGGCCAGGAGCCCTTCGAAGTTGGTTGTTCTCTGAATTGCAAACAAAAGCAATTTCACCTCAATCTCCTTCGCCCTCGTGCGCATGATCTTGGAGAGCTCTGCCCTGCAAGAGAGAGGGGATATAGAAAAAACAAATGTGGTTTTCTATAAAGATCTGAAACCTAACACTGGAACTGAGTCCGTTCCCCAGAGAGACTTTCATCACAAAATTCAGGCTAATTCCTAAGAGGCTCTCTAACATAAAACTGCTTTGCAGATCCCATTTCAAACACCACAGTTGTTCCGAGCTCTGTGGGTAACAGGACCCCACTTGCTAGCAGCCAGTTGGGAAAGCCCTCGGGATCCAGCCTTGGGAAGCACAGTGCCTCCCACTAGGGTCCCAGAACAAAGTCAGTGGTGCTACTGGGACTCCACCTGGCACCTTCCTCTGTTTCCCTGTCTCTGGCTGGCAAAGAGCCTGGTCTGAGGCACTCACAGCACAGCCAGCTCATGCTACTCCACTTGGCCTGAAATATTACTGACTTTTACCTCTGTTGCACTGAAAATTGATTTTCACATTCAATATCTCATTGCTTCAGCGACGCCTCTCGGGGCTTTCACCCCTCGCTTCCTTTTCATCACGGGCAATCCCACAGTGAAACTCACAGCCTGCCTTCAGACACCGAGCAGCGTGGCAGGAGCCGAGGCAGCCTTTCCTTTTGGGAAGCTGGGCGTGCTGGGAAGGCAGCAGGAGCTGCGCGGGGCCCACCTGGTGACGTGGCAGAACTCCACGGCGATGCGCTCCGTCATGCACCACTCCGGCGGGAACATGCGCCCGTACTTCTCCTCGTAATCCACCAGCTGCCTCTTGATCCAAGCGTAACGCCGGTCGATCTTGTCCAGCCAGGCCACCTGAATCCCACGGGCAACAACTTTTTAGCACCAACAGCACCTTTAGCAGCAGCAGTTGCTAACGGGCACAAGCGTGCTGCTGCCGCAGCTCTGCAGAGGGGCTTGTGTGATCCATCAGAGCTCACTGGATACCAATTAACATCCTCTGAATGCTCCAACGGGAGCTTTCAATTGGATATTGGGGAAAATTTCTTCACTGAAAGGGTTATCAAGCACTGGAACGGGGAACTGGCTGAGTCACGGTGCCAGGAGGGGTTTAGAAGATGTGTGGATGTGGCACTCAGGGACAGGGTTTAGCGGAGAACTTGGCAACGGTTGGAATCAAGGATCTTAAAGGTCTTTTCCAACCTAAATCATTCCGGGATTCCAAGTGCTTAAACACATGCCAGACTGAAAATCCTATCTTGTGCGAATTAAGAGAGCAAGTTCTGTTGAAAATGAGGATAACAGCGCTCCTAAATCATGCAGAGATTATTGAAAACTCAATCCAATAATATTTCATTCGATCCCACCCTCTTTGTTTCGCAGACAGAGAGGTTAAAGTCAACAGTGGGATGAGAGTGCAGGAATTCCTGGATTCTTACATTCAGCTCACATTTAAACTCCCAACTAAAATTCTTACAACCTGAGCAGGATGGGATTTTTTTCCCCTCAATAATTGTGCTTTCTGGTCAAAAAGCAGAAAGATTAATCCAGGAAACTTTGATGGAAAAATGTTATTTAAACATAAGCACTTTAGCCTTTCTCTGTTCTATGTCAAACATTCAAAATTGATAAAATATATTTTGATCTCAAGGTGATTTTGGTTTGCATTGGGGGTTTTTCCAAGATTCAAGAAGGTTATGGTAAACTTTTAAATGTTAACTTGTTTTAAAAACTTTTAAAAAGTTGTTAGCATCAGGACAGGAAGCTTAAAATTTAGATACAAAGATAATTAACTTCCTAGCAATCCCTCCCCCTCAGCTTTCTAAACATTTTGGGGTGTTTCTTGTTTGTTTGGGGGGTGGTGGCGTTGGGTTTGCAATTCTCAGAGTTTCATTTTTCAACCCTTTGCAGGGCAGGAAATAAATCGAACATGGATTTATTTTTTTCTACATGAGGGGAGAAAACATTTCTAGTGATGGTTGAAGAAACTGAGGTCTAAGGTGGGAGGAAGTCATCCTGGCAGAGACAACACCGACTCCCAGCTCATCAGCCACTCCAGATCACGCCCACAATCAGTTTCCAAGCCCTTGGGATAAAAACTTTTCACCACAGGAACCTGTGGAAGCGTGAATTTTGGGAATGCCAGCAGAGCAAAATGTGAAATCCAAATGTAGCTTGCTAAGCTTCCCTTACATCTTGATTTTCCTGGAAAAGGACCAGATATTCCGAGAGGTGTTGTTTAATAAATTTCTTGATGATTTCCTGTTTGATCCTGGGATCCAGGACGTTGGCTACCAGGCAGGCATCACGTAGGACATTGCTGGGGCCACCAGTCCTCTGTTAAAATAAACAGGAAGAAAAAAGATTTCAGGTTAAATAAGTTGAATGGGTGCTTGTAAATGCATCCAGGTTATCTTGGGTTTATCCTTTCCTATTATTCTCTTTTCTGCTGCTACTCTTTATTTCTTGCTGCATCTTTCTTCTGCTGGATGAAAACTGAGCTGCTTCCATTTCACCATGGAGGCCATGAAGGTGTTCCATGGTAAAGACAGAAAATTTAGACTTTTTTTTTTAAAAAGGCTGTTTTGATGCTGCTTCACACGGACACAGATTTGCCCTTCACCAACTGTTCCAAAGAGTTTCCTCCTTTCTGCACTTGTCAGTTCCATGAAGAAACCAGCAGAGCTGGTACTTTGAAAGACAGAAGTGGTGTTTTCTTGGAAGTAAATTCAAATGCACACCTACTCCCCTTACTGTTTGCAAACGTTTGGATGCACAATGCTGGGGAAGCTCATTTGGTGCCTTAGCCCCAGCCCAGATTTGTATCTGTGCTGAGTAAACCTGAGACAAAACTCGGTGGCACTGTGTCAACAGCCAGCCTGTGCTTGGCTTCCTCTGAGCAAAACACAAACTGTTGTGACAAACAAATAACCAGGGACTGGGTGAGACCCCAAGGAAACCCCCCTGGGGCCCCCACATGTGAATTACTGGGGCATTCCCTGACTGGCTGCAGCCCTCTCTGCAGTAGCTGTGTGCAGTGTGGCAGGGGAAGGGTGGCACTTCCCTCCCACATTCCTGGCAAGAACAATGAGAAATCACCCTTTGCTTTCTAGAGAAACAGCTGAATCAGGCAGAGACCAAATCTAGAGGAAAAATGAGACTAAATCCAACAGCAATCACACTGAATGGTTTTCAGTGACACTTTTACACGGGAGGGAGAGGGAAAGTGAGAACTTTACCTTTGTACCTTGAGAAGGAAAGGCTTCCTCGAAGTCAGCCAGGATCTGCTGCCCCAACTCGTTCTGTGCTGCCTTCACCCTGAGGGGGACACAGCAGGGGCTTTGGTGGTGGCTCAAGAACCTCCCTGCAAACACCACTGCAAGGTGGCTGAAACACCAACAGCTGCACGAAGGTTTGAAGGGATATAAAGGGTGCTGAAGAGAAAACATCCACCCTAAGAAGGTCTGTGTGTGACAACTCTCCACAGCACTGACCCCTCAGCTGTAGCAGAGCATGGCCCAAATTTTCCTGCCCCGCTGCCATTTAATATTTCAATAAGGGCCAGTTAATCAGCTGAGAAATTAGCTATTTGAAAATCCTTCAATGCCAGTGTGATCTACATTTAAATTCAGTTTTGTTTATCAAATTTCAACAGAAATATGTTTCTAACATGTAAAAAGCTTCACAATGTCTCAATCTTCACCACAAACCTTTCACAGTTCCAGGTGTACTAATCCATTTCTAAATGAATACTGCTGGCAGCAGTTTCATCCTATAAATTCTCCATGTCTTAGAGAAACACAAAAGAGCAAAGGTATGAAAAGGGAGTAGAATAAACCACAACCTTGCTCTTTATTTGGCTGAGAGAATAAAGCTTCCAATTTCCAGAAATAAAAAGTCAATACAGCTTAATTGATACTTCTAGGGGAATGGAAATGCCTACACACACTAGAAAGTGCCAAAGCAAACACTGAGGCACTTATATCCCTCTGCAGCCCTTGAATTCTTCCATCAGTTTTTATTATACTGGAAACACTTTCAGGTCTAAACTGATCACTCAGAGCAGTGGATTTTTCCACTGAGATTGATACTTTAGCAAGACTGGCGACATTTACTGTTGTGAAAATGTTTGTTCAGACTGTGGGGAGAAGACTTGGGAATTTTTTTCGTGCTTGTTTAAGACTCCTCAACCTTATCAAGGAATGATCTGCTTCTTTAATCTTCCCATTTGAGTTCCATTAGTAGCAAAAACCTTCGGGATGATCTGACAATGCTGGATTCTTTCATGGTGCCAAATGCAGAACATTCTAGTCCTTTAAAAGTGATGGCTGAAATATAACTTTATATCTGTGATTTAACTGGATGTACGACCTGCCTTCCCCAGGATTTATTTACGGGGATTTTGTTGGAAAAGCTTCCTGCCTGCAATGTCAAACATAATTCTCACTTAAGCTCTCTGCTTTGCAGGAATGTTCAGAAACTCCTCTGCTCTTCCAGGTAAAGATCCCCAGTTAACAACTTCATAACTGGGAAACAAAAGGACTTCACTAATATGTTGAAATAAAGTGGGAAATTTAATCAGTAAGGAGGAAACCACAGCTACAGGCTTACTCCTGCTTAAATTCTACAAGAAAGCACTTGTAGTTCATGGGAGAAAGCATCACAGAACCAAACCCTTTGATTCTCCAGGAAAAGAAGGGGAGAAAAAGACAAAAAAAAAAAAGATTGGAAATTTTAATCTTTTAAATAATCAAGGAACAAGAAGTGTGTAGAATTAGGAGTCACAGAAATTAATGAGTTTGTATAAACAACTGGAAGCTATTAGCAGTGATACTTCTTTCCTGACGAGTGGCTGTGGGGACCTTTCTATTTGACAACAGCTGCAGTGCAGCACAGTGGAGGCACTGAAAAGAGCAGCAGCCAGATTCCTAAAGACTCAACAAATTTAAAAGAGCCTCTGTCAAGCAGTTAAAAGCCCTGTCCACAAGCTCTGCTGTTTTAGGCTCTGATTCAGGAAAGTACTTAGGGATAGTATTAATGGGAATTCTCATATCCTTAAATTAAGAAACTTGCAGGAATGCCTCGTTCACGTGGGATGTTAAAAATACGTATTTTTTTAAAAATAGGTCCTGCATAAAAATCTCTCAAAAGCAGACATGGAGAGTAAGTTTGAGTCTTTTTTTTTCCCCTTCGTATTTTCTGAGAGGGACAGGGCAGAGCCATCAAAGTACCCAAAAGTTGTGTGTGAGCAAGGACAGGGAGCCCCAGTACCCTCCCAGTAAATACCACTTTTCATATAACCACACACACAGACACACTCAATTATTTTCGCATTATTGAACACGTACCCAGAAGCAAGAAAACCTTTCTGCCACCTCTTCAGAGCTCAGCTGCCTCAGGCAGACAACACGGGGGGCACTTGCTTCAGCCACTGGAGATTATTGCCCCTGTGGAAAGCTGCCAGCTTTTCAATAATTCAGAATATCCTCAACGCAGTGGAAACTGCAGAGATGAAAGCCCCGACTTTCGGCGCTGAAGGAGCTCCCTGCACGTGCCTGAGTGTGTTTGTGGAACCACTCTGCACAAAGTGAATTGGCTCAGCAAGCCCAGGTAAGAGATTTAGGATCTCTCAGAGCCTCAGGTGGGTTTGATAAGGGTTCTTTCCCTGGGCAGCTTCCCCCAGAAACGTGCTGGGATATCCCAGCAGCCATCCCGCATCCCACACAGCAGGGAATTGCCTTTTCCTGGGGCTGCCAAACCCTCTGGTTATCCAGCTATTAATGATTTCTGTTCCTCTGACTTTTGTTTTATTGTTAGTGGTTTTTGTTCTCCGTTTCCCCTGCCTTTAAAAAACAAAAACAAGAAAACCCACTGCTATGTTTCAAATGACATCCAATTACTAGAAACCACAATCCCTTTAGCCAAAGCTACCAGAAATCTTAAACCACGCCTGGCAGCTTGCTGAGATAAAAAGAGGCTGAGCCAGCCTGTTTTCCTGTGGCAAACTTATAATTATCTTTCTCCTAAATACTTTCCAGGCATTTTTCCACTATCTGCTAGGGCTGCAAGACCACTTTTATGGGTGGGTTTGGGACCACTCATTGTACCTCCCTCCACGGACAGAAAGCAGGGGATTGGGAGATAAGAAAATATTCCTGTTTACTACAACAACTACCAATGCACTGCATTAGAGGTTGTTTTAGGAACACTCTTAGGAAAATATTTACATTTGGATATGGACTGTGCCATTTTTACATCCATACTCAGCAGGATCAGCACAAGAAGCCAACTGAGAGTTCAGTCCAGGTTTCCAGTTAATCCTTACAGTGGAGTTTTTGCTTGGTTATTCTCAAAGAGACAGAACAGGTGGAAAACAACATTAAAAATACATCATTACTTCTCACAGCATCCAGGAGCAGCAACCTAAATTGAATACCCCATGACAAAGAGCACGTCCAACACCACCGAGCAGGCACTTCTCCTTCCCATGGTTTCCCATTCATATTTGGCTTCACTCCATTCACACCATGAAAAAAGAGGCTTTTTATATCAGAGAGCAACAGAATCTGCTCGTTTAGCAGTGTGTATAATGGGCTTATTGTATATAACAGACATTGGTTACTGTCACAGGTCTGTGCCAACATCTACTAAAGCATTTCTTGCCTTCCCAAACATCCTAGAGGCTTCACTTGTACCATTAACACAAATCCATGAGATATCAAACCCCAGCAATTTCACGGCCTAAAAATATCCCCGCAAGAGGCCAGGCAAACTTCCTCTGATGTTTCGTGAATCACGAAAGGATTTCCAAGCAAAAGAGAGAGAAAAGTCAGCTCCAAACCAGGCCCTAACACACAGGAATGGAGTCAAACTCCAAAAGCAGAATTACAGTGCCACGGACCTCCCTGCCTGGAATTTTCTGCCTGGATGTGGAGCAGTAAAGAGCTCCCAGCAGCACCCCAGAGCAGCTCCTGTCGCCCCACAAGCAGCCTCCTCTATCACTACCAGATGGTGCAGCTCTCCCTGTATAAACACTGGAAGGAAAACCCTGCCGAGGCAATTCTAAAAATAGGAGGAGCAGACTTTCTTGAGCTTTTCAGATCCTTATCTTGAAGGGAGAATAAAACAAAAGAAGTTTTCCTCCATGTCCTTGCCAGTCTCGCTGGCGTGACTGGAAAACCACCAGGGCTTGTAGCACGAGCCTGAATTGGTTTTTGTAACAATCAGCAACTACAAAACTATTAAATAATCATCCACCAGAAAGGGAAAACCAGCCAGAATTCTGGACCAAGGCTTAAATGATATTTGGCCTTAAAATGGCCACTGACAGCAGGTTTCTGCCCAAAGGGCACTACCACTCTGGAAGAAAATGAAGAAAGCAATCTCTCTGAGCACAAGGTTGGAATACACAACAGCCTCAACTCACAAAAGCACTGACATATGTTTACATTTCCTTGATGTTCATGTTCATTTAAGCAAATGCTTATGGTCAAATGCTTTGTTAAACAAGGCTCCATCCCTCTCTCTAGATTCAGAGAGGATTTTTCTTTTGCTCTGTTTCATGGATTCCATCTGTGTTTTCTGGAAGAGGTGTCTATGCCATAAAGAAAGTCCAACAGATTTACATGAAAACATTACAAACAAATCATTCAAACTCTGTTTCCATCACTAAACAACACAGGGAGCCAGCTGCTGTCTTAGTAAAGGGAGTCACCAAAAAAATTAATTACTGTGCCTGGAAGACTCCTTCGAGTACATCTGCAATGAGCAAAGTCTCCTCAGGCAGGGACAGCAATGACCCCCAGAACAGGGAGGGCCTTGTTCCCTCAACTCCCAGCTGTCACATCCCAAATGAAGCCAAGACCAAGGAGAAATGGTGGCTTAGTGACCACTGAGCCTTCACCTGCTGCTGCTGAGGGTGGGGAGGACTTGCACCAAAACTCACCAAATTCAAGTGTAACTCTGCTTCAGAAAATCAGAACTGTACGAGCCCAGCAAAAGAAGATTGGCCGTAAGCCTCAAATCTCAGCAGAACAGGAGCAGGGATTGGCAGAAGAGACTTAAGGTGCTCAGAATAACCAAGTTTGGCAAAGGCACAAGGAGAAATTCTGTCTGAGCCCTGGGGCACTGCAGGCTGACAGCAGCTCAGCAGCAGAGACGCTCGTGCAGAGGCAGAAAGGGGCCCCAGACATCACCATGTGCATGAGTAGGTTTGTGCTTCATGCCAGGCTGCTGAGCCCCATCACTGAGCTGAACAGAGCAGGAGAAAGCCTCTCCTCAGGGCTCCCCACAAACACCTGCACATGTGAAGATCACACAGAACAATTTGTACTTCCACAGGTTCCTCCAGGTAAGAAAATGGAAAGCCAGTCAGTAAAAAGCACAGAGCAAGTTACACCCACACTAATTACAGTTATTTAACAGAATGGGATGCTCCAGATTTGAGCAAACTCTGTCCAGTTTTAACCTGTTTGTTTTGGCTGTAAAGAAGCTCCAAGGACCATGTCCAGACTTTACATCCTTGAGACTCTGGATCTGCCTAAGACATTTCCTACCCTTCCTCCCCAGCAGGAAAGGAAGTGCTCAGGGTTTGAACCTTTTACCTTTCAGAGAGCTGTCGAATCTGAGGGATCCCCATGTATTTGTTGAAGTGCTCCAACACGTTCACGACACCTTGGAGAAGGTTGGCAACTTCCCCATATTGTCTCCTCCTGGTCATAGCCCTGCAGAGGAAATTAAAGATTTACAAAGGCAGATTGAATGAAAAATCCTGTGTGGCAATTCCACAGGTTACTTCATCCCCACTGGGTCACGCTGGTCCCTACTGACATTTATTTTTCTAAAACACACAGCTCTTCATTAACATTCCACTGCAGCATTAAAATTTCACTTAAGCGATGCTAAAATAAACCAATCTGGCACACATCTAACAATGCCTCAAAAAACCCAGAAATGTCAAAAGCAACACTTGGCAAGGAACATGTAAACTACTGAATGCATCCGCTTCCCAGTATGGGTCCGGAGGCAGTAAATGTTATTTCACTGTAATGACCTGAGAGAAGCCATTCGTCATCACACACAAAGTGTGAGTTAAAGCTTCTCTGGAGGAGAAGGATGCTGAAAAGCCATTAGCCTTGACTTCTCTCTTAATAACTTTCACAGGGAACTGAAGGCAAAAAAAGAAAATCAAGTTAATTTATTTTTCTATCATCCTTTCGGATCATTCCAGCAGAGACAGCAGGCTGAGGGAAATTTTATTCCCGACGCTTCATGACCCGGCGTTCGTGCAGGATTTGCTACAAACCAAGAACAGGCTGTGCAACTTCACAGATGCAACATGTAAAAAACTCTGTTTTCCTAGACTATGTGCTCCTCAAGCATATTAAAAACCCCACAATGGATTACCAGAAATATTTAACCCCCGATTCACACACAGTACAAGCCTGTAAGGTTTCCTCAAACTCAGGCTAGAATGAAAACTAGAGTAGACCCTCACCAAAACTCAGTGCAGCTTTTAGATGCAAAACTGATAAAAATCCTCCCAAATTCCCAAGAGTGAGAAATCCTAATGAGGATTACTGCCTTACTCCTTAATGAAGCCAGACTCATTCCTTATCACCAGAGATCAACAGAGCAATTCAAGAGATCAATGCTGCAAAGTATTAAACACAACAGCACAGGCTGAGGGTCACTCACAGCAACACGGGAAGGATCTGCCAGCAGAAATCCACACTGTGGAGCAAAATCCCCTCCAAAAAACCAGGCAGCTGTGGCAGACCCATAGAGAACACGGCACAAACTTCACAGCTCAGCAGTGGTGTCTAAGTGCCATCGAGAATTCCCACACTTACTCCAGAGAATCCACCCCCCCTGCCAGCATGTGGAGGTGGTTGAGGGTGGTGATGGAGGTGGTCAGGTGACGCTTGGCATGATCCAGCTGCTTGATATCCCGGGTGATTTCCTTCACCTAGTGAATGAAAAAGGATTCTGGTTAAAGATCAAGCCCCAGCAATAACATTTGCAGGAGAGAAGAAGCCACTCTCCCCTCTTTGGGACTGTGGAGGTGTCAGCTCAGGAGCCCTGTGAACGCTACAGGCTCAGGAGGAAATTACCAACCAGTCAGGACCAAGGACAAAAGTGTTACTGACGGGAAAAGTCAGTGTCCCCTCCCTTACAAAGGCCAGAAAGAAAGTTCTGCTCACCATTTGTTCAGATTTTTCAGCCTTGTCTTTAATATCCTTAATTTTACCGAAGAGCTGTTGAATGGCTTTCTGGGCTTCTTCCAGGGCCTGGAAAAGAAACAAGGTCAGAGTGGAAAGAAAATCTGCATTCAGTTTTCACCTTTCTAAGAAATACACAGTTGCTCTTAACAGCCCCTGGGGCTGAAGCAGTGGAGAGGGGAGCAGCTTTCTTACAAAGAAAATATCAGCACAACAAAAGTCAATGTACCATGTTGGAATATTGAACTTGAGTGAACCAGGGTTTCAGTATCCATTTTACAATAATGCTTTGGCAAAATTTCATCAAGATATTCTATGAAAGCAGCTCTTTAAGGTTACTGGATTATATTTCAACACACTAAGTGTGGAGAAATAGGTAGAACTTACTCCTGGTCAACGCATATTTAGAGCAGAAAAATGAAACCTCCACAAGACCTCTATGCTCATCATTAATTATAAATAAAAAATACACATATAGGATGCTGAGTGCTTGCCTAAACCCCTTGCTGAATTAGCAGGATATTACCCTGGTGGAAAACATGATGCTGATTCCTTTGGAATGGGCAGCTCAGCCTCCCACCCACCTGCAGGAGGAATGGCTCTTTCTAAGCACAGGTTTGGCAGGTAAAGAGGTCGGGCCCAGGAAATGGATCTCACCTGGATTTTAGTGCTATTTTCTTGGGGCACCTGGTCCCCTTTATGCAACCATGGCACACCCTGACCTCACACAACCAGTGTGAACCACACGTGGATTCAGTGAGTGAAGCCACATGTCCAAAATCACATGTCCAAAATCTGCCTTCTGAAGTAATTCCACACGTTTTGCCTTCCCAGTCTGATAACATTTCCAGCTCCAGCTCCACTTTGTTTCCCGCTGTTAAGTGGGCTTCTATCCCTCTGTTTTTATATCCAGCCCCATGACCAAGGTTACAGCACAAGCTACAAGTTCCTTCAGCAAATAAATTTAACACATCTTCATTTGGAAGTGGATGAGGAAACTATCTGCCAGCAGCTTTCGCTGGAATATAGCTGGGTTATAATAAAAGTATAAAAGTTGGAGATGGTTTATAACTCATTTTCCAGAGGGGGGGGAAAAAAGTCTCCTCCAAAATATCTTGTGAATCATGTGAAAGTTAACACTTTATCTATTGGTGTCGCAGAGCTGCCAGTCACAGATGTTCACTGAGGGACATAAACACACAAAAACGTGCTGCAGGGTGGCTGCACCAGGGCTGAACACCCCCAGGAGCCTCCCCTTGGGCTCCAGCCACCTTGAGAATGACATTTTCTCCTCCATTTAAAGGCTCGTGGATTAAGTGCAAAGCGAAGAAGCAAAGAATGCTCCTTTCAACATCTTTAGCTCTGTCTCTGTACTCAGGCCTGCAGCACATAAGGGGGTTATTAAGCAAGCAGCAACTGTCCTGGACAGTCTGAGCTTTGCATAGGTCTGTATAAAATTAAAGAATCACCCTGAAATTCTTCACAGGTGCCAACTGCTGTTTCCCTTTGCTTCAACACTAATGTCAAATGCTAATTTTTCTGCGTGATCCCAGGGAAGTCAGAGCTTCTTCAAAAGAACCTATCTCTCTAATGGTGATATTTCATAATACTGTGATAAAAAACAGCAGAGGCCCTTCAGAGGAAAGTGGGTGAAGAACATGTTCCTGCTGCTCAGTGCAAAGCAGCACACTCAGGGTGGGCAAAATCCCCACTCAAAAACTGCCCCTGGAACACTGAGCAGAGGAAAACGGGATTCTGTCCCTGAGCACTTAAAACTGCCAAAAATAAGGCAAGCTGGTGTCATCACTAACACTTTTACCTCCTTAAAAACTCTGGAAAAACACAAATGAGACACCACGTGCTCTGCCCCATCTGGTGAATTAAAGAAGTGTGGTCTCCTCCTGTTGGATGAAACCAACATCTAGGGCATGAAAGTAGGTCTAACTGCTCAGGGTGTAATATAGAAGTTTATTAATGTAACTAATGACTATTCTTTCAGCTGTAAAAGAGGAGGGGAAAACACAGCCACGTTGAAGGCTACACTGTATAGGAAAAACAGCATTTCCCTTCACACTCTGCTCCTGCTAGAACAGTGAATCATGATTTTTAAAAGCATTTTCTTACTGCTTTTGTTACTATTTTATTAATTGGTTTACTTTGGACAGAAATTCTAAGGAAAAACAGTATCAAGAGGATAGGAATTGCTTTTACCCCAGTCTATCTGGTTCCCGTGATGGATGACAGGCAGTGATCTCCCAGCTGTGACCCGGCGCAGGGTTCACCTTGCGTTACTAATTTACTGGTTTCCTCATCAGTGCAACTGGGAAACATGTAAATGTACACACCCCAAACAGCAACCAGGAGTGAAGTTATTGCATTTCCTTTCCTCCACCAGCAGTTCATTCCAGGGGCAGAGGACCACGAATAAATAAAGAGACTGGAGACACGATCTGTTGTGGTTATACGAAACAAGGATGTTGAAACGAAGGTTGCAACGTACTGGAAAAACACCATATGACTCTAATCAACAACTGAGCCTGCAAGCTACAATTAACCCATCAGCATTATTTATTCAACTTTATGCAACCTCTGAGTCCCAGCACCAGCTGAGAAATACGGTGTGGAGAGGGCTCGGCCGACGGGAGGCAGAGCCAGCGGTCAGCGGCGTCCGAGGTTTTTCCGGAACGTTTGACCCCGGGCTTCCCAACTGCTCTGACAGCTGTGAATTTAGCAAAGAGGGCAGGACCAGCCACAGGGGGAGAGGCTCCAGACAGAGTGCTTGGTACAAGGCTTCAACCACGGATCACGTTCCTCCTTCTGTGGTGTAGTGTGTCCGACACGTCCTGGATGCGGGAGGGGAGCAGGGGATGTGGGGTGTCCCGGTTCCAGGTGTGTTCCGGTTCCAGGGGTGCCTTTTGGACACTTCCCAGCAGAAGCAAGCTCCCAAAACACAGTTCATGGAGAGGAACACACAAGGGGATCCCCCAGTTTAAGGCCACGGTGTGTTTTTAGCCATCCCTGTTTCTTACCCAGTATTTATGCAGTGGGAGCTCTTGTGTTTGCAGCACAGAGGAAATGCAGAAAGCTGAGACACCACACACAGGAGGTGGAAAACCCAACTCCAGCTCACAGCCAGGGCCCAGGTAAGCTGGGCAGCCAGTGAGCAGCTCTGCTGTCTGCCAAATTCTCCAAAGCTGGAGGGAAAAACACAGCCCATGAATCAGCCACAGCTCTGCAACCTCCTTCACCTTGAGATGCGACAGGGAAAGACTCCAAAGGCACCGGTGTAAAACAATAGGGAGCAGAGGTAAATCATGAATCACTGAGAGACTGCCTAAAAAACAGCTCTCCTTGGCATTGTCCCAAGCAGCTCCTAAGGTCAGACCACACATCATTCCTTGTGTCACCTTTTCACACGAGCTCTTCCAAGCAGCAAAAGGAGGGAAGAAAACAACCCAGGCGAGAGGTGGGATCAGACTACGACCTGCTTGTTAAATTTGGAAGTGATGCATTTTAAAAGGTTATGTTCCAGTGACTTACAGTACCAGGCTGACATTCATACACACAAAAACAGCGTTAGCAACAATTATTCCAGCCAAAAAAACCCCAGCCCAGTGCGTTACAGTCAGTCTCTCCAAATCCCTGCAGTGCTGCAGATGGACACAGCCTCCTCCTCCTCCCCTCCCAGCCCAGGTACGGAGCTGTCACATCACTCCATCAACCAGCAGCTCATTAGTGGGTGTGTTAATTTCTAAACACCTCTTTATGCACCTTATCAGGAATCTTGTGCAAGAAAAATACTTCAGTACCAGGAAATATGCAAATAGGAATTAAGAGGCCTGTGTGTTACTAGAAAATGTCACTGAACTGGGGAGAAAAAGCAAATTTTCAAATGAAGTTTCCTTGCTTGGGGATTAACAGAACTAACACTGTTCTTTTCCCCAGTGATGGTTAAAATACCTCCACAGTTTCTATTTGCTTGCTGGTGTTGTGCTAGAAGCATGTTATTTTTATTTGAATCTAGCCAATATATAGTTCAATTGAACATTGTTATTCACATCAGAAAGCTGCCCTCTACCAAGTGTTTTACAGACACTTGACAACTGCCAAATTCACAGCATCCAAATGTATTTTTAATGTTACAAATAGGGCTGTGGTCATGATGCTGAGAATTTAATGCTCCTGGCCTGGTCCCTGCTCCTCAATACCGAGTGTTAATGCTTCTTTCATTTGCTGCCACACTTACAGCCCAGATCAATGAAAATCTAGACCACGACTAAAAATAAGTTCCCATCCCCAATTCTCCGAGGAGCCTCAGCTGTGAAGATTCCAAAGAAACCCTCACAGACTGGAACCAGCCTCACAATCTCTGCTGCTGAAACCTCATACAAACCAGTCCCTCCAGAATGAGAAAGGGTGGAAATATACTCTGATTCTCAGACTGATTTCATTTCAGAGAAAACCCTTAAGTTTTAGAGGGATAAACCACTGCAGCTGAAGCCTGGGCTCGTCTCAGCACAGGACAGTGCCAGCTGATTTCCCTGAGCAGATGAAACCTGAAGGGCTCCTCACCCTGGGGTTTGATTTTAGCAAGGTTTCTACCCTAGGAGTTCAGCAAATAGTACATAACTACTACAATTGTCACTGAAGGAGAGAGTTTTGTGCCATCAGCTCCAATCCCAACCACTCAGGCTACACAGGACACTTTATATCAGCAGATTACATCCAACACTGCACGAAGCTTAAAATTGCTGTAACTGCCCCTTCACTTAACCCCAAACCGTGCTTGGAAATCAAACCCCACGTTCTCAATAGCTGCACAAACACTGACAGACACACAGGGTGAAGTGAGAGGTGATTTCCAGGTAGTTCTGGCTCAAACCTTGCAGCTTAACTCCTGAACTGCACCCCTGGGTTGGTGCAGCACCTCTCTGAGCTGTCAGTTTTTACTGCATCACCCAGCCCTGCACATTGGGTGTCTGCAGCACCTCAGTTTTTACTGCATCACCCAGGGGTGTCTGCACCACGAGAAAGGTGCTGGTGTGCTGTGTTTGCTCCAGTCAGTAATTTTACAGGAGTTTTACAGTCACACACCTAACCTGCACCAGAGCTTCGTGACCATTTAAATGCTAATTGTGGCAGTTGCACAACCTGAAAAGCAAAGCCTCTGGAGCTTCATCAGGCTTGGGCCTCACGGTTCAGCTTCATCATCACCTCATGGCAGGTTACTACAGCTTCATCACCTGGCAGGTGAGCAGCCACAGCCTTGCCCCACGCCCAACATTAAACACTGTTATCATGCAGGAAAAACTCCCCGTGCAGACACCTCATTATTCTCCTTATCTATTTGGGAATAGCCAAGCCGTGAGTCTCTGCCCTCCGTTTCTGTTGACACCCCGATTGCAGGTGTTTGCTGCACCTCCCTGTGCCCAGGACACACCTTGTCCTGCAGGGCCTTGGATAACTGAGCACCCCTGGCAGCGCTGCTCACACCCTCCCTCCCTCCATCCTGGAGCTGCCTGGCTCTGTTTGGTCAGAGGGAAAGTGCACTGAATTTACTTGGGAAGTCTGTAAATGCCCGAGGCACTCCAGCTGATTTGCGTGCTGATGTGTTTGCACACTGCAGTCGGTGGTATCTGCAACATCAGAGCCACATCTGCATTATCACAGCCACATCTGCAATATCAGAGCTTGACTCCTGTGGGGGGTAGGTTTAGCAACCACTTGAGTTACATCAGATTTAGCAAGGTGGATTCATATCCACATTCATATGCTGGTTTGGGTTGGGGTAGAGTTAATTTGCATCACAGGTATGGGGCTCTTTCTCTGCCCCAGCCAAAACCAACACAGGTTGAGACCTTAAAGGTAAATATAAGTGGGGGGAAAGGACAACCACACCAGGAACCCTCCAAGTAGGGATTTCCAAGTGGAACTGCTGCCAGTTTACCTGCCATAAGCATGGAAGCAACACAGCTGGAATAAACATGACCACACACCAAAAATGTGAGACAACAACAACAAAAGGGGAAAAAAAAAGAATTTCAAATATCCACAGTGAGACACAACCTCCTCCCTGTTGGAATTCTATTTTCAGGCTGGGTTTCTTGCTTTGTTGGCATCAAACCCACACTTGGCTGGTCACAGTGCAGCTTGCACTGCCTTCAACACCACCAACACCAGCACCTGCCTCTTGCCAGCACAAACACAACCCCATTCCCAGCCTCAGGCTGCAGGACAGGCACATCCCCACTGAAGCACAAGGCAAGGTCAGGCTCAGACTTGCTTCTGCCTTGCAGCAGATGGCAAAAGTTATAGCAGAATGAGAATAAACAGCACTATTTCTTCCTGGCATGCCATTCACCTGAAACCCTGTTCACTGAACGTGTTCTGGGCTAGAAAAAGCTCAGTGTCTCTACAAGGGAAGGACCTTGTCCAGCTGTCACAATTCAGTAGGGAAATGACTCTGAATGAAATTCACTTTTGATTTATTTTGGCAGCTCAGCTCCTGCTTATTATTCACGGGTTACAAAAGAATATTATGGGACTTTAATCACTCGGCTGGAGCCTTACAGAATCTGTGGCACGACTTTTCATAAAATATATAAAGTCACACAGCTTAAAATGCCATATTTAACCCCAATCCATTCACCATCTTAAAAGGTATTGAAATCCAACACAAGTCATATTTCATATGCTCACATTTCAGAATAATGACCCATTCATAAAAATCCAGGAGATAAAGCTTAGCCAGGCAGGAGAGAATGAATATAACTGAAAGATGGTGCTTACAACATCAGGGATTGTGACACCAAATAGCCCCCAAATATTTCAGAGACTTAGGTTTAATCAGTTATTAAGAGCTTATGACAGTCAGTGCTGACCCAGCAGCAGGGGCACATCAACACCTTCCACGTGAGCCAAACCTGGGCACTGTGGCTGAGGAAGCAGCACTGGAATTTGATGGCTGGAAGTGAGCATGTGTTTAAGTAAATAAATAAATGGCAGGGAAGTGCCCACAGGAGGAGATCTGCAGGCACTGCCTGCCTCAGTTCAGCGTGAAACACAACCTGCAGTCAGAAAAGCCACCTGCACACAAGGAGGTGGAGGTAAAGGAGAGAGGCTGAAGCAACAGTGCTGTTCATTAAGCAGGTTTGTGCAAACAGTGCACAAGATCACCTCCCTGTCTGCCAGGCTGACACTGCCTGTACCCAGCCCTCGCAGAGCTGGAGGGGACAAGCCACTGACTGTGCTGACACCACCCACCAGCTGCCCTGGGGCTCAGGACACTGCTCAGAAAAGCAGCAGAGGACCCCACTCCCACTGCCCTCTGCCATGTGCAGCACCTAGCTCCCTCTCTTCTTCTGCTCACTGTCCATCTTCATCTCCTCCTTCCTCCCTCTCGATTCTGCAAAGGGTTTCCTGATCTCTACTTAGAGAAAAGAAAAACCAAAGGAGTATTTCATGTACTTCCAGCTATGACCTTGTCAAACCCACAACCTGTGGGCATTTTTCTCTGCCAGACACAGCCTCCTCCTTCCACAGGCTCCAACACTGCCAGACACTGCAGCACACCTAGGGCAGGGCAGGCAGTCGGAGTCTCCCCACAGCTGCAGAGCCCAGATGTTCATTTTCCCATGCCAGGAGAAAGGACAGCCCTGGCTGACCAAAGGATGGGATGGCCAATTGAACTGCCTGGGCTCAGGCTGGGCAGCAAGGATATATTTGTATTATTTAACCACAGCAGCTGCCATCCCTTTTCTTGTACTGCTGGAGTTGTGAGAAAGAAAATACATATCACTGTTTTCATGGAGCAAAACAAAGAAGGAGCCAACGAAAGCAATCCAAGTTATCAGGCAGTATCTTCAGCCATGAGAAACATCCAAAGCTTTTCCCAGCCCAGGCACATCTATTTGCTCTTCTAGTTAACACTTAAACTTTGTTCTAGCCCTAATTGAGCCATACCCTAATGGGGTCAGACACATTAAGCAGTAAAACACATTTTTCTTTGAAACACAGTCCTTATTTGATGCAACTTCAGTCATTTGTGCACAGGGCAAGAAGGGGAAGATGGACCAGAGGTAACAGAAAGAAGTTTTTTGGGTTTTATTCAGATTCAAACTACCAAGCTACAAATCCATTTGGGATCTTGGGACTCCTCTGGGACTCTTGATTCTTTCCAAAACGGATTTCAGCTGAAGCTACCTCACCTTTACCCACCCAGGCACCTCATGCTGGTTGCACAGACACTGTCGAGGGTTAAACCAGCAGCAAACACAGAGGCTACTCATTACAAGGACAAAAGCCTGATAGGTGAAGCAGCTTCAGCCAAACAACCAGCAAAGGCATGTCAGCAACTGTCAAAAAAATTACAGCCAGCCCGTGCAGAAGCTCCAGCAATAAACACAGCTGAGGAGTGACACACCGAACCGTGCGGGGCGCGTTAAACGCTCCCTGGAAAAACCGATGGGAACTTTTTATACTACACCCTGGGGCCCAGAGGAAATTATGCCACAACTGGACTGCAGCTCTCAGCAAGGTCAGCCCACACTCCTCCAGTCCAGCAGCAGCAGCAGCAGCAGCTCTGAGAAAAAAAAAACCTCGCAGAGGAAAAATCGCATAGCACTGGCTCCCTAGAAACTGTTACAACTGAACCACAGCGGCTCCTGCATTCCCAGCCTCTCCCAAGGCATCCAAAATAGTCCAAGTCTGGGACTCCCAAGGAAAATTTTGTTACGCCCTACAGAGGAATGTTCCACCCACGGCTGTTGTTTCCTCCCATAAAAGGATCATTAGCGAGATAATTTCTGAGGTTCAGGGCATTGTCTGCAGATTTTACTGAAACACCGCACCAGGAAGGGGAAGCCAAATGAGCCAGACTATTTTAAGGCTCTTGCATTTGGAGGAAATTCTAGGGCAAAATTTCAAAAAGGCAGATGCTTTGAACTGGGAAACGTTAATGCTTTGTGGAGAAGGGAGCATTCTTGTCTTCAGAGCTGCTTAAGTAACTCTTTTGGGGCCACCTCTATTTGATGGCCTTTATTTTTAGACTCAGAATCTGGTTTTTCAGACACCTCGCTGCTAATTTCTACACACACGTGTACGTGAGCAAGACTGCTTGGGGAACAGTTTAAAAGCTGATAAGACTACAAAAAGCTGTTCTAACAAGAAAATTTCTTACTGAAGTGCCTTCCCATAGCTACAACTCACCTCAAAGCCCTGCTCCATCACCTCAGTTGGCAGGGGGGCACAGGAGTGTTATCCCAAATATCCCAGCCCAGACAGGACAGGAGACTCCAGCACAGGGAGCAAAGCAGCTGGATCTGCAATTAGGATTTTGGACTTCCTATCCCTAAGGTCTCCTTTTCCTTAAGGAGCACGGAGAGCACATTTCCATAGCTGCACACTCCATATTCCCCACTGGGTCAGACTGGGATCTGGATGCCTCTCTCTGGGACAATAATGCAGCATTACCCAGGTTTGTCCCCACTGGCAGCACTCCCTCGCCATCAATTATCAGCAAAACGTTTTCCTGCTCTCAAAACCAAGGCTGGGCTCCCCTCTCCTGGACAGCTGGGAAGGTGCAGCTCTCAACAAGGCTTCTCCACCAGGCAGGGAAAGAGCTTTGCTGGGCTCAGTTGGTAAATAACCCAAACAAATCCCCTCCAAAAAAACCCAATCTGCCGAGGCTGATAAACCTCAGCTTGTCTTTCTAGGAACCTGCCTGGATACTCTCTAAAAAAGAGATTGGGTAGGATAAACCCCAGTAATTTGGGCAGCACTTGAATCAAGCACCAGCACAAGATTCCCAACCATTTTTGTGGCAGCTCTGGCTGACAGGAGATGGGAAAGCCAAGGCTGAGCTTCCCAGGTGCTCCCTCACCTGCAAGGGCAGCACAGACAGCTGAGGGCAGGGACTCAGCAAAGAACCCCCTCCTGGCTTGCTTGGACTTGAACAACTTTTTTTTTTCCTTCTGCCACTGCATCCAAGGTTTGTATTTCCTTTGGAAGGAAGTCAGAGACTGAAAGGATGTTTATTCAAACTATTATTTACCCCTCAGACAAGGACATCTCCAACACAACGCAGTCAGGCAACGCTGGCAAACACTGGCCACAGTTTCTGTCAGGGGGTTGTTAGGAGAGAATGTGACTGGAGGGAAGAGGTTTTTGCAAAACACTTTTCAGGCCCAATCCTGCAGTTAAGCACACAGGATCCTGAGCTCCCACTGAAATTCAAGCAGCTACAAAATCAGAGTTCAGATGCACTTTTATTTACGGCGCAGGCTTTCAAGGAGACGACGGATAGCAGAGCTCCTCTTGGATCTCAGTGTGTCAAGGGATGGAAACCAAAAGACAGGAATTTTCCAAAAATCCCTGGCTTTTCCAAAAGCCAGCCTGCTGCAAGTACTGTGTGCTACAGGCTGGAGACATCTCTTGTGGTAACAGTTACAAATAGAAGATTAGAGATTAAACTTATTGATGTGGCTGCTTTTAAGCTTTGTTTCAAACCTCTTGCAAAAGCTGGTTGTCAATTGTTTCCTTACTAACCAAGGGTGGTTTGCAGTTGTGGTCATGATGATAAAATGCAATAATGATCTTCATCCTGGGCTGCCTAAGGGAGAGGCTGACAGGATGACACCATCTATCCACGTGGATGTGTCAATCCAATTCTGCAGGGAAATACTGGTCTTGAGGATACAAGTTTCCCACAAATTTAGTAATAATATAAGATCAGTGGAAGGAAGGACTTAATTTTGCTGTGGGACCAAATTACCAGAAAAAGTAAGTAAGGAAAACAGCAGCACCAACTCCCTTCCAAGCACAGAACTGATGCACCTTAACAGCACCTTGTTTGCAGTTGTCTCAAAACAACTTCTTACCATGCACTGGAAAATAAAACCCTTCCTCTCCAAGCGGGAGAAGTCAGGCCTTTTGCTCTATAAAAAACATTTCCAAATGTCCTTGATTCCCCTGAGAATATGCTGGTAAAACAAAGGCACTTTTCAGCACAGGAACAGGCAGCTGAAGCTGGAAAACAAGGTTTTCACCCCCACAATCTGCTATCAACAGGGTGGTCATGTGAAAAGGGCTGCCTCACTCCCCCACACAGCACCCAGGATACTCAGAGGACACACTGCAGGGGTGACAGGAACAGCAAATGTTTCTTCTCTATTTCCCCTGATTCTGGGGTGATAAATCCTGCCACTCCAGCAGTCTGGTTCCAGCAATTCACATAAAAAATGCACATCCGGGGTGAAATGATGGGCTTGGATTAGAAACACAGAAAGAAAAAGCTCACAGCATTTCAGAATCAACCTGTTTTTCTTCCCAGAGAAGTAACACTTTAAATAACTGAATGGTTTCAGTATTTGTTAGGATCTCAAAGTAGGAAACAACAGTTGTGTTCCTGGGAGATTGTCTGGCCTCAGCCCACACAACTGCAAGCTCTGGTATCTGTCTTAAAACTTGTTTCTACCTTGCAAAGCAGCAAAATGAGGAAAATCCAGGAAAATCCACAGCTAAATACAGGAATATTTGTGATTAACTGCAGCTCCAGGCCACGTGAAATACGTCCTGCATGGACACACACATGCACACCTGCAGGTTTTCACTTAGTCAGGAGTTTAACAACCAAGCTAAAGGAAGGGCAGCACAGACAGCTCTGCCCTCCTGGTGCTTCAGAGCAGGACACTGTGCAGGTCCATCTGCACATGCCTTGGAGAACTTCAAAGGGATTGAGTGAGAAAGCACAGACACAGGGCAAAGCTCTGAACAAAGCTTGCCAACCTCCACAGCACAGAAACGCTCCTGTTGTCCCACAGGCACAGCTGGTCATGGCACTGCTTGTGTTCATCCCTTCCTCCAAGTCCTGAGGCACTCCAGGCAATTCTCACCCACAGCTCTCCTCAATCCCACTCTTTTGTGGTCTTCTCAGAGGATTTATCCTCTCAAATGGGCCCAAAAGGCTACAACAGCACCAGCTTTCCAATCACAAACTCTCCAAGTACTGCACCAGTTTCCACTCCCTCCTCAATCTCTGTAATTGCCTCCCCACTTGATTTCTTTTCTCACTCCTGCACAGCAATTACAGGCAGCACCACTCCCAGGTAAGCCACATCCCAAGCACATCCCCAGTTTAACAGCAGTGCTCAGACATCCCTGATTAAACTACTCCTGCTAGGGGAGATGAGCATCTCTCATGTTTTTATAAAGCAATACAAAAGCACAGACAGGTTAAATAATTTGCTCAAGGTCATGGGCACTGTGGTAGAAGTAGGATTAGAAATAGATACCAACTGCTGTGACAGAAAGAAATGGAAAATAAAGAGTCACTACCCCATGCCAGTCTTAAGTCTGGTATTAAAAAGTCACTGAGGAACCTTGACTGATGGTTCAAGGTTCAATGTTCCTGCTCTAAAACAGGACAGGAAATAGAGCCACGCCAGGTGACACCTCCAAACCAGCAGGCACAGGGGCCAAGCTGAGCACTCACAACCCCTGCAGCCGTGGCTGTGCTCACCAGTACTGCACTCCCAGCAAACACATCTGTCAGGCACAAAACAAGTGAAAACCTGAGGGCTGAACAGGAGCTGCAAGAGGAAGTGGCAGCCAGTGACCAGCACAGTGACCAACAACTCAGGACACCTCAGCAAACAACTCAGTGAAAAGGACAAACAGCCTTGTATTGATCCCTAGCCAGGATCAAATGTACTTGTACCTATTCAGTGCTGCTCCTTTCACCACGAGCTTCAGAGTGGCACACAGGCCTCCCGCTCTTGATCTTTCAGACAATTCCTCATTCACTTCCCTTCAGAGGGTGAGGGGAAGGCAGGTCAGAACAGCTGCTGAGTGAGCAGTTCATCAGTGTAAGAGGCCCAGGAACATCTCAGTAACAACAGCAGTGGGGTTTTGCCTGCCAGAGCCATTCCTCAGTGTGGCATCCCAAGCCGAGAACGTTCCTGGCATTCCTGGCTGCACGTACCTGCCTGCCATCCTGTCCCACGTTGGTCTGTCCCCTCACCACAGTTCGAATGTTGTCATCCAACCTCCTGCAGAAAAGAGCCCAGAGTGTCAAACCCAGTCCCTGTGAGCCTGGCCCAAAAAGAGCCCAGAGTGTCAAACCCAGTCCCCCGAGTCTTTTGGGTAGTTTGCTATCTCAGCCTTCAAACTGTACTAAAATTTGGTACTTTTTGATTCTTTGTTGTTTTTCAAAGCTGCACTTTGCAACCCATCAGCTTAAACAGCCTGAAGGGCACATAATAGTGGTGAAATATAAAAAATTGTAATAAATGTCTCTGTGCCACTATCAGACTCCAGGCTGATCCTATCCATGCCTTTTAAGCTAACTAAATCCTGTCAGCTGTAGCACAAAGGCTGCATTTATGAAGCCTTGGTGACAACCAGACCAGGCCACCTGAGATGCAATGAAATGCACAAATATTTACCTTATTTTCAACCTGATTTTGTTCACAACTTCATCGATGTTTGCCAAAGACTGGAAGATAAAAAAAAAAAATCAGAGAGAAGTGAAATGGTGAATGCTTTCCAGAGGAATGTGTCAGCTGTGATCCCAAACACTTCATCACACAGGGCACATGAGGAAGAGGAGAGCAATGGCTTTGTTTTACAGGTGAAGGAACTGAGACACGGCAGCTCAGCTGCTTCTCTGTCACATCATAAAGAGCAGAAAAAGACAGCTCAGGGCTTCCCCCATCCCTGAGCTCTGCCTTGTTCTTTGTCAGCAAAACTGTGTGACAGTGACCTCCAGTGGGCAGTGGGGATGGGGACAGAGCCTTTGCCTTTGGGCTGAGACCCCCTGTGCAGAGCCCAGATAAACAGAAAACAGGCTGGAAGGAGAAGCAGTGAAGGCACTGCTGGGGAAACAGCTCCTCACTGCTGGCAAAGGGAAAAAAGCCAAGCCACACCACCAGCAAGAGCTGCCAGCCAAAAGCACCAGTGCTGCAGAGGATCTCAGCCATGGTAAATGTTGGAGCAGCCTCACAACACAAACTTCAGCTGTAGAAACATCCCTGTTTTGCAAGAGGTTAATCCAAAACTCCCCCTGGGGCTGAAGTTGGGAACACAAAGCACGGATGTGGGCCCACAGCAAACTCATTCTTTAAATCTCAAAAGAAACAATAGGCCTCAAACTCTCCTGTGACATTGTACAGGCAACACCTTCCTGAAAACCCCAGGAACTCACCAAGGATTGATACATGGCAAGTTATGAAATCTACTCCATCTACACAGAAAACTGATTTATTTCCACAGATCAAAGCAGAGGTTTAACTGCAGCAAGCACTCGGGGTGGAAAGAGACCACATAATGACAGCAAACCCTGTGAGCTGCAAATTTAAGAAGTGATTATTGTTATAGCTTTATTTCCTGTGCTAGTGTTTAAAAGAAAAGGCTTTGGTATGGGTTTAAACACTACTTTGGTCACTTCCTACCAGGTTATCCTGATAGTAAAGAGTGGAAGTAAAATCTGATAGTAAAAAGTGTGAAAGTAAAGTCTGAGAGTCCTTGGAGCATCACTTACTTGCTCAGTGGGAAAGAGAGCATTAATATACTCCACAGCATTGAAATCTGCTCTGTCCAGTGGATCTTGGCTGGGAAATACCTGGAGAGAGGGAGGAAAACAAACACTGTCAACAATCCCCAGTAATTTCTATAACTTTACACAGTTTCTACTACTTTCAATTCCTTCAGCACCCGCTTCCCGTTGTGTTTCACAGCATTTCTCTAACAAGTGGCCAGGCTCTGCCCGTGAGTAGAGCAGCCACGTGCTCTGCAGGGCTCTGACCTCCCAAAATTCCTGTGGCTATCAGCCTGGATAAACACAGATAATTTACACACAGGATTCCAATACAGCCCTGGCACGATCCATCCAGGAATTCCCAAGACACACGAGCCATTAATCATGTATCCCAAACCATCCTGATGCTTCTGCTGTTGTCTGGGAACAAACTGAGGCTCTGCCCTGCTCTTGGCAAGAGCTTTGCCAGGCCCCGTGGTGACAGACAGAGGGTTTGCTTTCCACAGCCGTGTAATAGAAAACGTGATGAATTAAGGAGTGGTTGTGCAAGTTCTCTGGAGACTCAGGTTTGCCACTTTTCACAGAAGAGGGAGAGAAACACAATCTGCTGAATGATTTGGGAGGGGGGGAAAGAGCAGCTGCGGTGCAAACAGATCCCATCTCTCCTCAGAAGTTCAAACAACACAAACACGACTGCCAGGCTTTGCTTTTTGTCCCCACAGAGCATGGTGCTTTCCCTTCTCTGCTACCACACTGAAGCTGTGGATGTCCCGTTCCTGGAAGGGTTCCAGGTCAATCTGGATGAGGCTTGGAGCAATTTGGGATGGTGGAAGGTGTGGAAGGAACGAGATGGTCTTTAAGGTCCCTTCCAACCCAACGCATTCCACGATTCTGGTATTTGTCCCACGTTTACAGAGCCATCAGCTCTGCACTCCGTGGCCAACACCCCACCTGGCAAAAGCAGAGCTGACCCCACAGCATCCCCCTGCTCACCGAAAGCCTTCTCACCTGGGCACATCAAGCATTTATGCTGTTTCACACATTTTGCAGTGTAAACCCAGCGATTTTGTGAGATAAAACCAAATTCTGCCTGAACCAGCTCTCTTGGGCAGCTTTCCTGTCACAGGCAGCACTTACACATGCATGAGATCGGGGTGAGTGACCAAATGCTCTGACATCACCCCAGTGTAAAAGCGCAGCTGCAGCGTCCCACCCAGCCTGTCCTGCTCACAGCTCACACTCCATTAATCCCCACACATTCCAAATCTCCACGAGTATTAAGAGCAGGTGAAACAAGAGGCGAGATGTGAAGATAAAGGCTGGTCAGGAACTCCACTCAAACTGCAGATAGAGATCAGTGCTGCAGGCAGCTGGAGCAGCTGCAGGAGCTGTTACTCCCAGGAGTTTGTCACAACCTATTAATCAGAAATGCTACCCCGGGTTTGGTGGGGCACCAGTTCTGCCTGTGCTCCCCACCCTGCTTCTGGCAGGGCAGCTGAGCCAGCTCTGCTCATTTAACCTGAACTGGGCAGGTTTTGCCCAAAACTGGTTCAGGAAGACTGATAGGAACAACGGGATTAGTGGGTTGAGAAGTGCCAGTCAGGAAGCTGGAAAGCAGCAGGTGGTGTCATCCTCAACACCCCCCAGTGCTCAGGATGTGAATATTTTCCTACAGCTTTACTGCCTGTTAAAATAATTCAGCCAGGCATGTGGTGGATTCTCTACTGCTCAAAACTTCCTAAGTGCAGAGGATTCTTGCTCTGGACAGGGTTTAGGTCCCCTTAGAAGCTGCCATTTAATTTACCAGTTCCCAAGGATCCCCCTTGCTCTTCGAGGAGAGCAACCAAAAGTGACCCACAAACTCAACACTCAAGAAAATGCAAAAACTTATTTGAGTGATGCTTTGTGAGACACATACTGCTGCTGCCCAGACTTCTGCTACAGGGAAGAGCCCTGGAGATGGAAGGGTTGGCTGCAGGCTCAGTCACAGAGATCAAGGGTCGTGCTTTTACCCTGGGTTCTCATGGGATTTTGATGGACTCCAAGCACCACGAACACAGAATCATAGAACACCCTGAGCTGTGGGGGTCCCACAAGGAGTATAAAGTCCTGGCCCTGCACAGACACCCCAACAATCCCACCCTGTGCATCCCTGAGAGAGTTGTCAGAAGGCTCCTGCAGCTCTGGCAGCCTCGGGGCCGTGAGCCCAGCACCCTCGGGGTGAGAAAACCCTTCTGTATTCACTCAAAGCCAAACCAAGCCATTTCGCTTATCCTTATTTCAACCGAGCCACGGGCACTGGGCTGCACTGGGGCGCTTTCAACACCGCCTAACACGCCTGCAATTAGCGACAGAGACGCCGCAGCACCGCCAGCACGCCACGTCTGACAGCGACGGGGACACGACGGGCCACGCTCAGGCCTCAACGCCGGCCCGGGCCTCGCACCGCCGGGACCGGGAGCTCCG
>VZRQ01009575.1:800037-813375 GCA_013397975.1 Machaerirhynchus nigripectus
GGAGGTGACGCGCAGCGCGGCGGGACCCGCCGGGACCGGGATGGGGACCGGGAGCGGGAGCGATCCGGGCGGGACAAAAGCACCGAGACCCGCCGGCCGTGAGCCTGGACTCGGGGGTGCCTCGGCCCGCGACGCTCCGGGGGACGGTCCTTGGCTGTCCCGAGCCCAGATCCCGCGAGGGGAGCAGGGTCCGGCTGCACGGGCATCCCCCGAGCGCGGGCATCCCCCCGAGCATGAGCATCTCAGCCCGGCCCTGCCCGGCCCGACCCCCGCGCTGTGGTACCGTTGTCGGGGCGGGGATGCTCCGGTGCAGCTCTGCCTCTGCCCACGGGGAACCGGCGGCGTTTCCACCGACCCACGGCAGTGGAAGGGACGGGACCTGGCAAGAATCCCCCGGGAGGCAGCGCCTGGCACAGCCACCCCGACACGTCCTCGCCGTGACGAGGCGCTGGGGTGTGCACGGAGTGGGCATCTAAGTGCCACCAGCTCTGCTGGTGCCAGCCCTGAGCCTCGGCCCTTTTGCGGTCACTTTTGGGGTGACCCCTTTCCTCTTTCTCCGTTCCAGGCTGGTGTCAACGGTCCAAGCCACGATGGCCACGGTGTCGGGGATCACGGTTGTCCTCAGCTGCAAGAACGTGGTGCATGACAGGTAACAGAGACCCACTCAGGTCCCACTGGCCCGCGGGGAGCGTGCCAAGGATGTGGTCAGCCAGCTTGGGGCCGGAATGTTTTCTGCCAAAGGCTTGCACGTACAAAGGGGAGAGGAATGTTCAAAGGGGAGAGTTTCACGTTCCTCTTTGCTCCACTTGGGCTGGAAGGGTTGGGCAATGTGCTGGCTGTACACCCCCTGAACAGCAGCGGCTTGCTCAGGCCTGGGGTTGCTCAGTCCATCCTCCAGAGGATGGACTGTAATATGGGCTGAGTATGAGCAAAAAATATAGACACCATCATCTCTGAAGGGGGAGGGAGTCTCCTTGCTGGAAGCTGAAATTGCTAAAGCAGACCCGGTGAGAACTGATTTTAGAGGTGCATCAAGGCCTGAAAGAGTCCAGAAATGGTAAAGTCAGAATGGAGTTTGCTCTGAAGGAAAATCCCGCTGCCTTGTCCTCAGTGCTCCGAGATAAACTGCCCAGAAGTGACTCTCAGGAGGAGTGATAGCGTAATCTGGGTCAGAAGACTTAAAAACAGAGCTATTATCCAGACTAGCAGAGAAGATTGCAGGAGGGAAGAATATAATTATGCCGAGCTGGAATTCGACCGTCACACACCGATTTTAGGGTGATTTTTAGGAAGGGCTGCCACCCTGGTCAGAACAGACTTGTCTTTAATACAGATTTGAATTGTCCTGCCTTGCTCTAGGTGGTGATATCTATCCAGATTGCTCAGACCTGCTAAACCCAGGCAGTCTGTGAGTTACCTTTTTGCTCTAAAATAGAATTCCTGCTGTATAGATAAGGCAGATGATGAATCCCAAAGCCACACAGACGGAAGGTGCTGCCAGCAGCCCTCCTTCCCCCAGAGCTGTCTGCTTGCCCGGGTGTACTCAAGGCCAAGGGCTCTGTGCAAACACTTTGTGGGCAGAGACCTAGATTTTCTTTGAATCTGGAGGAAATTGAGCCCAGTGCTCAGCAGGGAAGGCCTCGGAGAATGACAGCAAGACAGCCAGCCAGGAAGCATCACAAAAGTTGCAGTAAAATTTGCCAATTTATTTACAGAGGCAGACAACCATAATATTGCCAGCGCTGTAATTGCCCTCCAAAGCCCTGGGCAATCACTTGCCACCCCAGCTTCACACCATCTTACATATTTCCATCTGGAACAGGAACTCCTGCAACAGGATTTTTCTCAGGATGGCAGGAGAGCAAAAAGAGATTTGAGCCCCAAGCTACATTTCTTTAAGAAACAGCATAGGGTGGTTTTGTCTTTTCTTTTTTTTTTATCAGTGTGATTTCACGCAGGACTTTTTAAGGAGGCCAGTGTCCCTGCAGAGCAGGGCTTGCTGCTGCCCAGATTGTGCAACCAGGATTCCAACATGCTTTGGGAACAGGCAGCTGCCTGCAATTATTTCCCAACTGACGAATGCCTCATGGGGGTTTATTGCCTATATCGGATATTTTGTGCTTCACTCCCCAACTGCCAGGCCAGCCATCCCTGGTTAAACTCCGGGTTCTCCATGTGCTTCCCAAACATTCCCTGGCTTAGGCAGCCAGCTGATGCAGTGTGACAGGCAGGAGGTACTCAGGATTGGGGGTTTTCCACTACCAAGCACCAGCTCTGGGGGTCCCAGGGCTTAAGGGAGGAGATCACCTGTGCAAAGGTGTCAGCTTGGTGCTGGATCCCAAAAAATGCTGTGCCCCGTGCAGCAAACACCTGGCTGTGGAGCTAATCAGGATCCTTCCTTAATGCTGTGTTTGTGCTTGGCCAGGCTGAGCTCAGTGCCTGGCACAGCCCAGCAGGAGCAGGGTCAGCATCCAGAGCCGTCTTCCACACGTACCAGGCACCTTTTCTCTGGCTCAGTCTGCACCTGCTGAGCCAAACAGACTTGAAATTCGCCCCCTTTCAGCTTCAAAATCCAGTGAAATGCTGCCACTTCAGTCCTAAAGACTCTTCCACCTCCCAGAGCACCGCGAGGTGCTCGGAGCCGCTGCGATGCCTCTGTGTGTGCTGCTCCTCCCCAGGCACTGGCTGGCCGTGGAGTACATCTGGGTCCTGGTTCCCTACATGACCTATGACATCTACGTCATGTACCTCTGCCACTGGCACAAGAGCCAGGAGAAGGGCATCCTGGAGAAGAAGCACTCGCTGGCCAGCGTGTGGAGCTTCCTCCTGCAGGAGCGGCTGATGGTGACCCACCACCTCTTCATCCTCATCGTGCTCACCCCCATCACCCAGGTGAGGGCTGCTGCAGGAGCCCAGGGCCCCCTGGACATGCTGGGTGTTGGCTCCTGGTCACCCCGTGCTCACTGCTGGCTTTCTTTACAGCACTTCAGGGGAGAGCTCGGGGACTTCTTCGTGGGTTGCATTTTCACAGCAGAGCTGAGCACACCTTTTGTATCTCTGGGCAAAATCCTCATGCAGGTAGGTGAGGGGGAGACAGCGTTTGGGGCTGGGAACCCCACCTACCCCAGGCTCCATCAGCCCCTGTCCAAGCAGTGGCTGAGCAGGGGGGTCTCAGAGAGGGGCAGCCCCACAGCTGTAGCCCCAATCTCCCCAGCGCTGCTGCATCCTCCCAGTGCCCCATCCCTTTCCCCAGTAACCAGCACGCCCAGTTGCATCCCCGAACTGGGGGCTGTGCCGTGGGCTGGTGCTGCCCCCTCCTGCCTGTTCCTCCCCTGCACCACGTTCATTCCCACCCCAGCCCTCATCTCCCTTCCCCTTTCCCTCTCCCATCCCTTCCCACCCCACCTCTCTTCCTCCAGCCCTCCCGGATGCTCATCCCGTTGCTCCCAGCACCGCCAGTGCCCCGGAGCGCTGGGCTGCTGCTCACCCCACGTTCACTCCTTCCTCCCCCAGCTCAAAATGCAGGACACGCTGCTGCACAAGGTGAACGGGATCCTCATCCTGGTCACCTTCTTCCTGTGCCGCATCCTCCTCTTCCCCTTCATGTACGCGGCCTACGCCCGCCAGGTGGGGATCCCGGTGTACCTGGTGCCGTTCCGCATCCCCCTGCACTGCAACATCGCCAACGCCTCCCTCATCGCCCCCCAGCTCTACTGGTTCAGGCTCATCTGCCGCAAGGCCGCCCGCCTCTACGGCGGCTCCCCCGCCCACCGCAGCAGATAACGGAGCTGATAACGGCCAGGGGCTGGCACAGGGGCAGCCCCCGGCCCTTCCATCGGGAGCAGCGATTCCGCCGGGCTGCTGGAGCTGGAAGCGGCCTCCCGTCTCCAGCGCCGTGCCAGGCAGTACCAGCCTGGGCTAAGAAGGCTTTCCTCCCACGCCGCTCCGGTGCCTCGTGTCCTCCCGCCGGGGCGGGAGCCGGCTTGGAAGCACGACATTCCTTCTGGGATTCAGCTCCGCGGCCCCGCAGGACTGAGGGTTACACGAGAGGGGTTTGTTCCAGCCCCCCCCGGCGCGTCTCCCGGGGCTGACACCGGACACCGGCACAGCGCGGCGGGCAGGAGCCGGCGCGGGGATGCTGGAGCGGGGATGGGGAGCCCGTGCCGGACCTGCCGCAGCCCCAGCCAGGCCTGGAGCTGCAGCACAGCTCTGCAGAGCCGTTCCTGACCTGTACTGACTTCAGCTCTACACTACAGCCCTGTTCGGCCTCTGACCTCCCACGTGCACCTCACCTCCTGCTGCTGCTGCTGGGCTCAAGCTCCACTTAACCCGACGGTGCTTTTCACTAAGAGTGTCTGACAGTCCTGGGGGGACTCCTGTGTGCCCAGCTCCGGTGTTCCCAGCAGGGCTGGAGGGGAGAAGGTCATGCCAGGACAGAGGAATGGTTCTGCTGTCTCAGAGCGATGTCTCACCAACACACAGGGCACTATGCAGAGCCCTTCCTTGGCAGGGGGTGCAATTTTCCCTCCTCTCCCCTAACCACAGCTGCTTTTATCCAGCCTGCATCCCCTCAGCAGGTATTTTAAATCATCTGGCACACCCTGCTCTGCTCTGCCCTCCAGCTGGCACCACCACGCCCCAGCAGCACCTCTACAGTCCCTCCAGCCCCATCCCACCCCTCATGAGGCTGCCAGGGACAGAACTGGGGCTGCACAGAAGGAACCAGCAACCCCAGAGCAGGATGCTGAGCTGGTCCTTCACCAGTTCAGCCCATTTCCACTTTCAGTCACAGCGAAAGGGGTACAGGCTCCCCAGCTCACCCTGCACCACGGGCTTCAGGAGCCCTGCAGGTGTGTGCAATCAGACCACAGCCGAGTTCATTCCCTGCAGCCAGCACCAGCCAGGGCAGCCTCCTGTGCCTGCTCCAGGGCAGGGAAGTGCACTGGCACAGCCCTGGCAGAGCCCTGGCACAGCCCCGGAGACCTGCGACCACTCTGTGCCTTTCATTCTGTCTGACACCAGCAGCCAAGCTCTGGGAAACCTGGATCTTTTGGGTGCTGGATCTCATCCCAACCACGGCTGTTGTTCTGGATAGAGTGTTAAAAACAAAAAAGGGCTTCTTCCGACGTGCGGTTGTTGTTGCAGAGACGCCGCTGTCACAGTAACCACCGAGAGCAGCTGATGTTACAAACGCTTGCAACTCGTTACAGATGTGGTATCTCACTGTTCTCATTGCGAATAGCGTGCCTTATGTAAGGCCAAAAAAAAGCCCAGCCAATGAGGCACCTCAGTTTGCACTAACACTGCCCTATTTACTATCAGGAGACCAATAAAGATTTCCTCTCTGAGTCACACCACTGGCTGGCTCTTCCACGTGCCGTTCATTGCTGGGTGGGGGTGTTACATGTGGGGTTACTGCTGCACCCCCACCTCCGGGCAAGAGCAGCAGACACGGATTTCTAAAGGTTCCTGCCTGTCCTGAACTCACCCAACTCGCTTCCCAGCTTCCAACTTGCTTTCCAGCCTCCGGCAGCATGTGGGAAAACCAGCAATTCTGCCGGGACTAGGAGAGGGCTGGTGGCAAAGCAGCCAGAGGGAAGTGATTTCCTCGATGCTGGAAGCTGCTGTGTAAATCCAGAGTGCCAGCAGGCAAGGCTGCAGCCACAGAACTGGCAGCTTGGCTCAGGAACATCTGTGTCCAGTTATTCCAATGGAAAACTGAGGTGGCTCCTCCTACCCATCTTTATACGGCTACTTCCACTGCTCAGTGAAAGAAAACAGCAGGGAGGGAATAAATTCCAAAGAGAGAAAAACAAAGGGTTTATTACCAATCTAAAACGGTCCAGATCAGAGGTCCCTTTTCAGAGCTCTGAGCTGGCTGATCTCAGAGCTCCCCCAGCTTGCTGAGCTTCTGCAGGAGGGTGCTGCGCAGCTCCTCGTGCCCCACGCTGCCCGTGACGGACTGCAGGAAGTGCCTCTCGTTGGCCCTGCGCAGCGCGGCGCAGGGGGCCGCGTCGGCCCTGCCGGCCGCCTCGTACTGCGACAGCACCTCCAGGGCCACCACCAGCAGCGGCTCCCCGCAGCCCCCGGCCGGCAGCATGGCAGCCACGTGCAGCAGGTGGCAGAACATCTGGATGCAGACGAAGGACACCTCCTGCGCGCCGGCCTCGGCGGGGTGAGACGGGGCTCCCGCCGCGGCCTTGACGGAGGCCAGCAGGTCGGTCAGGCTGGCGCAGTACAGCTGCACCACGTGGAGCCAGGCCTCTGGCGGCAGCCAGGAGGAACAGCTGGAGCTGCAGAGGAGCTGGAAGCCGCGCAGGAAGAGCACGGAGAGCTGGAGGTGGCAGGCGAAGGGGCGGAGGTTGAGCAGGGGCATGTGCTGCACGTACTCCAGCGTGTAGGGCACGTGCAGCACCTGCCGCTGCAGCAGCTGCTCCACCACGGGTGAGAGCCTCTTCCACTCGCCGTGGCTGCACCAAGGCAGCACCTGGATGAAGGCCACCAGGAAGCCTTTGCTGAAGAGGTTCACTTCTTCGGGGTTGTCCACGTTGACGGTGAGCAGCGCCAGCATGGTGTCCCTGAGCGCCGGGGACACGCAGCAGCACTCCATCCACGCCAGCAGCCCGCTGCCCGGCCCGTAGGCTGCCAAGGACTGGGATGTCCACTCGTCCTCAGGGAGCCTGCAGATCTGGAACAGCGTCGCTGGGACCTCGTTCTTGAAGTGGTCCCCATAAAGCTGCTTCAGACGGAGCCCGACGGTCCAGTCCAGTGATGCCACCTTCCTGTGGAGCCAGGCCAGCGACTGCACCCACAGCTCCGGGGAGGGGACGGTCTCTGGTCCCACCAGCTCGCTCAGCTGGCAGAGGATGTTCAGAATCAGGTCTTTGGTCTCCAGGGCAGGGAAGAGCTGCTCCCTAGGCTGATGCCAGTACTTGGTGTAACCATCCAGAAGTTTGCAGAGGCTGAGGAGAAGTGGGAACGGGTGGCAGGATTTGATCCAGTGCTCTTCTGAACAGGACGGTATTCCCAAAACCTTACTGAGGATCTGCAGGCTCAGCTCAATCTGAGGAGAGTCTGACTTCAAATAGGGAAGGACAAAGGCTTTGGTCACCTCTGCAGGTGACACAAGTGGGGTGGCTGAGCCTGGCTGCAGGAGAAAGGCCAGGAACTGAAGGAACTGCTCCTCTTCCCTCGCCGTGGAAAGCTTCCCCCACACTGCCTCCTCCAGACACCTCACCACCAGGCTGCGTGGCCTGCCTGGTTCCTCATGGCTCTCCAGGAAGCTCAGTGCTGGGAAGGAGCAGAGGATTTGGGCGAGGAACTGGTGTGCTCCAAGGTTGACCACAGCAAGATGACAAACCTGCTTCACAGTGGCCTCGGGGTACAGCAGCGTCAGCCTGGCCACGGAAGCCACAGCCCTGGTCAGGCCTTCATCAGACACACTCTTTGTGATCTGGTTGAAAGTCACATTCAGGTCCTCCTGGAACCCCTCCCTGACAACCTGCAAGTTCTGGGACAGGCCCTGGCCACCCCAGCATGCCAGGACACCTGAGATCACTTGGTTTTTGTCGGTTAATGAAAGCTCAGTGTAGCACTCCACGATGGCCTTGGTCACTTGCATCTGCAGCTCTCGGGCCTCCTTGGCTTGGTGGGACATGGCAAAGTTCACCAGCGTCTCCAGCAGTTTCAAAACCAGCTCAGGGTTCTGGAACAGAGCTCTGTTTTTCACGAGGCACTCGACCCAGGCCCTTGAAAAAGCCCAGGTTTTTTCAGATGCAAAAACAGAGCACGTGTCCACATGGCGGTCCAGCCTTTGTGCAATGATTGCCATGGCAACTGAAGACACGAGGCTGGTGTCCAAATCCTTCAGGACAGCACTGGTGTCCCTGAGGAAGTCCTTGGTGAGCTGTGTCAGCTCCAACACTACCCCTGTCTCGCCCTCCCCCAGGTCTCCGGTCTCCGAGAGGAAATCCAGGTTCTTCCCAAGGGTGGTCAGGGTGTCCAAGAGCCGGTAGCTCTCGCAGCAGAGCTCCTCAGAGCCCTTCAGAGTGTCCTGCAGCTCCTCTCCCCAGGCCTGCAACAAGCTGCAGAACAAGTCCAAGCCAACGAAGAGCTCCTCACGAGAGGGTTTGGTCAGGGGCAGGAGGCTCACGCTTCTCTCTGCTTCCCTCACCTTCTCTCCCAGTGTGCAGGGGTGGTACTGGCTGTCAGTGTCACTGCTCCAGAGGCTGACCATGGCACTGACCTTGGCCAGGTACTCTGTGATGGGCAGGGGGCTGTCCCCTGACCCCACCCCAGCGGACAGGCACAGCAGCTCAGCCAGGTTGGCCAGGGCATAGCACCTCAGGCGGGGCTGGGCGATGCTGCCTCGGATCTGCTTTAACCCCTCCAGCAGCAGCATCGGCAGCCCGGTGGCAGCTGGGGGGTTCCCAGGGTCACCCTTGAACCTCTTGGGGGGCTGCAGACCATCCTCCAGGGAGGGCTCCCCACCGTGCTGATGTATGAGAGCGCTGAACGCAGACACCGTCACATCCTCCTGTCCCCCCTTGTGTTTCATCACCTCCCACCACACATCCAAGAAGAACCTGATGTCCGACGGGGATGTCTCGCTGGAGATGTACTCCACCAAGGTCTCCAGCTGTCCCCGGCACACCTCTGGAGGCAGCGCCAGCAGCAGCTGCACGAAGGGCCGTGGCACGCCCAGCGCCTTGACCAGCTCGAAGAGGGCGGTGTGGTTGACATCGGGGATCATCGCGCCCACGGAGAAGAACCCGTCATCCTTCCAGCCCCACTCCAGCGCGGCGGCGGGGGGGGCGGGCAGCAGGATTTTCGCCCAGACGATGGCCACGGCCTCCTTCTTCCAGAGGCCGTGGCCCAGCGGCGAGGGGCAGCGCTCGCCGATCTCGCGCAGCGCGTCGGTGATGGGCACGCCCGCGCGGGGCCAGTCGGCTTTGCGCAGCTCCCGCAGCGGCCGCGGCTGCAGCAGGCGGGCGGCCAGCAGGAAGCCGCCGTGCAGGATCGCCGTCTCCTCGCCCACGGCCCACGGCCCCGCCGGACACCCCGGCCCGGCCGGACACCCCGNTCACGCGGGCGGCTTGCTGACGTCACGCCGCCAGCAGCTCTCTCTCCCCGCCCGCAGCGCCCCCTGGCGGCGCGGAGGTGGGCGGGTTTAATTAATTAATGAATTACCGGACCCCCAATATCAACGCGTTTAATTGGATGAATACGATTCAAAACCGTCATTAAAACTGAATTAAAAAGCTCGAACCGAATCGCAGCGAGGAGTTTTGCCTGTTTCAGCTCAGGAGTGCCAACGCTGCTCATCCTGCCCGCACTTCTCCGTGACACTCAGTTCAGTTTCGTGATGAAAACCTGATTTAAGGTGTTTCATTTAAAGTTTTCATCAAGAAAATGATGAGCCAGGCAGCACACCTGGCCCGGACAATGACTCCCCGTATTCCCAGCTCTTATTCCAGCAGCAAAAGCAGAGCGACTTCATTCCAACAGAATAAACCCTGAACTGTTACTTCCAAAGGCAGCTTTTCACCCAAAGCTCACTGCAGAACTTATTTCAAGCTGCCCCCTGGCACCTCAGCAGACAGTGCAGCTACAAACCACAAAGCACAGCCTCAGCTCCCTCCTGGAATGTGGAAATCTCCTTGGGAAGGGGTTTGGCAAGATCATTTCTTTGCTCCCAATAAAGGGATGTGCTCCCTGTTCCCTGCTCCAGCTCCCCGTGCACAGCCCCCCTGGAAAGGCCAAGTAGTCACAGCTACCTGAAAATCCCTCCCCCAGCCTGCAAACAAAGGACAGCTAAAGCAAATTAATCAGACAATCAATTAATTAGAAACATTATCTATTAACCTTTCTTTCAAGTATAGCACCAACACAGAAATGTGAGGTTTTCTGCACTGATGATCCCTGTTTCTGAAGCCAAGGGCTCAGCCTGCTCCTTTGCTGCACAGCCCCATGTTTTGGAAGGGGAAGATGTGATTTGCTGGAAGGGAGAGAGCAGCAGCCAGAGACATCAGCTTAAATCAAACCAAAAAACCACCACGGGGCACTCCAGCACCCTCTGATTGGGAGGGCAGTGCAACACTTTAACCAGGATTGGCATTTTCTTGGAAGGACTCCAAGGCTCAGAGGAGCAGTCCAGTCCATCCCTCCAGCTAAGCTGAAACCTTCTTCATGTTGTGTTCAGCAAACCACTTGTCGCTCTTGTCTGCAGCCATGGCCTGCACAAAGACAAGTGGGAGTGTGGTCAGAACAGGAGGAAAGCTCTCTGCAGGGATAAATTGTTTTCTAGCTACTTGTAAGGAGAACAGACACTGGAAACCAATGTTCTCTGCCACAGCAAATGATGTGACCACAGCCCAAGAGCGAGGCTGGAAAACTCCACCCAGGGCACTAAGTCAGCTTTAAAATTACTTGTTTTCCTCACCAAGCCTGGGCAATTTGCTTCTCCAAAAAAACTCAGCACGGAATGAAAACTGGACTCTACAGGTACCTCTAAGCAGGAAGAAAACGAACATGCAGTCACTTACATCATCCAACAGCTTGTCACCACGAGGGTCCACCTGGGACAGCTCTCTGAAGGCTTCATCTCCCACAAAACAGATTTCATGGCCATCCTAAACAGCAGCAGCTCAGTCATAACCAACGGCCAGGAAAACTTGAACCCAATTTAATCATTGCTCCCAGCATTACTCACAGGATCAGCCAGAATGACCACCTGCACCGTGGCCTTGCCAGGCGTGTCCAGACTGACCAGAGGCGTCAGGATTTTCTGGTTCTCCTTTTGCATCAGGGCTTCGATGCTTGGCAGCTTAGAACAGGAAACAACAACAATAACAAAAGGATAAACTATCTGCTGAGGATTATTTTGTTAACACTAAAAGCTGCCTTGCCCAGCTGTGGGGTGAGGAAAGGGGTGAGGGAAGGGTGGCTGTCACCTCGTCCTTGGCACAGGAGAAGGCGATGCGCCCGAACGCCGTCCCGTGATCCACTGCCCCTCCAACAGCCTTCAGCTCCAGCTTGCACTGCAACAGGGAAAAACCCAGCCTGGCTTTTAGGGACGCTGCAGCTTTTTCTCCAGGATGTGGGTGATTCCAAAATCCCCCATTCATGTGCTTCCCAACAAGCCAGAATCACCAGAGCAAACCACAGCTTTGCTTTGTTTAAAAACAGAGTTGAGTGTACACGAGCCTCAATTAAAACACTCATAATTAAGTGCACAGTTGCTTTAATTAAGAATTTTTTTCCTTTTAAGATGCTGTTCTCATAAAAGAAGTTTTTATGGTGAGGTTTCCAAGGACTGACCTGGTTATCAGCATAGCCCAGCAAAGCTCTTTGTTTCTCCTCATCCTTCTCATATATTTTCATCCCAAGCAAACCAGACCAGTAGTTCACAGACTTCTGCAGGTTTGAGACACCCAGGGTTACCTTCCACACAGGATCTTGAGGATTGCAACAATTTCAAATTAGTTACAAATGTATTACAGGTTTAAATGCACAGTTTTACATTCTTAAAAACAAAGAAATGATTTTTAAAAATTCTCTGTTTTATAAAATGCCATCAAAATAAACACACAGCCCACGCTGATATCCCACTGGTAAATCCTCCTGAACACCAGTAAGAGTGAGGGTAAATATCTCACCTTGCTTGAGCTGTTCCTTGTCTTCCAGGTAGAACTTGTATCCTCCTGGGGCTTCAGTTTCAAAGACACCAGAGGTGACCTCTTTCAGGGGCCACCCCATCTTCTTGGCGTTGCTCACAGCCTGGCTGGACACCAGAGTGATGCCCTAGACAGGAACACAACAGAATTCCTGGGGTGGATGCAGAGACATCACCTGTTTTCACACAGGAAACACGAGATCTCCATCTGCTGCCAGCCACTCAATCACCAAAAAAAAAGATTATTAATAAATTGAAGAGTGTTTTGCTAAGCATTCCATGTTGGATCTGGCAGCCAACACCAGCTGTCCCACACACACAGCAGAGGCAGAGCTCAAGGAATCCTTCCTGGACCTTAAGTGTGCACAAATCTGCTCTGGTTTCTGCTCTTCCGCCTCGGAGACAACCACAAAAGCAAAATTAAAGTGTTTGAGAAACCAAAAAGCATAAAAAAGCAGCTGGTACTACCCATTTGACAAACAAGCTTCTAATTATTCAAGTAAATAAGCTTATCATGAGGAGGTTTGGCTGCTTGGAGTGGAACTCACCAGGAAGTCGTTGCCCAGGCGATATTCCCCAATGCCATAATTGTAAGTCAGCTCTGCAACAAAGTGGTCGTCCTCTGGTCCGTAGCCCACCATGGTCTTGCTCCATTTTCCATCATAAGGGCTGGAATATCCATATTATCCATATTTTAATGTCACGAGCATTAGAAGTAAGCATCAGGAGCTGCAAGTATTTGTGTTTCAAGGAGGAATTGCATTTCCAGAGTGAAATAATGGCAGTTTTGACCCCGGGCTGTCGTTCATGGCCATATGATAAAAGCAATTCTACCTCATTAATAGCTCGTGCTTTAAGAGCACAGGCTGCTCATTAGATGTAATTACATAATCACTTCCTTATTGCTAAGTAGAAAAGGGCACCAAACTGTAAGATTCCTTCCATTTCAGAAAGAAATGTATTCCTATTTCTTCTTTCTTTCATTCTTTTGGCCTTATAAAAGCCCTTCGGGGCTACCAGGAGGGATTTTTAACTCAAGAACCCTGATAGTGCCACGCCTATATAAATAATCAGCAGCACTGAACGTAGTTGCTGGTAAGCTTAGAAATAATTTGGTACAGTTAAATACCAGTCCATAGCTGTGATATTTATGTTCAAGGTAAGCACTGCACCTATGCAGAGTGAGGGGCTGGAGGTTCCAAGGGAAGCAATTTAATGAAAAAACAACACAAGCCTTACTTCACGGTGAATGAACAGCTGGTACGCGGCGGGCAGGGCACTCACCCGTTGCAGCTGGCCTTGCAGCCCTCCTCGAACTCCTCGTGCCTCAGCACCTTGGGGACCACACAACGCCCTGGGTTGGGAGGGGACCGCGAAGATCGCCTCGTTCCAACCCGGGACCCCTTCCCCAGGCCGGGGAGGCGGGCGGGAACGGGGTGAGCGCGGGCAGGACGTGGCTCCCAACCCCACCCCCATCCCCATCCCCATCCCCATCCCCATCCCCATCCCCATCCCCATCCCCTGGGCCGCGGTCCGGGGACACGGAGGGCGCAGAACCGCCCGTTCCCCGCAGCCCCGGGCCGGGACAGTCCCGGAGCGGCCGCAGCCGCCGCCCCCCGACCCCTCCCGGCGCCGTCGCTCACCTTCATGCCCAGCAGCTCCCG